>JAULAV010007716.1:0-386018 GCA_030789695.1 Scilla litardierei | reverse complement strand
ATACCAAAATCGTAGTTAAAAGTGGGATTTGGACGCAGAGATGATATGCAGTGCGATGGAAATATGATATGAAAATGATGTAAAATATGGACACAACAGAAGCCCCTTTCTTCTTTGTGCATACGCCTTCAGCTCCTTTTTGGTGTCCTCCGGTCTTCTTTTTACATATATTTCCTCACTTATAAATTTCTCTCAAAAAGAAAAATTGCAGAAAAGAAAAGATGCCGGAAACCTGGCTGATCCCTAAAAACAAAGCCTAATCGCACATCCACACAGATAATATATGAAAAATATACAACCACACAGATAATCATATCACAGGCATGTAAAGATTAATTAAATAATCTAAATAGTTGTGAGATGTGTTAAAAATATTTTTGAAAAACTTTTTGCCTTTGATCCATATTTTTAATGTTTTATTTTCCGCTTTAAATCTTTTTATAAAGTTTAGAATTTCTTTAATTATTTAGGGCTTTTGGGGTCAAAAATAAAAAAAGAAAAATTGTTTTGTAAACGGGCTAATTTTCAGACTTTTGGGCCATGAAAACAGCCCATTAGGGTTAATTGGGCCTCCCAAAAAAATTGGCCCGTTAAGGACTAGGGTTTCCGAAAAACCCTAGGCGGGGGGGGGGGGGGGGGGGGGGGCCGCGGCGTGTCGCCGCGACGGCTGGCCGCGCAAAGGGGCGCGGCCATCGTGGCGGCGGCAGGCCGCGGCGTTTGAGCGGCCGGCGGCGCTTGTGGAGCGTCGCCGTTTCGCCCTTCGGGCGTGCAGGGGTATGAATCAAGGTTTGGGGGGAAACAGATTTTTCAAGCATTTAGATCTCTAAAAAAACCGATTTTTATTGTTTTTAGACAAGCGGATCTAAATAAAAATGTGATTTTTACCGTGTTTTTAAACTTTTTGATCCTAAAACATGCAGATCTACGGGAAACGCAAGTTTAGATCTAAAAAGTTTTGAAATTTACCTCTAGATTCGACAAGGGAATCTAGACGACGGTTGGTGAAGGATGCCCTTTTCGCTCACCGCTGAGAAGATTACGATCTTCTTAGACTGAGCGGTTGATGGATCCCCTTCCTCGCGCGTCGTCGCCTTTTCCAAAGAGCGTGATCGTGCTGATAACGTGTTGTGAAGGGAAAAGTAGGGAAATAGGTGTAGAGGGTTAAGAGCCCATCTACCCTCATATTTATAGCTTTCAATGGTGGGCCGGATACACAATGGGCCTCATGGGCCTATTCATAACACTTTTGCATTATACGCTTTGATTAGTGCAATCTAATCTCATATGTGAATAGTGAGTATCCTTTCTTTAGCCATGGGATTTGCTGCCTAGTGGGCTTATGGTGGATGACGAGCCCATGTAACTCATAGGCCCATGCAATCGTAAGAGAGTTTGTATTACATTGCTGGGGTAGGCCCGTTTAATTTAGGTCATGGGGCCGGAGCCTGCCCTAGCCCCGATCCGTTTACGGCCCGCGTTAAAACCTATGATTTAAACCATAAATAGAACATATCCAAGTTCAATATGATATCAAGGTATTGTATCCTTGGTTTTGGGGCCGGGCCGGGAGCCTAAATGGTTGGATCGGAACATACTCACTGGGCCTCAGTTTAAGACCAGAAAATTTTGGGCTATGGCTGGACTTGCTTGGATCCCTATTAGGCCACAACCAAGACCCGTCTCGTCTCATCCCACCCATCGACAAAATCTCTCTGGCGTTTTCTCTCCGACCTCTCGCTCTCTTCAGTTACACTTGAACCTCGCCGGTATCGCTGCATAAAAACAATGGCCGCATCCCAAAAAAGCACATCATACCCCACGCATCGACACGACACGCTCGTCCTTCACATGCAGGCCCTTACATGTCAATGACCCTCCTCCCTTCTACACGCGTCGCTCCCCTTGCCCTCTATAATAACCCACCACGTTTTCTCCCATCCCCACAGCCCAAACATTTGTTAGAAGCAAAGCTTTTGTTTTTTTTGATCAATCTCTCAATGGAGCATAACATCCACCAGCAGCAGCAGGAGGAGCAGCCGCTTTCTCATCAGATCGTGAAGGGCGTTTCGGCCGCGGCGGCGGGTGGTTCTATGATGCTGCTATCGGGCCTCACTCTGGCCGGCACTGTCATCGCACTGGTCATCGCGACCCCGCTGCTGGTGATATTCAGCCCTGTGCTTGTGCCGGCCGCCATCGCGGTTGTCCTCATTGTTGCAGGTTTTGTGACCTCGGGGGGGTTCGGGGTGGCGGCGCTGTCGGTGCTGTCCTGGATGTACAAGTACCTGACCGGAAAACATCCGGCGGGGGCCGATCAGATCGATCAGACGAGGGCTCGGCTGGCAACCAAGGCCCGGGATATTAAAGACAGCGCTCAGCACCGCATCGATCAGGCTCAGGCGTCTTAAATTTAAGACGATGCCGTGATTTCCTGTTCTCTCTTCCTCTTCTCTCTTGTTGATGTTTTTGTCTCTCTCTATGTGTGTGCCTCTCTCTCTCTCTCTCTCTCTCTCTCTCTGTGTGTGTGTGTGTGTGTGTGTGTGTGTGTCATTCAGGTGCTGGTGGTAGTGCGTAGATGCTTGGTAAATTAAGGGTACTGTGTTGTTGTTGTTGTTGTTGAGGATGAGAGGATTATGTGATGAGGTAGTAACAATGATGTGGATTTTCAATTTTATATGAATAAAACTGTGCTTTTTTTTATGTTCTGCATGCATTTGCTTAGTGCCTTTTAAGGTTAAGTATATATTGTAAAATTAACATCAACTTTGGAACTTTGGTTGATTTCATACATAGAACATGCAACACTAAAAAACACAAAATTACAAAATTACCAAAGTTGTATTTTTTTTTGTGATGCATCATAAGGCAGGAAATGGACCACTCAGACCTCTTGTAAGGGATGGGAATACCACTAAGCTAAGACGCTCGGTTAATTACATTGTATTTTTATACTTTACGGAAAATAATTCGAATTTTTGCATTTTATAAAGTGAATCATGGTATTAGTTATAGCACGAGAAAAATTTCCTTCTTGATCTTGATTTTTGCAGATACTAATTCCAGCAATTGGTTCTTTCTGTTAGCGATGTTGCCCGGCTCAACACGTCGGATGTGGCCCATTAGCGAAACCGCTCGACCTCGCTCAAGGGGTCGACAGACCTGACATCGACATAGCCTCATTAGGACAACCCGACCTCATGGTCTGTGGCTTGCTTTCCCACATCCACAGAGTAACTTTCCTTCTCGAGGCCAGCCCTCAACAGCTCAACCTGACCCACGACGTCCATGTGGCACGATCCTAGGCAATCGACCAATATTCTCTCTCCAAGTACAATCACATTTAATGCATGTCTTATCCGTCGACACTGTCGGCGGCCCATTGCGTGCAAAGTTGGCTATGGTAGAAGCTCGCAGCTTTACACATGTTCAACATCCATTGGCTCCTAGACTCTCTATATAAACAGGAAGAACCCCTCTTTCGCAAGGAAGAACCCCTCTTTCGCAAGGTACGCTCGCTTTGGGCTAAAGAACCCCAATTTCCATGGGCTCAACCACGCTTAACTCATGCGTCGTCACACATGGGCTATCCTACGTCCATCATCTCATTTTCTCACATAATCTCGTCTAACTTAGGCATCGAAAGGGAGACGTTATGTTCTTACCCAACTCGGGGGGCATCACCCCACTGAGACCTCTGATGATTTTGTTTCCTCTGTTTCAGATACATGATAAGGAAGGCAGTCCAGCAAAACCGAGCTGTCCGGGCCAAATTTGTTATGGGATTGCTCTCTCCTATGGCTCGATCCGACCTAGCGAGAATCCATGCACCAACAGTTAGTGCTAGAAGGAGGACATTGAGACAACATTTGTCGTGTAGGCTCTCAAACCAGCATCTCCGTGTAGATCTCATTCACTCCTCATTTTAGATCTACGAGACCCCCTGCTCCCACTGGGGCTGTTCTTCTTCTTTAGATCTCATCCTATCTGACATCTCAGATCCACATCGCTTTCCTCCACCATGTCCTTCGATGGGGTAAGTCCCAGAACTCGATGTTCCTGACTCTTAGGAACTAACATGGGTTCGGTCCCTTCAAGAGCCATGCGCAGTGGAACGATCCCAATGATTCTCCCCGTAGCCCGCTCCTTCACAATTTATGCCAAACACAAACAACCTCAATGGTAAACGCACCTGGGAACATCATCGGGAACTGGCACGCCTAAGCTCACAAATACGACCCACCACTCGAGGCCAGTCTTCTGTTTGGATCAACCGACCCGTTCAGCCAAACTCCAAATGAAGACAAAGCTAGCCACAATGAAGCAGCACGGGGCATGGCCAGCCCCCCTAACTGTAATGTCCCACTCCCCGGGATACCCGAAGAGCAAGTATTACGAAAGGATAAATAAGAAATACAATACAATGATACTAGCAGGTCCACTGTGCACGTGCTGGGAAGTACACGTAATGCTCCACTAATAAAATACAACACCATATAACAATAATTAAACACAAAATACGAAAAGGAATATTTCATTCATACATAGGGAAATCAATTACTGTATTATGAATACACCATTATGAATACATCAATTACACCCACGAGTACAACTCAACACTCTAAACTATCCAAAGCATCCAGCTCCAACACCAAGGAACTCCAACAACCAATTACCTGAAAAAAATCAACGGGGGCACGTCAACGCGTGACCCAGTAGGAATTGCCCATCTCCATATAGCATATTAATCAATGCATGAATCCAACTATCATATGCCA
Organism: Scilla litardierei; assembly: GCA_030789695.1. Classification (NCBI taxonomy): domain Eukaryota; kingdom Viridiplantae; phylum Streptophyta; class Magnoliopsida; order Asparagales; family Asparagaceae; genus Scilla; species Scilla litardierei. Next base: position 381,246 of record JAULAV010007716.1, on the reverse strand, counting down.
TCTAATTCAATGTTGTAATGCAGGCATCAGTAAATGGCATGTCATGACGATATGAAATGAAACATAAAAATGATCATAAAGCTTCCATGGTTAGCATGACGTGGAATCTCACAAAATGACATAAGGGTGAACATGAAGCAAAAATGTAATGGCAACTACAAAGTGACATGTTGCATTAAAAGCATAAGGATTCACATGCCAAAAAAGAACTACAACAGACCAAATACATTGCTTTAGATTATTACAATTAGCATTAAGCATGGTGATAGGCTAATAGTGTCATACATAAGGGGACAATGTGGTCATCATGGCATGGCTTCATTTAGGGGCTTTCTTTTCATTTCATAACTCTCACATAAGGGTCATGCACCTTGTGGCATGCCTATCACCATAACCACATCATTCCAACATAACAATTAACCATATAAATATAACAACTCCCACATAAATCCATGCTATAAATGCCACCATCCTCCAAATATGCATGGCACTAGAATCCCCCTTCCATGTTACATAATTTCAAATCTAATGTCCACCATTTACATCTTTGCATCATTCACCACTCCCACCTTTTCTCTTTCCAACACATATAGTTTCAACATAGTTCTCTTTTCAACACATATAATTGTACAACCATAGATTTTAACACATAGCTCTCTTTTCATACTTAACTACATGTAAACATTTTCTCAAACACTTGGATGGCACAATGAGCATGATCATTTATTCAATGGATTCAACATAAACTAAAAGCAAGATGACAACTTTCATCACATAAACATTTCTACCAACACATGGATGTCATATCAACATATTCATTAATTCAATTGAAATCAACATAAACCAATAGCAAAATAACAACTTGATAAGGTGTTGATAAATTTCATAGCATGAATAAACCAATAGCATGAAAAGAAATGCATCTTCATAATTAAAGATAAACTCTTAGCATGCTTGGATGAAATTTTTGAATAACAAACTAGATGGAGAGGGCTTCCTACCTCAAATGATGAGCTTTCACCAAGAAATCCTCCAAGAACCCACCTAGCTCCCAGAATCCAATATTTGAGCATCACCACTCCAAAATTCATCATCCTAGGCCTTGAAATCACCTCCTTCTAGCTCCAAACTACCCCATATACATCTAGCTAACATTAGGACTCAAGAGAAGCATGATAAAAAGGAATTTGGGCTAGAAATTGAAGGAAACGAGCATGGACAGAAACTGTCCAGATCTGGACAGTTTTTGGGGGTGGTTTTGGCCATGGAGATGAAGAGAAAGAGAGTGAAATAAAGGGTAGATGGTGGGAATAGGTTAGGGCTTCATCACCTCTCTTTTTCCTCTTCTTTTCTCCTCCTTTTCCCATTTTTTCCTCCCATTTCCTCCATGATTTCGCAGCTAAGGGGAGGGGGCTGGTTTGGTTCGGTTTCATTAGGGGAGGGGAAAGAGAGATATAGAGAAAGACAGAAAGATGTGGAAAGAAAAAGAATAAGCCCACCCCTTTGGCACAAAACACCCCATACTTCACAATATTGCAAAATAATTACAAAAACTTTCATACTTCATAATAAACATACTCCAAAGTATACACTACTCATAATACTCACTACCATACATATCCTTTCATCCAAATATACATTAAGATACAATCATTTTAACATTCATTCATATCTCTACATATAAATTTAGTACTATAGGCATACAACTAATATTTCCATGCAAAATATTGCCAATAATATTTCTTACATAATAATCATTAGCATAATTCTACACTTACGCATCCATATACACATACAAATACCCATTACCCCACAAATATCCATACCATACAATACAAATATCCAATACACATATTTACTACCAATCTTCAATACAAATATCAAATACAAAACAACTAACCAATGCACTTCATATATATCTGTTTACGGGTGTTTTCTCACCACAGGATCGTTGACCGACGACTCGACGGTCAACATGGTCAAGGGGTCGGTTGGGAGCCCTTGGTTCTACCGAACGTGCGTGTCTTTGATGGCGGTTGCGCGGAGCCCCTCTTCGGCTCGAGAAGCAGGTCACTTGGAGAGCTGAGGGCCTCGGTCAACGGGGTGTAGAAGGGCAGCCTCGGCACCTAGGTGAACGCTCGGTCTCGGTCAATCTAGCGTCGAGGGGTAGCCTCGGTGCCTTGATTATCACTCGGTCTTCGATCGATGGCAGTGCTCGCTAGTGGTGAGCGGATTCGTTCCGTGCTGCGGAGTAGCCTCGACGCCTTGGTTCCGCTTCTTCCTAGACAGACGAAGAAACTCGTTAGGGGGGCCGGACCTTGGTTCCGGCCAAGTCCCCTCCGATGCATAAGTCAGAAAGGATCTGAGTAATGCTCGACGGGATCGGTATAGCTCGAAAGGAGGCCAACACACGTATCCTCGGACCGAGCTATGGGAGGGGAGATAATGGGAAAGCAAGGCCAGTTAATGGAATACCTCCGTTGTTGATATCGGGGATTCGATCTCGTTCTCGGTTGCCTTTGTAGTCTTTTTATAGGGTTTGGCCCACGATTGCCCCCAATCCACGTCCCCTGACTGCTCCCCACTCACGCCCCACGATCCACCTTCATAAAGGCGCCTACGTGCGTCGTGAGGGAGTCGATTAATGGGCTCCTTAATGGTCATTAAGGTGCCACGCTTTTAGGGGAACGGTTATCTCCGACACGCATGGGCTAATCGTGCATATGCCGGGTCGCGGCTGGTCTGACTCCGATCCCTTTCGTGGGCTTCGTCGATTGGCCCAAATCCCCTTCGTGGGCCTCCCGCCCTCGGGTTGGGGCTCGGGCCTCTTGCTCTTGGGCTTCTCCAAAATAGTAGTATCAATTGCCTCCATCGTCTGAGCCGTTCGGGTTCTGCCGGTTCACTTCGGGCAATGTGACTCTTATGGATTTTGACAGGCATGTCAGTCGAGGCCAACCCATTAAATGAAGGCCATCATGATGCGGCCCGTTTGAACTTCTCTCAGTGCGGGATTCGAAGCGCCGTTGGCCTCCAGATGCTTCCATGTACCCCCGTGCGATCGTCTTTGCAACGCGAGGGAAGGTCTTGAGGGGACGATATAAAAGCAGGCCGTCGTCCATCGGACGAGGATTTTGCTTTTCCAATCAGCATCCTCCTCTTCCTTTCCCTCTCCGTCGAACCGGGTCTTGCTCAAGCTCTGCCTCATGTAGTCCTCTTCTGCCACTGGTTCAGGCACCCGGAGGCTGTTGCCGCCACTGGCCTGACTCGCGAATCCGTCACGGAGGTGTACCGTCATGGGGGATTGCTCTCAGGGGTGCCTCCCGAGGTGCTGGGATGGCCATCGTCTATATGTGCCACATCAATTGGGGATCTACGCACCAGCTATCTCCTTCCCCCATGTTCCGACCAGGCTCCTGAGATGGACGAACAGATCTGCTTCCCTGGTCCCTGGGAAATCGGGGTATACGAATAGAGTTTTCGATTTGGGCTTCGGTTTCCTCTCCACCCCTTTATCGCCGAGTTTCTGCGAGCTTACAGGGTGGCCTTATGCTAATTCTGCCCCAATGCTATTGGATGTATTATTGGGGTTGTCGTTCTCTGTGCGCTGAAGGGGATCGAGCCGTCTCTCCGACTCTTCGCCCAATTCTATAGCCTGAGTCCCCACCAGTTGGGGGCCTGGCTCTACATCAGTGCTCGGTCGAAGAAGAGCCTGGTGCTGGGGCTGCTGAGCTCTTTGAAACATTGGAAGGGAGAATACATCTTCGTCGGCTTCCCCTCAGAGGTGGATTTCCTGGCCCGCTGGGAGGCTGCAAGCACGCTGGTTCTCGAGCTAGGGAATCCGACTGATGCCTAAATCGAGGCGGTCGACACCTTGTTGGCGGTCCCTGTCAGGGATCGAAGGATCGACGTCCTCTTCTCCGACCTTAATCTGCGGAAGACTGTGTGGCCCGTTGGTGAGTTTTGCTGAAGCCTAAAACTCGGGGGAGTATTGATGTTCGAGGCCCAGCCGGCCGGTTCTGATCCCTCCTTCCGCCTTATTGTACAGGTGGGTTCGCCCAAGGTTCTTCCCCAGCCTTTCTCCTGGCCACGGTCCCGGATCCCTACCCGTGGTGAAGGGATCATGTATTGGAGGTCTGAAAAGAACAGCGGGTCGGGCCCTCCGGTGCTGGTTCCAAGAGAGCGAGGGGGCAAGCTTCGGGCTCTCCCTTGGTGGATACCTCGAAAAAGGCCCGTGTCCAAGCGATGGAGGTCGGTGTTCCTCCGTCCGAGGGTCGAATCCCGCCCTCCTCAACCGAGGTCTCTTGGCTTTGGGCCGGGCCCTCATCGTTGTCGCCGAGCCTACTCCCCGAGGTTTACGAGTGGTCCCTGGGCACGTTTCACTCAGTTCAGACCGATCTTCTTCAGTCAGGCAAGGGTTTACTCCGCCCCCGCTTCCCCATGGGGCTGAAGGAGTCTGTTTTCTCCGATTACGGGGTGGTGGCTCGGTTGGCTGAGAACTGCAGCCTCCCTTTGGACCAATCCGTGTTGGACGGGATAAAAGGTGGCCTGGCCGCCTTCATGGTTCAGGCTAGTCAGCAGGTGAGGAATTTTCGCACACTTTATTCCTAGTAGTAGTCTCCGTCTCATTCCCGCTCTTGATGTAGTTATCCTCGATCGGGCTTTTGATAAGGCGTCAATTCACGGCTCTTTCGTAGGCCAAGGCCGACTCGGCGCGGAAACCCGAGGCTGAGGGGGGGCGAAGTGGAGGCGAGCCAACTAGCTGATGCTCGCGTTAAGTCCCTAGAGACTCAGGTGGCCGAGCTCTCCGCTACCTTGGAGAAGTCCAAGCTGGAGAAGGTCCTGGCCTTAGTCGAGAAGGTAAAGGCCGGGGATTGGATTGGTGAGTTTATGGAGGCCACCGAAGCGGCCGTCGAAGCGGCCTCTGAAGCAGGCGCGGATGTCAATCCTGTTGTCCTAGCCGATGCCACGGAGCTCACGGGCCTCCTTGAAGTGGCAGAGGGGGGGAGAGAGATTTCTACTGGCCAAGCTCAATACAAGCTCCAGGGAGGCCGAGAAGGAGCGGGCGGAGCATCAGCGCCATGTCACCGTCCTCGAGGGTCGGATCCGAGAGCTGGGAGCGGTGGATCCTGATCGAATTGCCTGGGACGCTGTGGATGAGTATGCCACATCTTTTGTGGCCAAGGCGATGCTCAAAGCATTCGAAAGGGGATTCGCCCGCTGGCAGTCCGACATCCAGCAAAAATTCCCACTCTCGGGGATCAATTTTGAGGAGCTCCGGCTGGATTCTGAAGACGAGGAAGAGGTGCTGGATGGTCCCCCTGAGCAGTCAGCCGGTGCCCCCCGAAGGGGCTCTGGGCACAGGCGAGGGAGCGGGGTCTTAAGTCTTTTAGCCTTGTCGTTTTCTACGAACCCGCGCTCAGCCTTTTGTGTAACATGTCCCCCTATTTTGTTTGGAAATGAAGTTCTATTTCTTGCTTGTGATTGCTCATCCTCATCCTCGGGGAGTGTCCCATTTTGGGTCCTACTGGCGATTCGATGTCTAGCCTGCTGGGGGAGCTGCCCCCAGCCTTACTGTCACACCCCGCTTCCCATTATACTTGGGGCGAGGACGCGAGCGGGCCCGCTTAGGTTGGAGCGGTGAAGCTCGACCCCAATAAGCGTCTGTGAAAACACCTTTCGCAGGAACTTGCATGCAACTCAGAACAACAGAAATATTAAAGCCAACATCCAGATAAAGTACACAATAATAAAAGGGCCCCAAGCATGGCCTACACAATTGCGATACAGATAAAGTGGGTACACACCCTACAAACAACAACGGTGAAAAGTAAATAGCTGCAGCGGTGATAATCAGCTCTAGTCCACGGTAGGGTGGATTTCAGGATCAGCAGTATCCTGGTCTATTGGATCACTCTGATCCACTAACTCGTCCTCCAGATAACCTGTCTCGTAACCTGACATACATTCAAACAACATGAATGTATGTCAGCAAGGGTCTGCAAGTAGATGTCAGATGACCCAAGGCAAGATATATAACAAGTTATATATGGCAATTTTACAGCAGTTAAAGAATTTACACTAGCATGGTAGTTAAAGCAACAAGTTACATTAGCATGGCAGTTCAGTTATAAAAATTAACATGGCAGTTGAGCAATGTAACATCAGTCTGTACTTAACTTTCTTTTTCAATTATTTAACTGTGTGTGCAAGTCCGTGACTAAGACTCCCGTCGTTAGACGAATAGTAAATAAATACACCTTCAAGTGTCCTCGAAGGCGACTCGTTTACTACCGGCTAGTGCCCGGGAACCAACCCTACCCACGTGTATTTCCTGAACCACGAGCCAGGATGCTAACCGTCCTATACTGGAACACGAGTCCAGACTAGTCATAAGTGACCGACGAGAATAGCCAGCGAGAGCCAACGGCATGTAACTACGAGAGCCAACGACATGTAACTACGAGAGCCAACGGCATGTGACAACGAGAGCCAACGACATGTAACAACTGATAGCCAACGGCAACTGATAGCCAACGGCATGTAATATTCTATGAGTATCAACAGTTCTAAAATTAACCATATATGTTCATTTTGATTATTAAGGGGTCCACACACACATTCGAGTTTAAGTCTAGCATTTCAAAAAAATGTGCTTGTGTCAGCAATTAAGTGTACAACATCAGATAACACAAAAACATAAAATAACTGCACGCTTGCCTGACTGGGACAGTTTAGGTTGTCCGAGTAACGACAGGTAAGTTCGCGACGTATCTGCGTCATTAAATAATAACATTTATTATAATTAGTAAAAGTGCTGAAAATTGAGAATTAACGAATGTGATCAGAAAGTTAATTATTCTTGTTATAGTTCTAAATTAATATATATAAAATTATATGCCAATGGGTTACATTTTTAGTCAAGATTACGGTGGAAGTAGTTTCTCGCGTCATTTCACGTGTAGATTTTTGTTAATACAACTTTACGTGAAAATGGCCTAATGATTACCTAACTTCAAATAGTCACTATAAATCGTACACTAGCCCGATTTTAGTGATTTTGGTATCGTTGGGTTTGTTTTGATAGGTACTACGCCATGGTGCTACTGGTACTCTGTTTTGGTTAACCAAGTTAACAAATTAGATATATTGCGAGTTAAGCACATATTAAACTAACCCCGAATTGGGTTCGCCTAATTTTACGGGATTCACTGGCTAGGGTGGTGTTTATATTGGGTTATACAAACCGGGTACAGATTATTTTATTATAGTTTTATTACATTTATATTATATACAGTGTATAACATGCTGAAACAAACATAAACATTAACAAGCTAACAACAAATTTAACAGTAATTTAACTTAAGCTAATTACATGGTTTAAAATAGTATTTATTAACCCACCTACTAATTTGACTAAAGGGGTAACATGTTATCATTGTTTATTATTTACTTATACTCTAACTCTCTCTCCCTCTTTATATCTCTCTCTCCCTATTTACTCTTATCTCTTCATTCTGTCTGCTGTTCGTTGTCTTTCCCCCTTTTTTTGTTTCATTCATTTGCAGCAAGGTAACCCACGCACACAGGGAGAAAGGTTTACACTCGCGCAAGAGGGGAGAAGGCACGGCGATCTGCGGCGGCTCCGGGCAGTCTCCGGCGGCGGCGGCATGTCCCAGGCGGCCGGCGGCGGCGTCTTGCTCCGGCAGCGCGCGCAGGTAGGGGGCGGCGGTTCAGTTGCATGGGTGGCGGAGGAGGGGAGGAAGAAGGAGAGAGGAGGAAGAGGAAGTAGTTGTTGAGGGTTTGAGGTTTGAAGATAGTTTGTTGAATCTGAAATTTTTTTTGAATCTGAAGTTTAAGAGCTTTCAGATCGGGTTTTTCTTTGTTCCCAATTTCTGTTTGGGTGTGTATTTGATGATGGTTTTTGGGAAGAATTGTTTGGGAATCTGGTTGTTTGGGGTATTGGTTTGATTCTGGTTTGGGGAAAATTGGTTTTGCAGATTGTGGAATGTGTTTGATGGTTGAGAAACGATGGTGGGTTATGAAGATGAGCAGGGGAGAAGAGTTTTGCTTAAAAAGATTAGCATGGAGACACACTTTACCCATTTGTCAAACAAGCCTTAATTAGATTAAGACGGTTTTAAATGGTTTTTGTTGACAAACGAGGAAAAGAATCGTGCTAAACTTCTCCTCTAAAACTTAAACGTGTTTGTTGAATAATGAGGGGTTGATTAATTAATTAATAAAAGTAATTAGTAAAAATAACAAAAAAATAATTAACAAAATAATTAAATTAAAGTTTTTAATTAAACGTGATGATTAATTAGCGATGATACGGTAAATACGGAAATACCGAGTCGAAAATACCGGCACACACGAACTAAAGCACGGCTAAAAATACCGGCCGTTACATTCTACCCACCTTAAGAAAATTTCATCCTCGGAATTCTATCAACTAAGGAGCCGGAAATAAATATGGATAACGCTTGCGTATCTCATCTTCCCGCTCACAGGTAGATTCTCCTGGCGAGTCGCGACGCCACATCACTCTGACTAGATCAACAGTCTTGGTCCTGAAGACTTTCTGACGTCGATCTAAGATCTCCACTGGTTGCTGTTCGTACGTCAGATCTGGTCGAACGGTGATCTCTGAGTAGTCCACAGCGTGTGAGGAATCGCTAATATAATGACACAGCTGGGACACATGAAAGACATCATGTACTCCCACTAGAGGCGGTGGTAGTGCTAAGCGATAAGCTACCTCTCCAACTCGCTCTAGCACATCAAAAGGTCCAATATATCTCGGACTAAGCTTGCCTCGCTTCCCAAATCGAATCACTCCTCGATTCGGGGAGATCTTCAGAAATATATGATCTCCCGGCTGAAACTCCAGAGGACGTCGTTTAGCATCAGCCCAATGCTTATAACGGTCCGGAGAGATCTGAATCTTGTCTCTGATATTACGCACAACATCCACAGCCTCAACTATCATCTCTGGTCCCATCAGCTCTCTATCACCAACGTCATCCCAACTCAACGGGGATCGACATTTTCTTCCATAGAGAGCAGCAAATGGCGCCATGCCAATGTTCGCCTGGTAGCTGTTGTTATAGGAAAACTCCACCAGATGCAGATGATCCTCCCACGAACCCTTGAGATCCAACATGCAAGCTCTCAACATGTCCTCCAATATCTGGATAGTGCGCTCCGACTGTCCATCAGTCTGTGGGTGATACGCAGTACTGAATTTCAGACGGGTACCCAGATTAGTCTGTAAACTCTTCCAGAATTGAGACGTGAATCTTGTGTCTCGGTCGAAAACGATACTCACGGGAACTCCATGTAATCGCACAATCTCCTACACAATTATCGTTCACGTCACGACATATACTAGAAAGAAGCTATAAAGGTATAAGAAAGATATTTACCTCCATATACTTCTTCGCAAGTATCTCCGTAGCTTGTCCTACTCGGAAAGGTATGAAATGTGCAGACTTGGTTAATCGGTCAACGATAACCCAAATCGCGTCATTTTGTTTGGTGCTCCGAGGTAGTCCAGTCACGAAGTCCATGGTGATGTGCTGCCACTTCCATTCTGGAATCGGTAGAGGTTGAAGTAATCCGACAACGCGATGGTGTTCAGCCTTCACCTGCTGACACACAAGACATTTGGCGACGCTACGAGCTACGCTCCTCTTCATACCGTGCCACCAAAAATTCAGACGAAGATCCTTGTACATCTTGGTACCGCCAGTATGAATGGAATAGGGTGAGCTATGAGCTTCATTCATCAGCTCATCTCTGATATCACCAGAAGGTACGCAGATCCTACTGCCGTATCTCAAGGAACCATTCTCATGAATGATAAAGTCCGTCCGAAGTCCAGCTTCAACTTGCTCTCGGATCCTCTGTAGTTTAGTATCTCTAGACTGTGCAGCTTTGATCCGATCCACAATCGTCGACTGAATCTGTATATTCATCAACGATGATGTGACTCTAGGTAACACAACCTCTGTACTCATCTCACACAGATCCTGTTGTAATCTCCACTGAACTGTGAGTGTCATGACTGCTGGAAGTCTGCTCAAAGCATCAGGTACAACATTAACCTTTCCTGGATGATACTGAATGTCGATATCGTAATCAGCCATCAGCTCTAACCATCTGCGCTGTCTCATATTCAATTCCTTCTGAGTGAAAATATATTTCAAACTTTTATGATCAGTGAAAATCTTCACTTTCTCACTCAGTAAGAAATGTCTCCAAATCTTCAAAGCGAAGATAACAGCGGCTAACTCCAAGTCGTGAGTCAGGTAATTCTTCTCATAAATCTTCAACTGCCGAGAAGCATAGGCGACTACATGACCGTGCTGATGTAGAACACATCCAAGACCTCTGCCCGAAGCATCGCAAAAGATCTCGAATCCTCCAGTCCTATCTGGAATAGCCAGAACTGGTGCAGATGTCAACTTTTCCTTCAAAGTCCCAAATGCCTGCTCGCAAGTGTCTGACCAAACGTACTTGACGTCCTTCCTCGTCAGTCGAGTCATGGGCTCTGCTATCCTCGAGAAATCCTGAATGAATCGACGGTAGTATCCCGCCAATCCTAGGAAACTCCGAATGTCTGATGCTGACCGAGGAGTAGGCCAATTCTTGACTGATGTAACCTTCTCTGGATCAACTGAGATACCTTCGCCTGATACCACATGTCCAAGAAATGCAATCCGGTCTAACCAGAACTCGCATTTGCTGTACTTGGCATACAACTAATGACGGCGAAGTGTCTCCAAAACTATCCGCAGATGCTCAGCATGGTCCTTCTCGCTCTTCGAGTAGACCAATATGTCATCAATGAATATCACTACGAATTTATCCAGAAAATCATAGAATATGAGATTCATGAGATTCATGAATACTGCAGGAGCATTGGTCACACCGAATGGCATGACAACAAACTCGTAGTGCTCATACTTGGTCCGAAAAGCTGTCTTGTAGACATCCTCATTCTTGACTTTCACCTGATGATATCAACTCTTGAGGTCCAACTTCGAGAAAACTCGTGATCCACCGAGTTGATCGAAAATGTCATCAATGCGAGGTAACGGGTACTTATTCTTCACAGTGACATTGTTCAGCTCCCGATAATCCACGCACATCCTTCTCGATCCGTCCTTCTTCTTGACCAGCAGTACAGGTGCACCCCAGGGAGATACGCTGGGATGGATGAATCCTTTCTGCAACAGATCGTCCAACTGCTTCCGTAGCTCTTCGAGTTCTGCTGGAGCCAAATGGTAAGGTGCCTTCGAGATTGGCTGAGTATTTGGCATCATATCAATACTGAACTCCAAAGCTCGATCAGGCAGCATCTGGAAATACATCTTCGACGTCTCGAACCACTGCAGGCTTATCCGGTTCGACTTGCGTAGATGCGAGGATCGCTTCGTTCGGCTGAGCCCGAAATCGGATAGGCTCGAGCGAACGACTACCGCTGATAAATTCGAACACAGGATGGTCGGGAATTTCGAATACTACTTTCTTCTTGTGATAGTCGATAGTAGCATAGAAAGTCCCTAACTAGTCCATGCCGAGAAAAGAAACCCAGTTAAATTGTGTACGAGATAAATCTAGACGTTTTTGGCCATTGATAGTATTTCCATTGTCCTGAAGTTTTGCTAAATGCACGACCTGCATGCGCCACCACAAAAACCTGTCACGCCCCGCTTCCCATTATACTTAGGGCGAGGACGCCAGCGGGCCCGCTTAGGTTGGAGCGATGAAGCTCGAACCCAATAAGCGTCTGTGAAAACAACTTTCGCAGGAACTTACATGCAACTCAGAACAACGGAAATATTAAAGCCAACATCCAGATAAAGTACACAATAATAAAAGGGCCCCAAGCATGGCCTACACAATTGCGATACAGATAAAGTGGGTACACACCCTACAAACAACAACGGTGAAAAGTAAATAGCTGCAGCGGTGATAATCAGCTCTAGTCCACGGTAGGGTGGATTTCAGGATCAGCAGTATCCTGGTCTATTGGATCACTCTGATCCACTAACTCGTCCTCCAGATAACCTGTCTCGTAACCTGACATACATTCAAACAACATGAATGTATGTCAGCAAGGGTCTGCAAGTAGATGTCAGATGACCCAAGGCAAGATATATAACAAGTTATATATGACAGTTTTACAGCAGTTAAAGAATTTACACTAGCATGGTAGTTAAAGCAACAAGTTACATTAGCATGGCAGTTCAGTTATAAAAATTAACATGGCAGTTGAGCAATGTAACATCAGTCTGTAATTAACTTTCTTTTTTGATTATTTAACTGTGTGTGCAAGTCCGTGACTAAGACTCCCGTCGTTAGACGAATAGTAAATAAATACACCTTCAAGTGTCCTCGAAGGCGACTCGTTTACTACCGGCTAGTGCCCGGGAACCAACCCCACCACGTGTATTTCCTGAACCATGAGCCAGGATGCTAACCGTCATATACTGGAACACGAGTCCAGACTAGTCACAAGTGACCGACGAGAATAGCCAGCGAGAGCCAACGGCATGTAACTACGAGAGCCAACGGCATGTGACAACGAGAGCCAACGGCATGTAACAACTGATAGCCAACGACAACTGATAGCCAACGGCAACTGATAGCCAACGGCATGTAATATTCTATGAGTATCAACAGTTCTAAAATTAACCATATATGTTCATTTTGATTATTAAGGGGTCCACACACACACACACGAGTTTAAGTCTAGCATTTCAAAAAAATGTGCTTGTGTCAGCAATTAAGTGTACAACATCAGATAACACAAAAACATAAAATAACTGCACACTTGCCTGACTGGAACAGTTTAGGTTGTCCGAGTAACGACAGGTAAGTTCGCGACGTATCTGCGTCATTAAATAATAACATTTATTATAATTAGTAAAAGTGCTGAAATTGAGAATTAACGAATGTGATCAGAAAGTTAATTATTCTTGTTATAGTTCTAAATTAATATATATATAATTATATGCCGATGGGTTACATTTTTAGTCAAGATTACGGTGGAAGTAGTTTCTCGCGTCATTTCACGTGTAGATTTTTGTTAATACAACTTTACGTGAAAATGGCCTAATGATTACCTAACTTCAAATAGTCACTATAAATCGTACACTAGCCCGATTTTAGTGATTTTGGTGTCGTTGGGTTTGTTTTGATAGGTACTACGCCATGGTGCTATTGGTTCTCTGTTTTGGTTAACCAAGTTAACAAATTAGATATATTGCGAGTTAAGCACATATTAAACTAACCCCGAATTGGGTTCGCCTAATTTTACGGGATTCACTGGCTAGGGTGGTGTTTATATTGGGTTATACAAACCGGGTACATATTATTTTATTATAGTTTTATTACATTTACATTATTTACAGTGTATAACATGCTGAAATAAACAGTAACATTAACAAGCTAACAACAAATTTAACAGTAATTTAACTTAAGCTAATTACATGGTTTAAAATAGTATTTATTAACCCACCTACTAACTTGACTAAAGGGGTAACATGTTATCATTGTTTATTATTTACTTATACTCTAACTCTCTCTCCCTCTTTATATCTTTCTTTCCGTCTTTACTCTTATCTCTTCATTCTGTCTGTTGTTCTTTGTCTTTCCCCTTTTTTTCATTCATTTGCAGCAAGGTAACCCACGCACACGGGGAGAAAGGCTTACACTCGCGCAAGAGGGGAGAAGGCACGGCGATCTGCGGCGGCTCCGGGCAGTCTCCGGCGTCGGCGGCGGGTCCCAGGCGGCCGGCGGCGGCGTGCAGGTGGCTGGCGGCGGCGGCTTGCTCCGGCAGCGCGCGCAGGTAGGGGGCAGCGGTTCAGTTGCGTGGGTGGAGGAGGAGGGGAGGAAGAAGGAGAGAGGAGGAAGAGGAAGTAGTTGTTGAGGGTTTGAGGTTTGAAGATAGTTTGTTGAATCTGAAATTGTTTTTGAATCTGAAGTTTAAGAGCTTTCAGATCGGGTTTTTCTTTGTTCCCAATTTCTGTTTGGGTGTGTATTTGATGATGGTTTTTGGGAAGAATTGTTTGGGAATCTGGTTGTTTGGGGTATTGGTTTGATTCTGGTTTGGGGAAAATTGGTTTTGCAGATTGTGGAATGTGTTTGATGGTTGAGAAACGATGGTGGGTTATGAAGATGAGCAGGGGAGAAGAGTTTTGCTTAAAAAGATTAGCATGGAGACACACTTTACCCATTTGTCAAACAAGCCTTAATTAGATTAAGACGGTTTTAAATGGTGTTTGTTGACAAACGAGGAAAAGAATCGTGCTAAACTTCTCCTCTAAAACTTAAACGCGTTTGTTGAATAATGAGGGGTTGATTAATTAATTAATAAAAGTAATTAGTAAAAATAACAAAAAAATAATTAACAAAATAATTAAATTAAAGTTTTTAATTAAACGTGATGATTAATTAGCGATGATACGGTAAATACGGAAATACCGAGTCGAAAATACCGGCACACACGAACTAAAGCACGACTAAAAATACCGGCCGTTTCACTTACGGTAGGTTGGATCGGTCGGCCATCTGGGGGGAGCTATCCCTTAGGATTACGGCCGGTCGATACGCCGACATGCTGGGGGAGTTTCCCCAGCCTTATAGTCGGTTGGGTCGGTCAGTCTGCTAGGGGTGCGACCCCTGGTCTTATAACTGATCATCGGGATCACCAGCTGGGGGAGTTGCCCCCAGCCTTACGGTCTGCCCCATGACTGACCCGTTGGGGGAGTTTCCCCCAGCCTTACGGTCGGCCCTATAACCGACCCGCTGGGGGAGTTTCCCCCAGCCTTACGGTCGGCCCTATAACCGACCCGCTGGGGGAGTTTCCCCCAGCCTTACGGTTATCCAGTTAACTAACCCGCTGGGGAGTTGCCCCAGCCTTACGGTCGGTTGGTGTCATTCAGCCTGCTGGGAGAGCTACTCCCAGTATCACGACTGGACAACGGTCCGACCTGCTGGGGGAGTTGCCCCCAGCCTTACGATTGGTCCTCCTAACTAGCTGGCCAAGTGGGCAACCCCCAAACCTACCAGCCGGTTGCGCAGACAACCCACTAAGGGGTTTGCTCCCTAGTCTTACGGTCTACCGTCGAGACGTTCAGCAAATGAGGTTACCCTCATCCTGAGTAAGTCTATCAAGGGAATAAAGATGAGAATTATTTGCTCCTTCATTTTCAATGCATTCATTCGGATAGAGGGAAGGAGTTACATTTGTAGATGATCTCACTGATAGTACTTGCGCAGGTGCTCGGCGTTCCAGGTGTGAGTCAGGAACTTTCCTTCCAAATTAGCTACACGGTAAGTCGCGGGGCCGATGTCACGCACCGCTTCCTAAAAATACGGAGGCGAAGCGTGACTAAGGCCCGCTTAGGCTGGAGCTGTGAAGCTCGGACCCAATAAGCGTCTGTAGGGGTACCATTTTAAAACTTTCAGGTTCTTGCATTAATAAAGTTCGAAACAACAGAAAGTACAGAAAGAAATTTGCATTCATTAATAAAAAAATTAATGTCCAGCGAGTACAAAAAGTCCAAAGAGAGGAAAGCCTAAGCATGGCTACAAACTATCGAAAGAGCAACTAAAAGTAGTAACATCTGAAGGTGGCGACCGAAAAGTCCTCACGGTCTGGTCCTCGTTAGCACGTACTCTACGTTGACGTCATCAGGCTCCATATACTCCGGTAAGTCTGCCTCGTCCACGAACTCTGGCTGAACACCTGACGTACAGTACCCAAGAGAAAATGAACTGTACATCAGGTAAAGTCTACAAGAAGGGTTAGACTCTACTGCAAGTGCACCAACTATTAAATAATGGTTTACTGGTTGATTAGCATGCTGGGGTTATAACAGACAGTTTTACTGGTTGTTTAGCATGCTGAGGTTATAACAGGATGACAGCAGAAAGTAAACGCAGCAGGGAAGTAAAACGCGACAAGTAGTAGTCATAGCGTGTGCTACCAACTACGGGACTAACCTACAGGTGTCAAGACAAGTCGGGACGTGACGAGACAAGATAAGACAAGTGAGACACGAAAGGGTTCACACCTTATGGTTCGAGGGGGATCAGACCCTCTTGCCGTGCGCACGCTCAACCCAACCCCAAACCCCAAGTATGACAAGACAAGACAAGCACGACTAGGGATCACTCGCTCTAGATTTGCAAGTGCCCTATTGCCCTCTGGGCTGTGTATCACGACAAGGGATCACTCGCTCTAGCTTGGCGAGTGCCCTATTGCCCTCTGGGCTGTGTATCAGTACAAGGGATCACCCACTCACTGGTGAGTGCCCTATTGCCTGCAGGCTGTGTATCAGTACAAGGGATCACTCGAAGAGTGCCTTATTACCCGCAGGCTGTACAAGACGGGATGGGACGTGACAAGACGGGAAGGGTTATTCTAGGGTGTCCACACGCACGCACACACATGATAGCCCTATGATGTCAAAAGTTGTTGTTGTCAGGCTCAGACTTTGTCGTCAAGTCTGAGCCGTCAAGGGTCGTCCCGGACGCTATCATTTCACGTCCGGTTCTCTTTGTTCACAGTTATCAGTTCTAACCAACTAAGGCCTAAGCACGGCTAAAAGTGCAAGTGGGATACACTTGCCTGCGGTGGTGAGCGTGTCGTCTGTCCGGAGCATCTCGTCCAGGCGTCGCGTCCGTGGTAGTCTGATCACTCCTTATTTTACACTTTTTTCCCGCATGTTTGCATGCCATTTAGATCGCCCAAATCATGTTTTTCATGATATATCGACGATATTGCGATGCTTTTCACGATTTGTTGTTTTTGTCGCATTTCAGGTGATTTGGAGCGATTTGGAGTGATCTCGAGATGCGCTTACTCCAGAGGGTCACCGACGACATCCCCAAGGGTATTTTACTGTTGGAGAGGAGCAAAAGAAGAAAGGACGTCGCAGGAGCGACGAGGAGGCCAAAACAAGCTGTTTAGGCATTTTTGGTGTCCCACTCGGCCGAGTGGAGAAGTCACTCGGCCGACCAGCGAGACACCGCTCGGCCGACCAGATCGGATACGTTTCATACGTGCACTCGGCCGAGCGACGGAGACCACATCGGCCGAGTGACGAGATCCCGTCCGCCCGAGTGGTGCCCAGACGAAGCCATTCAAAAATCGCCAACTTACTGTTTTTCGGCTGCCTGAGCTTCAGAAGACCCACTCGGCCGAGTGGATAATCCCGACCGCCCGAGTACCAAGAAGCCATCGGCCAAGTGACGACAACTCACTCGGCCGAGCCGCCCCCGAAGTGAAGACCCCTGAAGATCAAGACTTACTGGAAATTTACAGGGTTTCTCACTCGGCCGAGCGACTTTTGTCACTCGGCCGAGTGCGACGCGCTGCCTGTAGCGAAAATTGCGGATTCCAGGCTGCGCATGGGTATTTTGGTCACAGTTTTTGGACGATTTTGGGGGGGTATTTAACCCCTGTTTTTACCCTAGTTTTGGGAGCTTTTCTCTTAGATTTTTGCAGCTTTTTAGATAAACTTTTTAGCTTTATTCTTGTGATTGGAGAGGAGACAAAAGTTGATTTTTGTTGGATTATTTGAAGAACTCCATTGGTTTGTGTCTCTCTTCCTAAAAATTCTATTTTTATTGCTTATCTCAATATTGTGATGAATTCTCTTGTTTATTTCATTGATTATTTTTGTGTTTGTGCTATGAATTGTGAGTAGTCTCCACGTCTTGGGGCGTGGGGATGAACCCTACAAGCCCAATTTCATATTTGTGATGAATTGGTAGAAAATTTGCTAGAATTGTTATTAGGGATTAGTTTGGAGCGATTTACTACGGATAGCTAGGAGTTCATACCGATTAGGATTTGCAAGAGATTGGATCCCAATTCGATAGGAAACCCTAGAAATCCGAATTGGGTTGGAATCGAATTTCCGTAGTATCGGTTTGCAAGAGATTGAACCGATACTAGGGTTCCCGGTTGCAATTCCGTGCCGATACCCGTTTGCAAGAGATTGGACGGGTAGGAACTATCCCAACCTAGGTCGTGGGCCGAGTTTGCAAGAGATTGGGCTCGGTACGCGATTGAACGATGATGTTGATCCTAATGCTAGCTTCCCTAGGCTAGGGTTTGCAAGAGATTGGACCCGAACCTAGGATAGCTATAGACCGGCAACAGCGCGAGAGCGTGAGCTTGGTTCTACATTCAGTTGCAACTAGTTCATCCAAAATCTTATTCTAGAAATTTTGATACCAATGAACCACATTGACGAGATACGGTGAGTAGCGGGAATTCCCCATTCCCTAGACGTTCTTTATTTGATTTGATATTTCCGTACTTTGTCTGACGATTGTGACAGGATCGCCATAGGAAAATTTCTCTCTTCTTAAATAGCCAGGTTGATTAGAACAAGCACGGTCATTCGTCCTCCCTGTGTTCGATAACCCGCTCGCCGCTATACCGTGCACTTGCGGTAAAACTACAACCGTTCTTTGGGTTACATTCCGGAGCGATCAAGTTTTTGGCGCCGCTGCCGGGGAGGTGATTGCGTTTGATCTTACCACCCTAGCTATTTCTTTATTATTATTATTATTATTTTATTTCTTTATTTTTACCTAACCCTTCCACGGTACTAATCATTTCTTTGAAACTCTGTTTTCTCATTGCATGTACACGAGATCTACGGCGGACCCTGAAGCTATATTATTTGATCCAGAGATCGAACGTACCGCGCGGAGAATTAGAGCGGAGAGGAGACAAGATCGGGAAGGGAGGTTTATGACCAACCCGGAAACTGTGGACCAATTAGCGGTAAGAATGGCGAGGATAATTTCTATTCGAGATAGGCTTCGGCCTAAGACCTCTTCTACGACCTCATCCATTGCCATGCCGGAGTTGGCGGCTGACAAGAACTTTGAGCTGAAGACTGGACTAGTGGTTCTGATGCAGCAGGATCCATTTCATGGGAATGCCCATGAAAATCCCCACTATCACATCCAATTATTCTTGTCGAAGTGCGCCACATTTCAGATGCCGGGGGTCTCCATCGATGCCATCAGACTGCGCCTCTTCCCCTTCACGCTAAAAGACAAGGCACTCTATTGGTTGAGGACGCAGGCTGAGGGAGTCTTTACCACTTGGGACGAGTTGGCGAGTGCATTCATTGACAAGTTCTATCCGCCCTCCAAGACGGTGAAGATCCGGAGCGCTCTTATGTCCTTCAAGCAAGGACCCCAAGAGACGCTCTATGAGGCTTGGGAGCGTTTTAAAGATCTGCAGCATCAATGCCCGCACCATAGCATTGAAGATTGGGAGCTAGTTCATAGCTTCTACAACGGTCTCCAACCGGGGACCAAACAAATTATTGATGCCGCGGTGAATGGTGCTATCTTATC
The DNA here is from genome assembly GCA_030789695.1 of Scilla litardierei. NCBI lineage: Eukaryota > Viridiplantae > Streptophyta > Magnoliopsida > Asparagales > Asparagaceae > Scilla > Scilla litardierei. The sequence goes on along the minus strand of JAULAV010007716.1, from coordinate 361,845 downwards.
AAAGACTCCCGAAGAAGCTACGGCCCTAATTGAGGAGATGGCCTCAAACAATCAACAATGGGGCGATGAGCGAGGACACTCTACGTCCTCCTTGAAACCAACTAGTATCTACGAAGCGAAGGCCGTAGCGGAGCTTACAAGCAAGTTTGATTCTCTCCACAAGGTGGTGGAGAGACTGGAGAAGTTTATCACGGAGCCCCAAGGAACCCCTTCCACCTCCGCACCAACGAACCAAATGTGTGATTGGTAAGACCAATCTCAAGCCATGTATGTGGGAGGAGAGCAAGGAGAAGGATCCTTGGAGCAAGTACAATATGTCGCGGGGAACCAAGGGTATTGGGCCAATCCGGCCATAAGAAATCATCCCGGTTTCTCTTACGCCAACAATGAAGGAGCTTTGAACCCGCCACAACAACCACCTCAACAAGCTCGACCACCACCCCCACCCCAACAACAACACTATCCACCGAGGGGGCCTCCACAACAAAGTTTCCAACCGAAGCAACAAGTTCCAACTTATAGGCCGCCCGGATACAATCAAGGGTGGAGAAATCAAAATCAAAACCCTCTACAAGCTCAACAACAATCCGACTTCGAAGCTAGAGTGGAGGCGTTTATGGTCGAGCAAAAGAAGGTCAATGCTACCTTGAAGGCGGGGCAAGACTCCCTTACAACCGTTGTAGCTCAAATCTCGGAGCAATTGGCGTTGCTCAATCGGAATACTCAACAATTGCCGGCGCAACCCGAGCAAAACCCACGGGGCAACACCGGCCACATCAATGCCGTAGTTGCCGTTACTACTAGAGGCGGGAAGGATACCACCCCCGCCATGATTCCTACCGAGGAGCCCGTGGAGGAAAGTTTGGAGCCAATTGAGCCGGTAGTTGAAGTTGAGAAGGAGAAAGAGCCGCAAGAAAAGGAGAAATCTAGAGCGGAGCAATTGATTGAGGAGAGGCGCTTTATGCCACCGGTCCCATTCCCCCAAAGGCTTGCTAGAGCGAAAATGGAGAAAAGGCTAGCAAAATTTCTCGAGTATCTGAGAGGGGTTAGCCTCAACATTCCCTTCCTCGACGCCATCGTGGAGATCCCCACATATGCTAAATTCTTAAAGGATTTGATTTCGGGGAGAAAGAGGAAGGATAAGATTATGCTAGCCGAGGAGGGCTCTTGGTTCACCAAGAGAGAGAAGGAGATGGCCAAATTCAAAGATCCGGGGAGCTTTCGAATTCCTTGCACCTTGGGCGGCGTCCCTCTTCAAAAGGCGTTGGTAGATTTAGGGGCTAGTGTGAGCCTCATGCCTCTCTCCATGTTCTTAAGGCTAAACACCGGGACGAAGTTGAAACCGACCGACATGCGGATACAATTGGCCGATGGGCGGATAACGAGGCCGGTAGGGATCGCCGAAGACATCCCGCTACAAGTCCCGGGGGGCATATGCTTGCCATGTGACTTCGTAATCATGGACGTTAAGGAGGAGGGAGATACGTCATTGATACTTGGACGCCCGTTCCTCGCCACCGCCGGAGTCATTGTCGACGTGCGAGAAGGTACCCTAACTTTGAACGTAGGCAACATCGAGGTGGAGCTCCACATTCCTAAGGCTATGAAACACATGCCTTACCACGAGGAGCTTGACTACATGGACCTCCTTGATGAGGTAATTGAGGAGGCGATCCCCCACTCCATTGGCGCTCTATTCGATGAGGATTTCGAGGAAGGCCCGGATTTAGGCCAAGATGAGAAGAAAATTGATTCCCCCGACCTCTCCGCTAAAAATGATGAAGGCGACGCTGATGTCGCAAGGATTCGAGAGCTCTGCAAGCTCTCGAAATTGAAGTCTCCGAAGAAAGCTCCGCCGATACGGAAATCGGCGTCACCGGTGAAGCCGTTGACCGGAGCAAACGCTAGCTTGGGAGAGCCTCCCCCCAACACTATTCGAGACGGGAGACCACCGAGGGAGAACACGCCGCCGCAACTTCCGAATCCAAGCGTTCTCCCCGGAAAGTTTGATGGGTGCATCTCATATGCACCAAACATCCCGCATTAATTGAAAATCATAGGGGGTTGAGCTCACGACCTTAAACGAGCGCTTTTCGGGAGGCAACCCGACGGTTATTGCTTTATTTTTACTTTTTCTTTATTTTTGTTTTAGAAATTTTTAGTGTTTTGAGTCGTTCGCCCAAAAATTTTGTGATAACGGGTCCTATTTTTCTTGACAGGAGAGGAGATAGGTAAATCCATCATGAGGAGCATGAACGAGGTGATGAGGAGCGCCCCAAGAAGGCGCTCGATGCTTAGGAGGAAGATGAAATCGACTGGAGGAAGAAAGACGGAGTTTAGAGCCCAAACGAAGACAAACAGCAGAAGACAAGGCTCACTCGGCCGAGTATACTAGTCACTCGGCCAAGTACACAAGTTCGTCCGACCGAGCCGCTCACGAACGAGGGAAGTCTGCTGTACCCAACTCTCTGTTTATTTTTCCGATTTCAGTACAATTGCCACTCGGCCGAGTATATAAATTCACTCGGCCGAGTAGAACTGATACACTCTTAGGGGAGTCTTGCCGAGTAGCTTGAGCCACTCGGCCGAATGGACTTCCGCCACTCGGTCGAGGGTGGCAAGGCCACTCGGCCGAAGCGTAAGCGGGGAGGAATTTTCCATTGATCTCACTCGGCCGAGTGACCTAGTCACTCGGCCGAGTCGTAACTTTTGCTATATAAAGGGCCGAGGGGGGGGGGCACGTTTTTCAAAACGAAAAATTCATGAACCGCCCGTGACCCCTCAGCTCCCTCGCCCGTTCCCCTCGCTCGCACCCCCACTCGCCCGACCGTCGACCCTCGCGCCGCCGCTCGGCCAGCCACCACCGGCCGAGCCCCGCCGCGCCTCGCCCGAGTCGCCGCCGGCGGCCACCACTCCGGCCACCTCCGGTAACCCCAATTTTCGCCTTTTTCTCCTCTTTTGTGTGTTTTTCGAGGATCCATGTGCTTAACGAACCCCAAACCCAAATTAATTTCTATTTCTATCTATTATATCCCTAATGCCCCATACGTTTTGAATATTACCCGCTGATATCTCCATTTCATGCGCAGGTCATTTTTAGGAGCTTAGGGGAGCCCAGGGGAGCTTCTCGGGACTGATTTGGGCTGAGTGGAGGCGTCGTCTTTGCACGCTTCCATTGTTTTGCACTCACGATGTGTCGTGGTATACTCTTTCCTTTATTTTACGCACGCCGCACTTTTTACGCTTTTCGGCACGCGCTCGGGGCCCATATGCCGCCCCGGACACGGCCGCGGTCGAAGAGAGCTTCCGCCAAGCAGAAGTGGTCAGATGATGCCGACCCCTCCCATGAGTTGGAGGACTCTCCTCCGCCTTCTCCACCACACCCCATACACCCCGCACAGCCTGCAGCGCCCGCACAGCCCGCACAGCCACTCCATGCCGCTCCACAGCCACCACCTCCGGCTCCACCCGTCGGGCCGCTCGGGATTACGTTCCGAGACGACGCACACCACGTCGTCTTCGAGCGTGTCTCCCAGCGCTCGATCGTACCCTCCAGGTTCGCACACCTTGCAGACCTAGTACGCCTGGGGGTACTAGAGGGGATGCTCACGTTGTACGACAACGTGGGCTGGCGAGATTTCTTTCAGGTGTCGGCGGACACGTTTATCCGCCCGACACTTGAGGTTCTTAGTTCGATCGCCCGGACCGACGAGGGATGCTCGTTTCGGTTCATGGACCGGGAGTGCCAGGTCACTCTCGGTATGATGATAGCCTTTTTCTCGTGGCCCGATTCCCCGGGGCCGATCGAGGTTACGCCCCCACCCATATCCCCCCACCTTCCTTCGACACCGGTGCCTTCTGGGCCCGGATTACGGGTCTTCACGCTGCCTTTGACCCTAGTAGGGCCAAGGCCTCGGCCATTGTCCATCCCTGCCTCCGTATAGCTCAGCGCCTTATGGCGACGACCTTTTTGGCCAGATATGAGCCGGGCACGATGTCCACGCCAGAGCTCTACATGCTCTACGCGATGACACGGCCCAGAGCTCTATCTAGGGATGGCGATGAGCTGGTCCCCGCCGTCGTGATTGATGTCGCGGCTTGGTTTTTGGACCGCATCATTGTATCGGTGGGCGCTCGCTCACCGATATGCTGCGGCGGCCTGATCACCTTGCTTGCCCTTATGACCGGTGAGGACTTCCCTGACGACCTGCGACGAGCACCGGGCCCCACTTCTCTGTCGATTGATGTTATGGCCCGGATGAAGATGCTTCGTCCACACGGTGAGCGACACTGGGTCTGGCTGCACGGCCCTTACGGTGCCGATTACATGATTCTTCCGAGCCCTGCTCGGACTCAGATTGCACCGGCCCATGTGGACTGGCTCCCTGCGATGGATGTTCTCATCCCAGCCGCTTACGTGCTCGAGGCCGAGGAGGCCGAGCAGGCCCACGCTGCCCACGCTGCCCCCGCAGACCCTGTTGCACCTGCCGAGCCTGCTGCCCCTGTTGACCCCGTGGCCCCTCAGCCAATCCCCGATGTTTCCGATGCTCCAGACACCTCTGTCCACACTGCTGTCGGTGTCGGGAGTACCTTAGCTGAGCCCATTTCCACTGCTTCCGAGCCTGTCACCACCACCACTGGCCCTCTGTGTGCTGAGCCCATTTCCTCTGCCCCACCCGAGCGCCCGTCGACCATAGTTGAGTACGGAGAGCCCTCTTTTGCCACCCCGGCGGAGACCGTAGTCTCCACCTCTGTCTCCACCGCTGCTGTATTTTCCGAGAGTGTCGTGGCGTCTGTCCACACTTCTGTGCCACCGACCTCTCTGGCCGCCTCGCTGCCACTTTTGTATTCTTCTTTCGCTGCGGCTGCCTCCACTTCTCACCGTCCTGCCCAGCCTCGCACTGAGGCCAGGCCCCCACTTGCGAGCGCAGCCCCTTTTGTTCCCTTGCCTGCTGAGCCCGTCACCTACGCCACCAGAGTACGCCAGCCCCGACCTGCACAGCCCCGACCGGTGCGTCCCTCTGCACCACCTCCCCCTGACACTGTACTTCAGAGCATTCGTGCTCTCGAGGGGGCGGTGAGTGGCCTCAGAGGCGACCTTTGGACCCTGTCCGCCACCGTCACTGCGATGGCTGGCCGCTTTGACCTGCTCCCGCACATTCACTACTGTCTTACCCAGGTCCTGGAGCGTCTCCCACGCGTACCCCCGCCCACCCAACAGGTTCCCACTACCGCTTCCACACACACTCAGCCTGTTACCACTTCCACACCCACACCCACTCAGCAGCCTGCCCCACCCCCACCACCACTTCCGCCTCAGGACGGAGACGGCGCAGCACCACCTTCTTAGGCACCCTTGATGCCATCGATTATTTTTGCCGTTGTGCTGCCCGTTTCTGCTGGGTCCTGATGCATTTTTGTCCCCCTCCCCTCACTTATTTTGGGATTCTCATTCTGATCGTATCTTTTTATATCTTTTTTGGGAGAGAGGGAGAGTTTTTGGTGCCACACCTATACATCTGTATCACTCCTATATCTGCCTGCATCATGTCCGCATCATTTTTTTCGTTTCGTTATTTTTTCCTTTTTTTTTCCTTCCATCATGCATGCATCCTGAGTTACCCCTCACATTACTTGTCTCTCGGTGTGCCACACTTTGCACATTGAGGACACTGTGCCATTTAGCTTGGGGGAGTGAGTTCTCACGTTCTTTTTCGATTTGCCACCTTTATTTTTAGTTTTTAACACCATTTTCCGCTTTTGCACTTATTTTCATCATTTTTCTTTTTATTTTACCATGCATCACGTTTTTCTTATTTTTCTGTGTACCGCATTGTAAATAGTTCTATTTTCCCTTTATCTTTATTTCCTTTTTTCTTTTTTTCATCTCATGCTAGAGATGACTTTTCTATGATGATGATGACGTGGAGTTAGCTTACTCTATATGCATGCTATATTTGTCATGTCTTAGACTTTATTTCTGATATCATATGCTATGACTTGCCTTGCATCTAGAGATAGTAACCCACACTTTTTCCACATGAAAATGGATGAAATTTTATTATTAGCTGAGTCTGAATATTCATATGTATGCTATCACAGAAAAAACACCAAGATTCACGCATTGAATGCTTATATCTGGAGTACCGATTTCTTTTCCTATATCACTTCTATATGCATGAATTGTACATTTCACTTCAGGATGATTGAATGATGTTAGCTATGATAAATCTGGATTAGTTAGCTTTTTTGTGATCGAAACTGAGTAGATTAGATTACCCTGCTGAAGTTGTCGTGCATGTCTTATAGAGTGAACCGAGAGATATATTTATTTCTTTCTCCACAAATCTTGAACATCATTTCTCTACTTTTAAAATCATTGGTGAATCTCCCCTTAGCGATTCTATTATATGGCATTTCCCCCGCTATTAATTCCTAGCTCCAAATTTCCCGAATCCAAAAAAAAGACAAAAAAAAGAAAAGGAAAAAGAAAAGAGGAAAAATCCTCAATAAAAGATCCCATCTCACTTTCTTTCTTTCTTCTTTCTTTTCGTGTTCATTTTTATTACTTTTGGAGCTTTATAAAAATAGGGATGTGAATATTTTTTATGCCACCATGCTCATAGATAAGCTTGGGGGAGGGAATCCATTGATGTGTGAGAGAGTGACTACTTGACGTTGCACGACAACCTAGGCTAAGTAATATTCTATACTCGGTGTGATTATTTCTAGCTTTACGAAATCCAGAAATCTAAGCCTAGCATTCATATCATGAAATCCACACTTTTCTATTCTCTCTATTCTATTGTGTGATACTCTTATACTCCTCATAGAAAGCATTCAATTGAAAAGTGTGTGATCTGCGATGTGTATACCGCTTTAAATGATTCAGACGATGTTAATTCTAAAATTATTCCGTTTTTCATGATTATATCGTTGTTCGTGGGTTTTCTGTTTCTATTTGCACTATTATACTATGATATCAAAATAAAACTCTTTGACATGTATTTTTCATTCAGTGCATGCTATATGAGTAAGCGAAACCCACGTCATGAGAAAATGATCTAGCAGCTTACCTCTTCGCTTCTTTCTTTCTTCTTTGTCTTCATTTCGTTTTTCATTCCTCTCCGCTTTTCATTTTTCATCTTTCGCCATTTTCGTTTTCCGAATCCACCGGGTTCGCCTTTTACTTATCTTCCTCGAGGACGAGTAAGAGGTAAGCTTGGGGGATTTTGATCACTCCTTATTTTACACTTTTTTCCCGCATGTTTGCATGCCATTTAGATCGCCCAAATCATGTTTTTCACGATATATCGATGATATTGCGATGCTTTTCACGATTTGTTGTTTTTGTCGCATTTCAGGTGATTTGGAGCGATTTGGAGTGATCTCGAGATGCGCTTACTCCAGAGGGTCACCGACGACCTCCCCAAGGGTATTTTGCTGTTGGAGAGTAGCGGAAGAAGAAAGGACGTCGCAGGAGCGACGAGGAGGCCAAAACAAGCTGTTTGGGCATTTTTGGTGTCCCACTCAGCCGAGTGGAGAAGTCACTCGGCCAACCAGCGAGACACCGCTCGGCCGACCAGATCGGATACGTTTCATACGTGCACTCGGCTGAGCGACGGAGACCACATCGGCCGAGTGACGAGATCCCGTCCGCCCGAGTGGCGCCCAGACGAAGCCATTCAAAAATCGCCAACTTACTGTTTTTCGGCTGCCTGAGCTTCAGAAGACCCACTCGGCCGAGTGGATAATCCCGACCGCCCGAGTACCAAGAAGCCATCAGCCGAGTGACGACAACTCACTCGGCCGAGCCGCCCCCGAAGTGAAGACCCCTGAAGATCAAGACTTACTGGAAATTTACAGGGTTTCTCACTCGGCCGAGCGACTTTTGTCACTCGGCTGAGTGCGACGCGCTGCCTGCAGCGAAAATTGCGGATTCCAGGCTGCGCAGGGGTATTTTGGTCACAGTTTTTGGACGATTTTGGGGGGTATTTAACCCCTGTTTTTACCCTAGTTTTGGGAGCTTTTCTCTTAGATTTTTGCAGCTTTTTAGATTAACTTTTTAGCTTTATTCTTGTGATTGGAGAGGAGACAAAAGTTGATTTTTGTTGGATTATTTGAAGAACTCCATTGGTTTGTGTCTCTCTCTCCTAAAAATTCTATTTTTATTGCTTATCTCAATATTGTGATGAATTCTCTTGTTTATTTCATTGATTATTTTTGTGTTTGTGCTATGAATTGTGAGTAGTCTCCACGTCTTGGGGCGTGGGGATGAACCCTACAAGCCCAATTTCATATTTGTGATGAATTGGTAGAAATTTTGCTAGAATTGTTATTAGGGATTAGTTTGGGAGCGATTTACTACGGATAGCTAGGAGTTCATACCGATTGGGATTTGCAAGAGATTGGATCCCAATTCGATAGGAAACCCTAGAAATCCGAATTGGGTTGGAATCGAATTTCTGTAGTATCGGTTTGCAAGAGATTGGAGGGTTCCCGGTTGCAATTCCGTGCCGATACCTGTTTGCAAGAGATTGGACGGGTAGGAACTATCCCAACCTAGGTCGTGGGCCGAGTTTGCAAGAGATTGGGCTCGGTGCGCGATTGAACGATGATGTTGATCCTAATGCTAGCTTCCCTAGGCTAGGGTTTGCAAGAGATTGGACCCGAACCTAGGATAGCTATAGACCGGCAACAGCGCGAGAGCGTGAGCTTGGTTCTACATTCAGTTGCAACTAGTTCATCCAAAATCTTATTCTAGCAATTTTGATACCAATGAACCACATTGACGAGATACTGTGAGTAGCGGGAATTCCCCATTCCCTAGACGTTCTTTATTTGATTTGATATTTCCGTACTTTGTCTAACGATTGTGACAGGATCGCCAAAGGCAAATTTCTCTCTTCTTAAATAGCCAGGTTGATTAGAACAAGCACGGTCATTCGTCCTCCCTGTGTTCGATAACCCGCTCGCCGCTATACCGTGCGCTTGCGGTAAAACTACAACCGTTCTTTGGGTTACATTCCGGAGCGATCATAGTCCGTCTGAAATAGGTCACGGCGATGGTGTCAAGTCGCGTTTTTCAATAAGTCCTATTTAGGATTTGTTTCTAGATTGTTGGGTCTACCCTATTCATCAAAGTCACATTTTTGGTGTTTCGTTCAACCTAGATCGACTACTATCCTATGTGCACAGAAAATTGTCCGATTGTCGATCTTTCTATGGTGAGCAGCGTTTTACAAGTACTGAAAGTAAATTTAGTTATAGTTGTCCAATTTTAGTTTAGGTTTTGGTTAGCTACGGTGTGGGTTTTACTACTCGTTAGGGAAACTAACCTCGTGATGTCGTCCAACAAGCGGAAGTCGGGTCTGAACGGCGAAACGTCGGCGTCTTCTGGAACTCCTCGGCCACGGTTAGCACAGCGAGGTACCTCTGGACAGCGGGGTGGTGGCATGAAATCAGCGAGTCAATCAACGATCCTCCTCCCGTTGCGAGTAGCGCAATGGTTCTTCACGATAACGGCGACGTCGGCTAAAATTACGTGCGTGCGGCAACGTACGTGAACTCCGAGAGTCCAAGGGGGATGTCGAAAGATGAAACGGGACCAGAGGAAGATGCTTGGCCCGATGGGTGGCCGACGGCGTGGTCGTACGACGGTGGGTGGCCGTGAGAAGCCGGAGTGGACAGATTCGCGTAACGTCCGTTATCACGCCTCTCAGCGGAATTCCAGCAATGAACAGCGAAAACGGGAAGTTGCAGAAGGTAAAGGACTTCAAGACGAAGCCAACGGCAGTAGAGTTGTCGCCGGGGGTGGTCGGAGGTGGTCGTGCGTGGGCGGCGAAGTTCAGCTTCCAGATCTGTGAAAAACAGCCGATACGGTGTGTTTCGACGAGGATTACGAGAGCTACAGGTGGGCTATGAGCATGAGGGAAGTTGAAGTTGGTAGGGGGTTTCGATAGGAATCCAACGGCGGTAGGGTGGTCGTCGTAGGTGGCCGGATGGCCGGTGGGCATGAGTTTTTCCGGCGGTGGCGCAAATCTGTAAAACTGTCGGTTGGGTTGTGTTTGAAAACGTTTTGAGGGGGATAGAGATGAGGGAAGAGGGTAAGAGGAGTTGGAGATGACCGGGGGGTTCGATAAGAGTCTGACGGTGGTGGAGTTCGTCAGAGGGGGTCACCGGAGTGGCGGCGGCGGCCGTTTTTCAGCGGGCGCGCACAGATCTGGGACTGGGCAGTTTCTTGGTGTTTCAATGGGATTTTGAGAGGTTTTGAGGAGGGAGGAAGGAGGGAGGATGGGTGCAGCGACTAGGGGAGGTCGAGGGGGATCTGAGGAAGGCGGTGGTGGCTGCCGGTGATCGCCGGAGAGAGGTGGCCGGCCGTTGGAGCCGGGTGATGCCAAGTTCGGCCATGGTGGAGGTTCTTGGGTGTTTCAATGGAGAAGGAGAAGAGGGAGGAGGGAGAGAAGAGAGAGGAGAGGGAAGGGGCTACCGGAGGGTGGCAGGAGGAGCCCTCCCTGGCGGCCAAAAGCTTGGATGCGTATGGAAATGGGGGCGGCGGCTGGAAGATTGTTTCCCCAAGGGTTTTTGCGTGAAGGGCTAATACATGCTAAGTTTGCTAAATAGGGTTAAAGGGGGGTGCACTTTGGGTTAAGAGGAGAGAGAGTGTGTGTGAGGGTGGGGGTTCATTTAGGGTGAGAATAGCCACAGAATCATGCAAGATAGGTAAGGATCCAAATTGATTTGGGTTAAGTTTGAAATTCGAAATTGGATTAGGCTAATCAACGGTTGCAAATTGATTAGGGGATATCTTCCACTACGGGCATCGAAAAAATAATCCGAAAATACCGGGATGATCGTGGAGACGAGAAGTATAGGGCTACGGTGTTCGATTGTGTGTTACACCTACCAAAAATTATCGTAAAATCGGGAACCGCGTATTGGTGCCAAAAGACCAAAACGCCCTTCCATTCAAATCTGTTTTGCGAGAAAACGAGCCAGGAGATGACGTTCCCAAAAATTACCATAAAATTCTACACTTCCATACGGTCACAACGGCATATCACATCGTATATACCAAAACAAAGAAAGAGTCAAATAAAATACGTGCACGAAAGGTACGTGCACGTAGAAAATACGAACGGTCGGAAAACGGCCGTTACATTCTACCCACCTTAGAAATGATTCCGTCCTCGGAATCACTTATAATAATAATAATAATAATATCTATAAGTAGTTAAGCCTATCACTCCCATCTTCCACACAATAATCTCTAATTCCCATAACTTCAACACCGTTCCTCAAATAATCCATCATAACCTATCTTTTCACTGGACAATGCCACGACTAATCTCACATCCTAACACTTAACTATAGACCCATCACTGCTGTTCAAATTTTCAACCACAGGTTCTCATAAAAGGATAATAATCATATTCACATACCATACCACTCCGCTAAACATCATCGCTCAATAACATCTTTTAAATTTCTCAATCTCTTCCCAATGTTAATCAATCTCTAAAAATGAGATTCTAGTCAACCACCACTCCAAGACAAAAACTTTGTCTATCTTATAATACCTTCACAAATCAACAATCGCCGTGTCTTCAATACATTCATGTCATATCTTCCCATAAATTTATCCACCAAATAATTTGGACTATCAAGATCACATCTCAACCTACCTACTATAACTAATCCCAAGCAATATTAAGTTCGACTACCTAACCATCCATTTATCTCAACGCGTCGTATCATTCTCAAAGCCTTCTCACGTCAACTCGACAACCAAGTCTTGATGCTTACAATGTTCTACTCATTCTCATGATCATCCTAACTCATACTATACTCCGCAGTTACTCCTATCTACCACCCGTCTAAGCCTCAAGTCTGATAAGTTATCATCTCCTCGCATATAATTTCATCCGACCAGAATTTCCCATTGAGTCCGTCTCACATCGGTATTATAAATAAGTCTTGGACAGCTCATTCTTTTCATCCGACGGATATTCTAATCCATCATCCTTGTGTTCCCAAAATCAATTAATCATTGCCATAATAAAACTCATCTCACCCCAAGCCTACCTGCAAACAAAATCCTATAACGATAATAGCTAGTCCCAATAGTATAACAACCATAAACACAAAAATTTCTAAGGGAGAAGGAAAAGAAGAGAAGGGAAACTTAAGACCAAGGACACATTTCAAAACATTTGGAAAACGTGTAGAGTTGTGGCAAGGATGAGGGAGGATATGTGATTTGTGATCTCGTGAGCTAGTCTTAAAACTTTAAAGATTTGGTTTAAAAGAAAACAAAGTTTTGATACAATCACATACAACCCAGATAAACCATTCATTAAAACTAAAACTAAGTCTAAGGAACTGCATGCTATGACACTATTCATATAAGTATGAATACCGTCATTCAGACAACTTCAAGCATATCATGGTTAACACTGAGTACACATTCAAGACACAAAAAGGCAAACATCGGGATCCTAAAGAACACACACTCATATAGGTCTACGCACTCTACCTATACTCATGCACCACGACGACATCACCTACTAAAGGGCCCACTACTAGCTAGGGATGACGTAGGCAACTACAGGCACTGATATCTACATAAAAGAAGGAGACCGAAACCAGAAGCGACACGAACAAGATCGACAGAACAAAGTCAGGTGAGGCGAGGATAAGAAGATAGTCGGATGGACGGGACAAAAAAATATTGCAAAAATGATTTAACGATGAAAGATTTTGTGCAAAATATGGTATCATATACCTTTAAATATATATATATATTAATATACTTAAAAGTGAGCAGATGTAGCAAATTAAAATTTTGGAAAAAGTAAGACGAAGGAAGGATGGGTAGGGTGAGAAACGATTGTTTTGCAAATGGAGATAGGTTTACACAAAGATTTTGAAATGTGATCACGAAGAACATAGAACTGGTATAATAATAATAATAAAATAATTGGAGTTCCCTCTAGTTTAGAAAATATTTTAAAAAGTATGTACGGTAAGTGATTAGAAATAGATCTTGTAGTCCAGAAAAAGTATAAATTTGAATTATCAGAATGTTAACGAGGTTTTAAAACTGAAAATATGAGAGATTCCATTTTGAAAATAAGCACGAGATAGCAACAACAAAAAAAATTTTACGACCAAGAGGGTTTCAAAGAAATTAAGCTGAGCGAAGGACTTAATAGGGAATTTCGAAAATACCTTCAGAGGAAGCAGAATTGGCAAAGTAAAAAGACTCGAAGGATCAACGATACTCGTCAGAAACGATCACGTGAATCGGTAGAAAGGAAAATGATCGCATGATGGATTCACTTAGGATATGATTCATGAAGCTAAGATGGAACTCTACGGTCGATAACACGAAAGGGTAATGATCAGGAAGATGCTAGCAGTCAGGGATTCTAATTATCGGGTCGTCTAAAGATCAGGAGAGCTCGGCGCTAAGATTTCCTAATGAGCTAGACTGTAACCAGGATCTAATGGGAAGGTTCCTAAGAGAATCAAAGTTAGTTCTGCTGGGCCCGAAGTCGATGAGCCCGATCAAACGACTAAAAGAAGGGCTCTAGAAATTTGACACGGTCAGAGTCAGGTGCGGCCACTAAGGTATCCTAGGACGAGGATGACTAATTCCTAACCAAGGCGTCAGACTGTCAACCTGGGTGTCTATCTAAGTCTTCCTACCATTTAAGACTGGGAACCTAATTCAGACTTGTACGTGGATATTAAATGAATGCGGTACTTTTATTGTTCTGAACTTTTGGATGACCTGCATGGGCCACCACTAAAACCTGTCACGCCTCGCTTCCCAAAAATACGGAGGCGAAGCGTGACTAAGGCCCGCTTAGGCCGGAGCTGTGAAGCTCGGACCCAATAAGCGTCTGTAGGGGTACCATTTTAAAACTTTCAGGTTCTTGCATTAATAAAGTTCGAAACAACAAAAAGTACAGAAAGAAATTTGCATTCATTAATAAAAAAATTAATGTCCAGCGAGTACAAAAAGTCCAAAGAGAGGAAAGCCTAAGCATGACTACAAACTATCGAAAGAGCAACTAAAAGTAGTAACCTCTGAAGGTGGCGACCAAAAAAGTCCTCACGGTCTGGTCCTCGTTAGCACGTACTCTACGTTGACGTCATCGGGCTCCACATACTCCGGTAAGTTTGCCTCGTCCACGAACTCTGGCTGAACACCTGACGTACAGTACCCAAGAGAAAAGGAACTGTACGTCAGGTAAAGTCTACAAGAAGGGTTAGACTCTACTACAAGTGCACCAACTATTAAATAATGGTTTACTGGTTGATTAGCATGCTGGGGTTATAACAGACGGTTTTACTGGTTGTTTAGCATGCTGAGGTTATAACAGGATGACAGCAGAAAGTAAACGCAGCAGGGAAGTAAAACGCGACAAGTAGTAGTCGTAGCGTGTGCTACCAACTGCGGGACTAACCTACAGGTGTCAAGACAAGTCGGGACGTGACAAGACAAGACAATACAAGTGAGACACGAAAGGGTTCACACCTTACGGTTCAAGGGGGATCAGGCCCTCTTGCCGTGCGCACGCTCAACCCAACCCCAAACCCCAAGTATGACAAGACAAGACAAGCACGACAAGGGATCACTCACTCTAGCTTGACAAGTGCCCTATTGCCCTCTGGGCTGTGTATCACGACAAGGGATCACTCGCTCTAGCTTGGCGAGTGCCCTATTGCCCTCTGGGCTGTGTATCAGTACAAGGGATCACCCACTCACTGGTGAGTGCCCTATTGCCCGCAGGCTGTGTATCAGTACAAGGGATCGCTCGAAGAGTGCCCTATTACACGTAGGCTGTGCAAGACGGGATGTGACGTGACAAAATGGGAAGGGTTATTCTAGGGTGTCCATACGCACGCACACACATGATAGCCCTATGATGTCAAAAGTTGTTGTTGTCAGGCTCAGACTTTGTCGTCAAGTCTGAGCCGTCAAGGGTCGTCCCGGATGCTATCATTTCACGTCCGGTTCTCTTTGTTCACAGTTATCAGTTCTAACCAACTAAGGCCTAAGCACAGCCAAAAGTGCAAGTGGGATACACTTGCCTGCGGTGGTGAGCGTGTCGTCCGTCCGGAACGTCTCGTCCATGCGTCGCGTCCGTGGTAGTCCATCTGAAATAGGTCACGGCGACGGTGTCAAGTCGCGTTTTTCAATAAGTCCTATTTAGAATTTGTTTCTAGATTGTCGGGACTACCATATTCGTCAAAGTCACATTTTTGGTGTTTTATTCAACCTAGATCGAGTACTATCCTATGTGACAGAAAATTGTCCGATTGTCGATCTTTCTACGGTGAGCAGCATTTTACAAGTACTGAAAGTAAATTTAGTTATAGTTGTCCAATTTTAGTTTAGGTTTTGGTTAGCTACGGTATGGGTTTTACTACTTGTTAGGGAAACTAACCTCGTGATGTCGTCCAACAAGCGGAAGTCGGGTCTGAATGGCGAAACGTCGGCGTCGTCTGGAACTCCTCAGCCATGGGTAGCACAGTGAGGTACCTCTGGACAGTGGGGTGGCGGCATGAAATCAGCGAGTCAATCAACGATCCTCCTCCCGTTGCGAGTAGTGCAACGGTTCTTCACGATAACGGCGACGTCGGCTAAAAGTACGTGCGTGCGGCAACGCACGTGAAATCCGAGAGTCCAAGGGGGATGTCAAAAGATGAAGCTGGATCAGAGGAAGATTCTTGGCCTGATGGGTGGCCGACGGCATGGGCGTACGACGGTGGGTGGCCGTGAGAAGCCGGAGTGGACAGATTCGCGCAACGTCCGTTATCACGCCTCTCAGCGGAATTTCAGCAAAGAACAGCGAAAACGGAAAGTTGCAGAAGGTAAAGGACTTCAAGACGAAGCCAACGGCAGTAGAGTTGTTGCCGGGGTGGTCAGAGGTGGTCGTGCGCGGGCGGCGAAGTTCAGCTTCCAGATCTGTGAAAAACAGCCGATACGGCGTGTTCCGACGAGGATTCCTAGAGCTACAAGTGGGCTATGAGCATGAGGGAAGTTGCAGTTGGTAGGAGGTTTCGATAGAAATCCAACGGCGGTAGGGTGGTCGTCGTAGGTGGCCGGATGGCCGGTGGGCGTGAGTTTTTCCGACGGTGGTGCAAATCTGTAAAACTGTCGTTTGGGTTGTGTTTGAAAACGTTTTGAGGGGGATAGAGATGAGGGAAGAGTGTAAGAGGAGTTGGAGATGACCGGGGGGTTCGATAAGAGTCCGACGGTGGTGGAGTTCGTCAGAGGGGGTCGCCGGAGTGGCAGCGGCGGCCGTTTTCCGGCGGGCGCGCACAGATCTGGGACTGGGCAGTTTCTTGGTATTTCAATGGGGTTTTGAGAGGTTTTGAGGAGGGAGGAAGGAGGGAGGAGGGGTGCAGCGACTAGGGGAGGTCGAGGGGATCTGAGGGAGGCGGTGGTGGCTGCCGGTGATCGCCGGAGAGAGATGGCCGGTCGTTGTAACCGGGTGATGCCAAGTTCAGCCATGGTGGAGGTTCTTGGGTGTTTCAATGGAGAAGGAGAAGAGGGAGGAGGGAGAGAAGAGAGAGGAGAGGGAAGGGGTTACCGGAGGGTGGCCGGAGGAGCCCTCCCCGGCGGCCAGAAGCTTGGATGCGTAGGGAAATGGGGGCGGCGGCTGGAAGATTGTTTCCCCAAGGGTTTTTGCGTGAAGGGCGAAATATATGCTAAGTTTGCTAAATAGGGTTAAAGGGGGGTGCACTTTGGGTTAAGAGGAGAGAGTGTGTGAGAGAGGGAGGGGGTTCATTTAGGGTGAGAATAGCCACAGAATCATGCAAGATACGTCAGGATCCAAATTGATTTGGGTTAAGTTTGAAATTCGAAATTGGATTAGGCTAATCAACGGTTGCAAATTGATTAGGGGATATCTTCCACTACGGGCATCGGAAAAATAATTCGAAAATACCGTGACGATCGTGGAGACGGGAAGTACGTGGCTACGATGTCCGATTGCGTGTTACACCTACTAAAAATTATCGTAAACTCGGGAACCGCGTATTGGTGCTAAAAGACCAAAACGTCATTCCATTCAAAGCTGTTTTGCGAGAAAACGAGACGTGAGATGACGTTCCCAAAAATTACCATAAAATTCTACACTTCCATACGGTCACAACGGCATATCACATCATATATACCAAAACAAAGAAAGAGTCAAATAAAATACGTGCACGAAAGGTACGTGCACGTAGAAAATACGAACGGTCGGAAAGCGGCCGTTACAGCCGAGGACCTCAGTGACCTTGTAGGGGCCTTCCCACTTAGCCGCTAGCTTCCCTTTGCGGGTGATCTCCGGGTTGAAGGCCGCCTTTCTGAGGACCAGATCCCCTGGCAGAAGTTCCTCACCCTAACACGGGAGTTGTAGTAGTGGGCTACCTTCTGATTCTGTCGAATGATAGTGGCCAAGGCCTACTCCCGTTGCTCACCCAGGAGCTCCAGACCGAGCTCCAAGACTTTCGTGTTCCTCTCCTCATCGAAATGCTTTATGCAGACGGACTCCTCGCCCACCTTGACAGGCACCACCGCCTCGGTGCCATATGCGAGCATGAAAGGGGTTTCACCCGTGGCTTGTTTGTGAGTCGGCCTGTATGACCAGAGTATCCCCAGAAGCTCCTCCAGCCAGCTCCCTTCGGTGTCTGCCACCTTCTTGCGGAGGGGCTCAATGACACATTTGTTGGCAGCCTCCGCATCCCATTGGTCTGAGGGTGTGCCACCGAAGCGAAAAGGAGTTTGATCTTCCATTCCGCATAGAAGTCTTTGAACCCAGTAGAGTCGAATTGCTTTCCATTGTCTGTGATGTTAGCTCGGTGAATCCCAAACCTGGAGATGATGAAGTTCCACACGAAGCTCTTCGCCTTCTTCCAAGTGATGGAAGCAAGGGGTTCTGCCTCAATCCAATTGGTGAAGTAGTCCACCGCCATGATCAAGTACTTTCTCTGCCCCCGACCGGAAGTGAGAGGCCCAAGGATGTCAAGTCCACATTTCGCGAAAGGTGCAGGGCTTACTATCGGAACGAGCTCCGACAGGGGTGGGGGATGAACCGAGTTTGGCGAACCTCTGGCACTCCTGGCACCTTTGGACGTATTTGGTAGCATCGTTGACCAAGGTGGGCCAGTAATACCCTTGCCTCAAGATTTTCTGGGCGATCGTCTTGCCCACGTGGTGATTCCTGCAGATCCCCTCGTGTACCTCCCGGAGGACATAGTCGGCCTCCTGAGGTCCAAGGCACTTGAGGTAGGGAAGGACGTTCGTCTTCGTCCAACATCTTTTATACATCACCCCTTCGTGGATTACGTACCAGAGTGCCCTTCGTTCCAAGGACTGGTGCTCGTCCAAGTCCGTCGGCACTTCCCCGCTGGTAAGATATCGGACGATCGGATCCATCCAAGTGGGGTCCTCGTCGATGACCATGACTTCCTTCTCCTCCTTAATAGGGAACTGGAGGCTCTCCATGTAGATGGCGCGACCTAACTCCTTTGGAGAGGAGGAGGCCAGCTTGGACAGGGCGTCTGCGCAGGCGTTCTCCGACCGCGGGAGATGGAGGGTCTCGGCTCGCTTGAATTTGGACAGCTCGGTTTTGGCCGAAGCGAGGCAGTTCTGCATCGCATCTTCGCGTACCTCGTAATCCCCCTGCAGCTGGTTGATGACGAGCTTCGGATCACTGAGGAGGCATACGGATTCGGCTCCGAATTCTTTGGCCAGCCTTAAACCGTTTATGGCGGCTTCATACTCGGCCACGTTGTTGGTGGCCGGAAACTCGAACCAAAGAGCATATTCGACGACACTTCCCTCAAGCGATCGAATTACTATACCGGCTCCATTTCCTGCCCGGGTAGCTGATCCGTCTACATGGACTACCCACGTATCCTGGTCCCCTGGGCGGTTGGTAAAAATGATGTCAGTCGAAAGGAAAGACAAGGGTTGGGGGTTACCGCAGCCGAGCCTTCTTCATCAGAGGGATTTCTTCCATCTATGGTGCATTCGGTGATGAAGTCTCCCAGGGCCTGCCCTTTTAAGGCCATCCACGGCTTAAATCGAAGGTCAAACTCGCTCAGCTCCACTCCCCAATTCAGTATCCTCCCCATCCGGTCGAACCTCTTGAGGTTCTGTTCAAGTTGGGAATCAGTGAGGACTAGTATCGCGTGAGCTTGGAAGTAGGGTCGGAGTCTTCGAGCCGAGATCACGAGGGCATACACGAGCTTCTCCATAGGCGTGTACCGTTCCTCTGCGTCCTTCAAAACTCGGCTGGTATAATACACCCGTCTCTGAACTCCATTGTCCTCCCAGATCAGCACCGAGCTCACCGCCTCTCCCGTACAGGCTAGAGGCTCAGCGACTCCCCCTCTCGTGGTTTGGAGAGGAGAGACAGACTGCGGAGGTACTCCTTGAGTTCGACAAACGCTCGGGTGTAGTCCTCGTCCCATGGCACAGTCTTCCTTTTGTCGGTGGGCTCAACGATTGCTTTCCTCAGGGTCTTGAAGAAAGGGAGGGACATTTCTGCCGATTTGGAAAGAAAACGCCCCAGAGCGATGATGCGTCCATTCAGTCTCTGCAGATCTTTGATTTTCGTCGGCTCCCGCATGTTGATCAACGCCTCGATCTTGTCAGGGTTAGCCTCAATGCCGCGATTAGTGATCATGAAACCCAGGAACTTGTCGGATTTTACCCCGAATGTGCACTTTGTGGGATTAAGCCGGATGTTGTGTTTCCGCAGCCTCTCAAACATTTCCCTGAGGTCAGCCACGTGCTCAGTTGGCCATCTCGATTTGGCCAACATGTCGTTTACGTAGACCTCCAAGTTCCTCCCTATCTCAGAATCGAACACCTTGTTGACCATTCTCTGGTATGTCGTCCCCGCGTTCTTTAGGCCGAAGGGCATCTTCTTGTAGCAGAAAGTCCATCGGTCCGTGGTGAAGGACGTCTTCTCTTCGTCCCAAGGATCCATCTGGACCTGGTTGTATCCAGAGTAGGTATCCATGAAGCTGAGCATCTCGTAGCTAGAGGCTCTGTCCATGAGGTGATTGATGCAGGGCAGTAGGTAGCTATCCTTGGGGCAAGCCTTGTTGAAGTCGCTGAAATCCACACACATTCGCCACTTCCTGCTGGACTTTTTGACCATCACGACATTGGACAGCCACTTCGGGTACCAGACTTTCCGGATGAAGCCAGCGTCAAGAAGGCCTTCCACTTCCTCAGAGGCTGCCCTCCTCTTCTCGCCACCCAGGTTCCACTTCTTTTGCCTAATCGGTTTGAAATTGGGGTCAGCGTTCAGCTGGTGCATAATCACTCGGGGATCTACGCCGGGCATGCCGTTGGGCGACTATGCGAAAAGGTCTAGATTGGCCTCCAAGCACTCGATCAGCTCGCCTTTCAAGCCAGGGTTCAGTCTGGACCCGATGGAGACGAATCTTCCTTCAACTTTCGTGACAGGGATTAGCTCCGGCTCCTCCCCAGGAGTGGGCCTCGGTCCGTACCTCAAGTTAAGTGAGGCCATCGGGTCGTCATACCGCTCAGCGTATTCCCCGTTGGTCAACTGGTAGCAGATTTTCAGCTTTCCGGGGTCGCCCTCAACCTGCCCGATCCCCTGGAACCTGACCGTCCGATGGAGAGTTGAGACCACCGCGTCGACTGCATTGAGGAGCAGGCGACCGATGATCCCATTGTACGCTGCTCTGATCCTCAGCACCACGAACTCCATCGTCAGGGTCACCGAGTTGGGCGGCTCCTCGAGCGTGACCGGGAGGCGAATCACCCCAACGATGAGTGTGGAGTGGCCTGTGAAACCTATCACGGGCCCCGAGCACGGCTCCTGGTCTTCGTCTCACAGCCCCATCCTCTCAAAGGTTGACATGAAGAGGATGTTGCACGAGCTACCAGTATCAATGAGCAGTCGCCTTACTATAGCAGCGCCGATGACAGCGGAGACTATGAGTGCTTCGTCGGTCATCGGCTTCTCCCTCGCAGCACCCCCCGACCGGGAGGGGTGAGGAAGGGTTTCCAGCCTCCACTTCATAGTCCCATACGTGGCCAGCCCAGGGTCCGTCTGGACCCCTGGTTCAAGACACGTGCCGAGTAGTCACATTTTTCCCCTGCCGATCACGATACGGCCCTGGTGCCGACATCAGGGTGGCGGCCCTCTTTTGCCGCGACGGGCAAGGCCGTGTCATTGCTAGTGTGGTTGCTTTACGTGGGTGTGGTTTGGTTCCTACAGACGACACCAGATGTTTACGTGTGTTTTCTCACCATAGAATCATTGACCGACGACTCGACGGTCAACATGGTCGAAGGGTCGGTTGTGAGCCCTTGTGTCTTTGATGGTGGTTGCGTGGAGCCCCTCTTCGGCTCTGGAAGCGGGTCACTTGGAGAGCTAAGGGCCTCGGTCAACGGGGTGCAGAGGGGTAGCCTCGGCACCTATGTGAATGCTCGGCCTCGGTCAATCAAGCGCCGAGGGTTAGCCTCGGTGCCCTGATTATGACTCGGTCTTCAATCGATGGCGGTACTGGCTAGCGGCGAGCGGATTCGTTCCACGCTGAGGAGTAGCCTCGGTGCATGGGTTTTGCTTCTTCCTAGACAGATGAAGAAACTCGTCAGTGTTGGACACAACGATCTAGGAACTTTAGTTTGATGATGACAAATGTGTGCAAACTATTTAACGTGTGTGCTAAGTGTGTTTCAGAAACGTGTGTGCTAAGTGTGTTTCAGAATTGCAAGTCAGTAAATCCTTGAAGAGTCGACTAAGAAAATGTGATGGGGATTAATGGGTGCACAAGTTCAATTTGGACTTGGTCAAAAAGAAGAAAGAATTGCTACATATATTGGACTTGGTCATTATGGGAAGAGATGGAGCCAATTCGATTCTAATGGGGATTGATTCAAATCAATTAGAGGGATGTGCTCAAATCCTATTCCAATTCAAACCTCTATTCAAATCCCAAATTCCCTAACTTCATGGGATTTTCTCTGGTCGAAAATACAAGACCCATGCCGACCTCCCTTGGATGAGCAAAACCCTAATCCTCCCTATATAAGCCAATGCCAAAGAGGAAGCAGAAAAGGGTCATACTCAAAAAAAAAATAATCCTATCAAAAGGCACTTGCGGCATTAACCAAAAATTGCATCTTCAACCTTGCCTGAACTTTCCAAGCTCCATATCTGAAATCATCAACGCCAAAAGAAAATAATAGCCGCAATCTTTGACTAGCCCATCCCCTTTGAACGTGCATGTCCTCATAGCCTAAGAACCTTGCCGAATGCCCATAGGTATCAACCCTTGCCATAAGTCTCAATTTCCTATGTGAATGCCGGAGTTTTTGTTCTCAAGGGTCAAGTAACAGCCGCAATTTTTGACTTTACTATTGCCAAGAGTTTTTGTTTGCCAACAAGCCAAAAGGGTTTATTTTATTTCCAAGCAAACTTGAAAGTCCAAGCATTAACAGAGAAGGATCCAATTTATTGCATAGAGGCAAATCAAAAGGGAAGTTGTCTTCTTTTAAAACCAAGGTGAGTGCTCTCTTTTGTAATTAATCCAAGTCTCAAAGTTCTGCTGTTGTTTTTGGTTGCAGGTTCTTTTACAAGATTCTTGTGCACAAACGCAAGCTACATCTCCAGCCGCAAACTTTGACTCCATCTACTCCCTTGCCGCATACAAGCTAGCCTATAAGCCTCTACACCCCAAGCTACCGAATTTTATTGTGATTTTTTCCAAAGAAGCATACATCCGAAATCCTCTAAAGCGATCAAGTCCCAAGGCCCCACACCAATTTCCTTTAACTCATTCTGTGTGTGAGGGTCTTTTGCAGGCCGAAGTCTTTTTCATTGCTACACAAAAATTGTTGAAGGCCGCAATAATCCTTTCCATGTGCTAAAACAATTTCTCCAAGGACAAAAGCACAGACTTCTTTTGGATAGAAGAGAGAGATTGAGGCAGGCCAAATTTCTACACACAAGGCCGCATCTTTGATCACCAAGCTCCCAGGCCGTACTCTACAAAGACCAAGGGTTGAGGTTACTTGCTCCTTTTGTTATTTATTAAAATATTATTCTGTTTTTTTGTACATGAGAAAACAAAGGTGCATAAGCTGATTAGTAGTTAAAGCTCCATGCATGGGATGGGACGCATACCACTATATTAATCCAATATCAAGAAAAGGCAGAGGTGCACAACTTTGAGAAAGGCTGCAACAAATTATCTGACGTTTTGCAGAGGAAACAAAGGGAGCCACAGATAGGAGCCGAATTATTGAGGGGAGTTGTGCACGTACACATTGCTAGCTGTATCTTCAGAGCATCTTGAGTTGCTGACGAGACGAGGGGACATCGACATTTAGACAGACTCAGATCTGACCTGTGCTTATTGACGAGGACATCACCGCTACACAAACTGAGATTTCTAAACTCTATTTATTATTATTTTGTGTAGTTGTTGTGTTAGATCTTCGTAGGGGAACTATACCATTTATTTGTGTGACTATTTTGGGACTTGTCTAGTTGGGACTAGACAAGTGGGACCCAGCTAGTTTGGGACTAGCTGGTAGAAAGCGTTACTAGGATTGATAGTGAGAGAAAACACAGTGTGTGTGGGTACTGAGAGCCTGGCGAGTGTAGAGACGTAGAGGGTGCTCTGAGTGTGCTCTAACTTGTGGTTTTGTACCTATTGCGCTATTCAATACTAGTTCTGCTTTGGGGGCTGGAGTAGGTTGTTGGGACGACCGAACCAGGGTAAATCTGCTGTGTACTCTTTGTCTGTTTCTTATTTACCATGTTGCTGCTATAACTGCGTGTGCTTATTCGTGGGTTGCACGAATTATTTTTATTAGCCTATTCATCCCTCCTCTAGGCTAGGATCCAGATCCAACAAGTGGTATCAGAGCAGGTTTTAGGATCTAGCCTAGGATTGACCATGAATAACCATATGGGTAGTGCTTTTACTGAGGGTCAGTCTGTTTCCCGTCCCCCTAGATTTAATGGAGGTGATTATGCATATTGGAAAAATCGAATGAAAATTTACCTCATTTTTGTTGATTATAAAGCCTGGCAAATAATTGAAAAAGGATATAAACTGCCTGTACTTAAAGTAGAAAATGTTGAGATTGAAAAACCAAATGACAAATGGGATGATAATGATTGGAAATCGTATTCTTTAAATGCTAAAGCTATGAATGCTCTCATTTGTGCACTTGATAAATCTGAAAATAATAGAATCTCACATTGTTTAACTGCGCAGGAAATATGGCACACTTTTGAGGTGACGCACGAGGGAACGTCACAGGTAAAGGAGTCTAGACTGTCTCTTCTGAGTGCAGAGTTCGAGGGATTTCGCATGCTACCATCAGAGAGCATATCAGAGATGTATGCGAGGTTCACCGACATAGTTTACAAGTCTTGCTCGCTTGGAAAGCCATATGATAGCCTCGATCAAGTGAGGAAGATCCTAAGAGCATTGCCAAGCTCTTTCAGACCAAAGGTCACCGCCATCCAGGAAGCAAAGGTATTGTCACAATTGAAGGTGGAGGACCTTATTGGTAATTTGATGTCCCATGAGTTGGAACTGCAAAATGTTGAAGCAAGAGAGAAACCTAAGGAGAAAGAAAAAGCCATAAAAGCCCCTTGCTCTGAAAGCTGACGAAAGTGAAGATGATGACGACGACATAGCGCTAATGGTGAGAAACTTCAGAAAGTTCATCAAGAAAAAGCATGGGAGAAACGAAATGGCACCCAGGTTTAATCGTTCTAACTTTAATAATCCTTCCAAGCAATTTAATGATCAGAAATCTACTGATAGAATGCAATGTTTTAAATGCAAAGGAAGAGGACATCTGATGAAGGATTGCCCAAATGAAACTGCTCAGCTCGCTAAAGGAAAAGGAAAAGCAAAGATATTAACATGGGATATGGATAGTGAAGCTGAAAGCGAGGAGGAAAATGAAGCCCACTCTTGCATGGCTTTGATGGGCATCTAAGATGAGAAACCGTCGGGTAGCAAAGCTGAACTTCTTAAAATTTGTGAAGAAATGCAAAATCAAATAGTAGATCATGAGTTCACTATTGAATGTCTCCAAAATCAGAACTATGACATGCAAGTTAGAGATGATAAGGTGTTTAAAGAGAATGAAAAACTTAAAATCGAACTTAATGCATGTAAGTCTACTATTGAAGTCATGAAGAAGGAAAAAGAAAGCTTTGATGAAAATGCCCCTTGTATTTCTTGTTCCTCATTATTAAACCAAATTAGCATGCTTAAACTTGAATTGATTAAGCTCGAAACTGAAAAAGACTATGTGATTAGAGAGCTTAATGATAAATTCTGCATGTTGGACAATGACTTTAAAAGAAAAATGATTGAATTTGAAAAGAAGGAAGAGGAAAACAAGAGAGCTTTTATTAGTAAATGCACGATGCTTGTGGAAGAAAATAAACAATTAAAAACCAAAGTCTCTCATCTTGAAGTAGCCATTAAGAAATTCTCTATGGGAAAACAATCGTTGGACACTATTTTAGAGAATTAATTATATGGCAACAATAGAAGAGGACTTGGTTTTGGTCTGAAAAACGTTGAAAAGCAAAAATTCAAGAAATTCCACAATGTGCCCTCTATTCCAAAGAACAAATATGCAAAGTGCTTTACTTGTGATAGTGTAGGCCACACTTCATATTATTGTAAATTTAGGAACACAAATATCAAGTTTAAACAAGTTTGGGTTCCTAAATCTTTAATGGCTAACACTCGTGGATCTTGTTGGATTCCAAGGTCACACTTAACACCTTTCATGTAGGTGTGATGGAGATTTGGCGAGGAGCAAATTTTTCAACTGTCTCATTCTTTTAGCTCCTTTGTCAAATAGCGACAAGAAGGTATAATTTTTATCCCTCTTTGCATTTCATTGCATACCTTCATAGATTGTTTTGTGTGCTTGCTTTATTTTATTTTTGTGCTTGTTTGCATGATTTTTTTGTGTTTATTTCTGAAAAAAATTATTAAAAATTAAAAAATGAGCTTAAAAGATTACCCTTTATGATTTATCTTAAGTGGTATTGTATGAACGTTCAAATCAATCCTTTGTAGAAGTTATTTCATTATTGTTGTAGCTACATGAACATGTTGTTATCTTTTTAGTAGCCATGACATGTCTCAAAAATTTCAAAATTGACTTCTACATCTACATTTGCACTTTCACGATAATTGACTCTTTAGTGCTTTTGGAGATTCTTTTGAAGAATAATAGAAAGTGAATGTAGGAATGATTAATTTCTGTATTTTCTAAGGGATATGAAGTGTTTAGCCATGAATCAAAATTGAGCACAAAAGAATTGCAAATAAAAAAATATATGAAAATTGCTCCGTATGAAAAATGGATACACTTCATGGCTAATACACAACCCACGAGTATCCAACTTGTGCTACATGGGTAATAATTAGCGTTGGTGTATATAACTCGTCAAGCAATGCCACCCCACATTTAAAAGTCCTTTTAGGCTATGTTTTGGGATTCGGTAACTTGAACTCATCTTTGATGAGGTGGGAAAAATCAATCTTAGTGATATTCATGAAAAATTGGAAAATGCGGATTGATTTGGTTGATTTTCTGAAATTGAATCTCCTCTTGTACTTTATTGTCTATATCACTGCACTTACACAAAGGTGGGAAGTCGTGTTATGAAATTCTATGAGCTTGAATTGTCTATTTTTTGGAAAACTCATGCAAATTGCACGCTACATTTAATAATGGTTTATTTTTGCATGGAATATTATTGGGACTACATTAGCCCACTTTTGATGATAACATAAGGGGAGAAAGAAATAGAAAGATTTGGAGTGTCGGTATTATATGTTGAAGGGGGAGCTTGAAAAATATATAAAGAGGGGGAGCATGAGAGAAGGGGGAGCATGATTATATTTGCTATACTTATTGTGCATGCTTTGTAATGCTTGTATGTCTCATTCCATATCATCCACACATCAAATTGCATTACACCCTTCAACACACTTCACACACTCATATTCAATGTAAAAATCTTTCATTGGTCTATCATCATCAAAAGGGGGAGATTGTTGGAGACAACGATCTAGGAACTTTAGTTTGATGATGACAAATGTGTGCGAACTATTTAACGTGTGTGCTAAGTGTGTTTCAGAAACGTGTGTGCTAAGTGTGTTTCAGAATTGGCAAGTCGGTAAATCCTTGAAGAGTCGAATAAGAAAATGTGATGGGGATTAATGGGTGCACAAGTTCAATTTGGACTTGGTCAAAAAGAAGAAAGAATTGCTACATATATTGGACTTGGTCATTATGGGAAGAGATGGAGCCAATTCGATTCTAATGGGGATTGATTCAAATCAATTAGAGGGATGTGCTCAAATTCTATTCCAATTCAAACCTCTATTCAAATCCCAAATTCCCTAACTTCATGGGATTTTCTCTGGCCGAAAATACAAGACCCATGCCGACCTCCCTTGGATGAGCAAAACCCTAATCCTCCCTATATAAGCCAACGCCAAAGAGGAAGCAGAAAAGGGCCATACTCAAAAAAAATAATCCTCTCAAAAGGCACTTGCGGCATTAACCAAAAATTGCATCTTCAACCTTGCCTGAACTTTCCAAGCTCCATATCCGAAATCATCAAGGCCAAAAGAAAATAATAGCCGCAATCTTTGACTAGCCCATCCCCTTTGAACGTGCATGTCCTCAAGCTTGAGAACCTTGCCGAATGCCCATAGGTATCAACCCTTGCCATAAGTCTCAATTTCCTATGTGAATGCCGGAGTTTTTGTTCTCAAGGGTCAAGTAACAGCCGCAATTTTTGACTTTGCTATTGCCAAGAGTTTTTGTTTGCCAACAAGCCAAAAGGGTTTATTTTATTTCCAAGCAAACTTGAAAGTCCAAGCATTAACAGAGAAGGATCCAATTTATTGCATAGAGGAAAATCAAAAGGGAAGTTGTCTTCTTTTAAAACCAAGGTGAGTGCTCTCTTTTATAATTAATCCAAGTCTCAAAGTTCTGCTGTTGTTTTTGGTTGCAGGTTCTTTTACAAGATTCTTGTGCACAGACGCAAGCTACATCTCCAGCCGCAAACTTTGATTCCATCTACTCCCTTGCCGCATACAAGCTAGCCTACAAGCCTCTACACCCCAAGCTACCGAATTTATTGTGATTTTTTCCAAAGAAGCATACAGCCGAAATCCTCTAAAGGGATCAAGTCCCAAGGCCCCACACCAATTTCCTTTAACTCATTCTGTGTGTGAGGGTCTTTTGCAGGCCGAAGTCTTTTTCATTGCTACACAAAAATTGTTGAAGGCTGCAATAATCCTTTCCATGTGCTAAAACAATTTCTCCAAGGACAAAAGCACAGACTTCTTTTGGATAGAAGAGAGAGATTGAGGCAGGCCGAATTTCTACACACAAGGCCGCATCTTTGATCACCAAGCTCCCAGGCCGTACTCTACAAAGACCAAGGGTTGAGGTTACTTGCTCCTTTTGTTATTTATTAAAATATTATTCTGTTTTTTTTTGTACAGGAGAAAACAAAGGTTCCTATGCTGATTAGTAGTTAAAGCTCCATGCATGGGATGGGACACATACCACTATATTAATCCAATATCAAGAAAAGGCAGAGGTGCACAACTTTGAGAAAGGCTGCAACAAATTATCTGACATTTTGCAGAGGAAACAAAGGGAGCCACAGATAGGCGCTGAATTATTGAGGGGAGTTGTGCACGTACACATTGCTAGCTGTATCTTCAGAGCATCTTGAGTTGCTGACGAGACAAGGGGACATCTACATTTAGACAGACTCAGATCTGACCTGTGCTTATTGACGAGGACATCGCCGCTACACAAACTGAGATTTCTAAACTCTATTTATTATTATTTTGTGTAGTTGTTGTGTTAGATCTTCGTAGGGGAAACTTTACCATTTATTTGTGTGACTATTTTGGGACTTGTCTAGTTGGGACTAGACAAGTGGGATCCAGCTAGTTTGGGACTAGCTGGTAGAAAGCGTTACTAGGATTGATAGTGAGAGAAAACACAGTGTGGGGGGGTACTGAGAGACTGGCGAGTGTAGAGACGTAGAGGGTGCTCTGAGCATGCTCTAACTTGTGGTTTTTTTACCTATTGCGCTATTCAATACTAGTTCTGCTTTGGGGGCTGGAGTAGGTCGTTGGGACGACCGAACCAGGGTAAATCTGATGTGTACTCTTTGTCTGTTTCTTATTTACCATGTTGCTGCTATAACTGAGTGTGCTTATTCGTGGGTTGCACGAATTATTTTTATTAGCCTATTCACCCCCCCTCTAGGCTAGGATCCAGATCCAACAGTCAGGGGGGCCAGACCATGGTTCCGGCCAAGTCCCCTCCGATGCCTAAGTCAAAACGGATTTGAGTAATGCTCGGCGGGATTGGTATGGCTCGAAAGGAGGCCAACACACGTATCCTCGGACCGAGCTATGGGAGGGGAGATAATGGGAAATCAAGGTTAGTTAATAGAATACCTCCGTTGTTGATATTGGGGATTCGATCTTGTTCTCGGTTGCCTTTGTAGTCCCTTTATAGGGTTTGGCCCACGATTGCCTCCAATCCACGTCCTCTGACTGCTCCCCACTCACGCCCCGCGATTTGCCTTCATAGAGGCTCCTACATGCATCGTGGAGGAGTCGATTAATGGGCTCCTTAATGGTCATTAAGGTGCCACACTTTTAGGGGAACGATTATCTCCGGCGCGCATGGGCTAATCGTGCATATGCCGGTCGCGGCTGGTCCAACTCTAATCCCTTTCGTAGGCTTCGTTGATTGGGCCAAATCCCCTTCGTGGGCCTCCCGCCCTCGGTTTGGGGCTCGGGCCTCTTGCTCTTTTGCTTCTCCAAAATAGTCATATCAATATCCATACATATTCATGCAATCACCCCAATACCAAGCTCATTTCATAAAGCAAAACATACACACCAAATAGGAATCCAAATACTTCACTGTTATACTCACATACATGCAACTACACACAATATAGTATATCATGCATGGGGGCATTACACTAACGATACTACCTTTTACAGACCCCCAGCTCAGGCTGGGGACCCTGCTGGACCCACCTCAGCAGTTTAGTATAGCGGGTGTCCCAATGACATTTGCTTAACACTCCTCTAAAGGATACTGCCATCAGGCCCTTAGCTCAGACCGGGTCCCCCATTGATGCGATTTAATATTCCTGACTCTGCACGGGCAGATTGACCATGGGGTCCTCAGTGGAAGTTCAAGGATGCACATGCCGGTGCACCAAAATTCTCCTCACTCGAGAGACTAAGGGTGGTACCGCTCTCGTGGCCCGCACCGAAACAGCTCGCATGGCTCCTGGAATCAAAGATGAAAACTTAGTTTTCTATAGTTCTTCACTACTCATACAGGAAGGAAGGAGTCTAGCTAGACTGAGACTACTAATGAAACCAAGACCAATACCCTGCCTGTTGAACGCTCGATGGCACGTTGCTCGAGCCGTATAAAGGGAAACTCCCACGTACTAGTATGTACTCTGTAGCTTATACTCGGTAAGCAGTGTCCCACAGTACTCTGTGATTTCAATAGTTAGTCTCTTGAGTAAGGACTTGATGATGCATGAGAAGCTTAATAATAAGGGTGAAGTAAGAAAAGTAACGATTTGAAAAAGAAATATGAATGATTTAAATTTTTTCCAATCTCATTCTCATTCATGAAAGATTTATTAGACTATTACAATAGTTCAACATTATATTATAATAGTTTGGCCACCACTAGCGGCTTTATTATTTTACAAAGATCAAGTCCTTCGGCTCCTTTAACAAAAGTCAAGCCTTTCGATAGATGAGCACGACTACGTCATGGACACAGAGCAACACTGAAGCTCGCTCCTTGGCATATGTGCCCCATGGATGAGCCACACCTAGAACAATCTGCCATTCTGCTTGAAATTCGAGCTCACAATAGGAAGCTCAGGGTGGCTTGGTCGGTGTCGAACCAGTGGTTGTAGAAAACCCTTGCAAGAGGATTCTATGCAATAGCCATGTGCCAGACCCGCCCTAGACGACTGAAGTAGAGAAGAGTTTTCAAGCCCCCGGCTCACCATCACAGCTGATCGATCCAGACACTCCACGCCTCATCATGGACATCGTAGCGGGCATGACAAAAACAAAGGGGAGGAAGCCTAGGTTTGGGCAGATACCAGATCTCACCACTTCTTCTTCCCAACTCTATACTCCGATGGTCATGGACAGTGTATGGCACTTCGACCCCGTGATCACTGTCACCTTGGAAGGGACAGAGCAAGGAGGTCTGCCAACTTCGACGCAAGGAGTATGGACATGCGATCAAAGGGCATGACGACGTCCTAATCACCATCAGTTTGGACAAAGTTGGACACAATCTAGAAGCATCTCTACATCCATGGCGGTTAGACGCCCCAGCAGCCTCTCTTTTCCATTTTGAATAAAATCTACCCGTTTTATCCACAGACGAGGACATGTCAACGAGGGAGGATGAATGCCTCAATAAGGGAAAGGATGGTTCTCCAACAGCCCGTCTGTCCCTCCTTTTATGGCCACTTCAGGTAAAGTCTGAAGGATCTCTACCATTTAACATCTATGATGGAATGTCATCCTCGACAATACCCCACCGCTAATCAAGCCTTGCTATAAGAAACAGTCGCATCCTTTCAAATCCAGCCTTTAATGTGGTTGTGACATCTTGTGGAGTGAGCAACCACACCAGTGAGCACCGCGGTCTCTATTTCCTAAGCCCAGGTTCCCCCATCCATGGACTTTTGGATGATGGACTCGACGTCACCACATGTCTGACACAAGATCCCAAATTTAGACTGGGGCCAGTCCACTGGTCCAGGTGTCAAGGCCCTAGTGTGGTCTTCTTATTCCACTGGTGAGGCACCAATGCCCATGTGGTCTTCTTATTCCACCAGCTCAGGCCTCTGGACCTCAATGTGATCTTCTTATTCCACTGGCTCAGGCCTCCGGGCCCCAGCATGGACTTCTTATTCCACTAGATCAGGCATCTGAGCCCCAGTGTGGTCTTCTTAATACATTGGTTTAGGCCTCCCAGCCCATATGAGGCTTCATTCCACTGGTCCAGGTCTCTAAGCCCTAGTGTGGTGTTCTTATTCCACTGGTTTAGGCCTCCAGGCCCCAGTATGGCATTATTCCACTGATGAGGCCTACGGGCCCTAGTGTGATCTTCTTATTTCACTGGTTCAGGCCTTCGGGACCTAATGCGACATTATTCTACTGGCTTAGACCTCCAGGCCATAATGTGGTCTTCTTATTTCACTGGCTCATGCCTCTGAACCCCATTGTGGTATTATTCCACTGGCTCAGGCCTCTGTACCCCATTGTGGTCTTCTTATTCCACTCGTTCAGACCTCCGGGCCCCAGCATGACATTATTCACGAGCAAGGCCTATGGGCCATATTATAGTCTTCTTATTCCACTAGTTTAGGTCTCAAGGCCATAGTGTGTCATTATTCAACTAACTCATGCCTCCGGGCCCCAGTGTGGCATTATTCCACTGGTTCAGGACTCCTGGCCCCAGTGCAGTCTTCTTATTCCATTGGTTTAGGCCTCCTGGCCCAAGCATGACATTATTCCATTGGCGAGGCCTTATTATTCAATTGGCTCAGACCTCCGGGCCCCAGCGTGGTCTTCTTATTCAATTGGCTCAGACCTCCAAGCCCCGGTGTGGTCTCTTATCATCTCAACAAAGACTTCAGCTAGATTGAGGCACAGATATCTGGCATTCGACCTCATGCGGTTATACCACGTCTACAAGTAAAGTTCTCAGCCAGTTGAGTCACAAACCTCTGGCATTCAATCCCACATAGTTATGCCACATCCATAAGCAAAGCCCTCAGCTAGCGTGAGGCACATGCCTCTGGCATTTGCTCCAGCATGGTTATGCCACATCAAAAAGGAAAGATATCTTCCAGCCTGAGGTACAAACTGCTAGCATTCGACCCCACACGGTCATGCCACATCCATAAGAAAAGCCCTCAGCCAGCCCAAGGCATAAACCTCTGGCACTTGACTTTGCGCGTTTATGCGACATCTACATCAAATGCCTAGCCTAGGTCAGAGAGCACTCTATCGAGACCTTAGGATCCTAGCGCTAACCTCTGGCACTTGACCCAAGTCATGCCATGTTCGAACTTCAACCCCTGAGTCTGGACTAGGGTCGGTACACCCGACCTTGCTCACATCGTGCTCAAGGCACGCTGTTGAGACCCATAAGACACAGTGCTATCAAAACGGCACCTGACCTCGGTCATGTTGAGTCTAACTCCTAGCTTAGACTGGAGCCTCTGCTGGTCCGACCAAAGTGTCCCAGCATTGCTATGTCCCTTTGTCTTTAGACAATTTGTTTTGTCCCGTCTAGGAATCTCAGTTCGATGCAAGGGCCATCAACTTGTCACCAGAATTAGGGCCGAGCCATCACTAGGATGATGTCATGCTACCTTCATAAGCTAAGCCCCTAGTATTGGAAGATGTATGCCCTCGAGGCAATTTATCTCTGTGTAATTGTACAAACATCTTGTTCAAAATTACAGTTGGTTGTATGGTAAGAATTTATCTAAGTTCAATCATAATGAAGTTATCATTAGAAACTTTGGTAAAGTCCTGAGACTTAATGCAAGGTCAAACATGTATCGAGATGAGGATCTTGATCATGTAGAAGTGCTTGATCGTGTGTAGCATAAGTTTAGAAACGTTCGTGGTTGTAGATGTTTCGAGAATAAGATATTGAAACATCGAATAGACCATTGTGTCTTTGTCTCAACCATGTAGTGGTGAAGATGATTTCATGGTCGTTCGACTTGGTGAAGTCGGAGACAGACACATGTTCTCATTGAAGAATGAGTTCACTGAACGACCCAACAAGAGTTATCATATGGTTATGATTGACCAATCTGTTAATGATAACTCTAATTAATGATAGGCGAGTTGTCTTTTAACTTGAGATGATTGTACGAACCTGTATGTGAACGGTGTCACTTAGATCTCTGACCTAGCTTCGAGGCAAGGCCTATCGAAAGGTCTTTGGTTGGGTGCCATTTGAAACATGTGAGGAGAGTAATGACCAAGATAGGATTCATCTCTCCCTGGTCAATGGGAGTTAGTATCATAGTGTTAGTTCGGTCTTTTAGTGAAAACTCTGGCCAAAGTATGTTGGAAGATGTCCAACATTATTTGACTAAAGATCGATGGAGATTAATCGGCTTTGAGCTATTAGGGTTGACAATTTGACCGTACCTTAGGCTTGAGTTAAACGAATAGTTTTGATGAAGAGACTTTAATTGTGGAATTCATCACGGACACAGTCATGGTGGTCTCGACAATACTCATGTCAATGAGTTAACCACATAAGAATGATATAGAAATAGAGACGACACCTGCTGCTCGTGGTCACTGCCGTCTGGGGCTTCGAGCCCCACATATAGTAGGGTGAAGCTGTAGGGTCTCACACAGAGTGCGACCTTCATCTAATAATCGGTAGAAATTAGGAAGAATATGCATTTGATGTAAGGGATAAAAAACTACAAAGAGTTTGCAGTTAGCCTCAGCAATCAGGATAAATGATCCTGAGTGCAATTGGGAGATTTTAAGCTTAGATTGAGACTATTTTGCATATGATGCAAACAGAGTTACATATATCGTAAATTATTTACGACCATATTTAATGAGATAAAGCAAGGAAAAGTTTAGCTGTAAAACGGGAATGTCCCGGTCCAAACACAGGTTCGAACGGCGTCCAAAACGGACGCCAGATGCACGAGATATGCCCAAAACCGTCAAAAAGGCACTATAGGCCTTGCCCAAGCCCAAACTGGGCATGGGTCAGCCCAGACTGCACTAGCCCTGGGGCGCCCTGGGCACCAGGTCTGCCAGGCCCAGGCGCCCTGGGCAGCATGAGCGCCTGGCCCAGGCCTGGGCAGCGCCCAGGCTGGTGGCCAGGTGCCCAGCCTGCCTGTTTTGTGCAGTGGGGCCCATACGACAGGCCCCACACCTGAGTTTCGAACCCTAGGTGTAGAATTTTGATTGACAACTGGCTTTGTGCGAAAATTGGCTTTTGGGCTCATCTTTGGACGATCAATTGAGGGGTCAAATGGACTCCGATTGACTTGCCATTTTTCCCTATGCGTTCATCGTTCATCGCCCTTCGATTTGATAGGTTGTATCAAATGTGAAGCTCAATGGTGAGGGAGTTAAAATTCATGGAAATTTATGCTTTATGAAAGGCAAACTAATTTGAATTACTAACTCCAAAACTTTAGTCCCACATCGGAAGTGGAGTAAAGGGGAGGGGTCAGCCGCCTATATAAATAGGGGCATGCCCCCTTCCTCTAAACTCGTCCAAAGTCTAGATCTGAGCGGCTCCCAAAAGTTTGGCGCATGCTCGGATCTAAGCTTAAAATAAATATTATCCTCTACCTATATTTCTCCCTTGCTCCTGAAGGGCTCTAGCAAAGCCACGAAGGAGCTCGGATTCGATCCGGAGTCTTGGCGAATGATTCACTCAAGTGAAATTTTCTTCGGCGCATGGTTGGCTCAGCAACAAGGGGGTTGCTCGCTTCGGGAAGCGGTTCGGCTCGGGACCAGGAGCAGTTCGGGAAGCGGTTCAGCTCAGGACGGGGAGCGACTTGGGACGCGGTTCGGTACACCTTGTGGTTGAACCGAAAGACGCGCAAGGAGCACGCCTTCCACTCCCAAGCGTAGGAGTGTCAATGCAATAAATATAACCGGTGAGTACCGGGTCGGATCACAGGGACAAGTCGTTCTATATTCACAAAATTTAATCGATAAAGAAAGATAATAGTGTGTTACAACCACCTCGCTAATGGTGGATGAGTGTAGGAAAAAGTGTGGTGAAATTACAATACTAACCTAAGTGGATAGGGTTAGAGAGCCAAATGAGGATTTAGGATAGCTGGAGAGGAAGCATGGGTTGTGGGTTCACTAAGATTGGTGTTAATCAAGCTCAAATTACCGCATATAACTCAATTGATCATCTGCCTAAGGACACTCAATCGGAAAATTTAGCATTTAAGAGCACAATAATTAGCAATAAGCATGGATACATCATTGTAGCACTAATCAAATTAGGAACATGGATTCATCTCGAATTGTGCCCTCTCAGGACTTAACCAATTAAAGTGTGCCCGAACAATTCATCCAAGATTAGCAAGATAATAGGCAAGAGTAAATTAGGGCTAAAATTAACATCCAACCCAATGAATCACAACCCACACAAATCAATACTACACAATCATAGCAAACAAGATGGAAATTTCATTCAAAAGATTCATCCAAGTTCAATACAAAAGTGAGATTTCAAATACAAAAGGGGGAGAAAGGTATCACCCAAGCTTTCACCCTAAATGAAGCCTAGCCTCCTCCAATTTGCGCCTCCAATTTGCTCCTCCATCAAGCTTCTCCACCATCCATGGCCTCCAAGCCCTAGCCAAGCTTTGGGGAAGAGGAAGAGCTCAAAACCCTAAAAATCGCCAAAAATAGTGACAAAAAACGAGCCGCTTGTTGGAGAAGATTGGAAGAAGAGTAACCATGGCCAATAGCCATGGTTCTTTATTTATAAATTCCATAGGATATCCCAAGAGACTTGGATACCAAAGGTCCCCACCACATTAAGAGTGGTGGAGTAATGGGGGAATAAGTGGTGGGGAGGCCAAAGGCCTCCCCACTCACAACACTCCCCCTTATCCATCCATTACTTTGGTCTTAGCGTATAAGGCAAAGGGGTGGATACTTCTGGATCCTGAGTAATCGTGTTTGCCTCGTTAAAACCTTAGCTGTGGAAAACCCAGTGGGAAAAACCAACAGCTTAAGGAAAAATAGTGCGACACATAAGTTACTCCCCCTCATACGTACAAGCTTCAGGCTTGTAGATCTTTCAGCTGTCTCATACCGATTCCTTTTACAAGTTTAACAAAAATACATTTTGGTAAAGATTTGGTAAAAAGATCAGATAAGTTGTTGCAGGACTGGATCTGCTGAACTTCAATCTGCTTGTTCTCTTTTAGCTCGTGTGTCCAAAAAAACTTGGGAGATATGTGCTTCATCCTGTCGCCCTTGATGTAGAAGCAATGCACACATCATTGTCTTCAAACAGGACAGTAGGCTCCAAATCACCAGTCTTCAGGCGAGTGGAGTGAAGAATGTGGTGGACGACGGATCGTAGCCAATAACACTCTCTGCTTGCTTCATGGATCGTAATGAGCTCTGAATGATTGGATGACGTAGCTGTTGTGGTTTGCTTTACCGATCTCCAGGAGATAGCAGTACCTCCGTAGGTAAACACAAAACCTGTCTGTGATTTTGCCGTGTGAGGATCTGAAAGATAACCTGTATCGGCATAACGAAGTAATTTGGGGGAGGCACCTCTCTGGTAGTAAAGTCCCAGATCTATTGAACCCTGGAGGTATCGCAGAAGATGCTTTACTCTGTTCCAGTGGTGCTTTGTAGGTGCTGCATTGTGTCTGGCTAGGAGATTAACTGTAAACACTAAATCGGGACACATACAGTTAACCAGATATAGAAGTGCTCCAATGGCACTGAGGTAGGGTACTTCAGGACCCAGTATCTCCTCCCCCTCTTCCAGAGGCAGGAAGGGGTACTTATGTACATCTAGTGATCTTACGACCATAGGAGTACCTAAAGGATGACATTTATCCATATGAAACTTACGTAGAAGTTTCTTTGTATAATTTGATTGGTGTAATAGGATTCCACCGCATAGGTGTTCAATCTGTAAGCCAAGACAATACTTTGTTTTACCCAGGTCTTTCATTTCAAAAGTATGTTTTAGGCTTTCAGATATCTCATTGATCTTCGCAGGAGATCCTATGAGATTTAAGTCATCAACATATACTGCTATGATGATGAATCCTGTTCTCGTTCTTTTGATAAGGATACACGTGCAGACTTCATTATTTGTGAATCCTGGCTGTGCAAGGAAATCACTAAGTCTGTTATACCATATTTTACCCGATTGCTTTAGACCATATAATGATCTATGCAGCCTTACAGAGAATACGTCCCGAGGTATCTATTTCATCTCTGGGGGAAGATTAAACCCATCAGGAAGTCTCATATAGATCTTTTTATCTATATCGACATATAGATATACAGTCACAACGTCCATGAGCTGCATTTCTAGGATTTCCAGAGAAGTTAGGCTTATTAAAAATCGAAATGTGTTCGCATCCATGACCTGGGAATATGTATCTTCGTAATCAATCCCCGATCTTTGGAAAAAACCATGGGCTACAAGGCGTGCCTTGTAGCGAACGATCATATTATCTTCATTTCTTTTTCTTATGAAAACCCACTTATATCCCACAGGATTTACACCTACTGGTGTTTGGACTACGGGTCTAAAGACTTTGTGTTTTAAGAGTGAGTCCAGCTCTACTCTTATTTTCTCGTCCCACTTTGGCCAATCATCTCTGTGTTTACATTCTGTTAGAGAACGTGGTTCGACGTCATCGTCGTATTCAGCGACGTGAATGGCAATATCGAACGCAAAATCGACGACGACGACTGTGCTATGTCTGTCCAATACCTCTCTAGTACGTACAAAATTTAATGATGTTTCTCCTATTATTTCCTTTGCAGGGAAAATAAGGAGGGGAGAAGTAGCTGGTCTGAGCTCAGCATCCTGTGGAGGGATAATCTTATTATCTCCAGGAATCTTCCTCTTTCGAGGAACTTTATCTTTTGAACCCGGTGGACGTCCTCTTTTCAATTGAGGTACAGCCAATTCTGCTGCTGGTGGATTGCATCCATCTATGGGGATGTCAATCCTAGCTGGCATGTTAGCAACAGGGACGTGTGAACATATAATCTTCTGGTTGTCCGTGAACTTATCCGGCAAAAGATGTATTGTATTCTGAATGTGAATGATCTTCAGGATCTCATCTTCACACAGATTAGTACGCTGATCATATAGGGACAAAGACTTCTGGTCCCAACTAATGCTCTCAGTAGCTTCAGGCTTCTTAGACTGTATGCCTAGTTTAGGAAAAATTTTCTCATCAAATTCACAGTCAGCAAAACGTGCCTTGAATGCGTCCCCGTGAGGGGTTCAAGGTATCTGATAATAGAGGGCAAATCAATCCCAATATAGATACCTAGACGACACATAGGACCCATTTTGGTCCTCTGAGGTGGTGCTATTGGGACATATACTGCACAACCAAACATTCTCAAATGAGAGATATCCGGAGGTGCGCCATATGTAAGTTGCATCGGAGATAATGTATGACCTCCAGAGGGTCTTATCCTAATAAGTGATGCGACATGTAAAATAGCATGCCCCCAAGCATCCACCAGAAAATGGGATTGCATAAGCAATGGACGTGTAATCCATTGGAGTCTCTTTATAAGGGACTCAGCTAATCCGTTTTGGGTGTGAACATGTGCTACTGGATGTTCAACTTCAATACACGTTGCCCGGCAATAGTCGTCGAAGACTTGTGAAGTAAATTCACTCGCATTATCAAGACGTAGTTTCTTGATATGGTTATCGGGGAAATGAGCCAGCAACCTTATTATTTGTGCCAATAGCTTTGGAAAAGCTAGGTTGCTGGTGGACAAGAGGCACACATAAGACCATTTAGTTGATGCATCAATCAGTACCATGAAGTACCGAAATGGGCCACTTACGGGGTGAATAGTGTAACGGTCGCTTTCCGACCTTATGAATTTTCTGCGTGCATGTGCTTTATCGTGCACGTATTTTATTTGGCTATTCCTGGACTCCGAAATATGCGATGTGGTATGCCGTTGTGATCGTTTGGGAGTGTAGGATTTTATAGTAATGTTTGGGAATGCCGTTTTGCGGTTCGTTTTCTCGCAAAACGATTTTGAACGATAGGGGCGTTTTAGTCATTTGACTCAAAACACAGTTTCCAATTTTACGTAAATTTTTGGTAGGCGTTACGCACGATCGGGCTCCATAGATCTGTACGTCTCGTCTCCACGATCGCCCCGGTATTTTCGGATTATTTTTCTGACGCCCGGATTGAGAGTTATCACCCGGATTAACCTCGACCGGCGATCCCCCCAATCAGTTCAAATTCAAATTGTTAGCCAAATCTGGCTAAATATCTTATTTAAATCGTTTTAAATATTTCCTAAACTGTTTCTCTAACCTCGTCTAGACTTACCCCAACTTGTACACCCTCTATCCCTTGCCCCTCACCCATTTAACCCTTATCTTAGGTCTATTTAGCTAACCATTGCCCTATTAATAATAATATAACCCTAACTTTAACCCTAAACCCTAATTTCCTATTCCCGCAGCTAAGCCTAAGGCTTTCACAGCCGTCGGCCAAAATCCCTCTCCCTCTCTCCTATCTCTCCCTCCGATCGCCGGCGAGGTCTCCCTGAGGCCCCCTCGCGTCAACCGCCGTCTCATCCCCTCGCCCTCGCCCTCGCACCCACGGCGAGGCCGCCGTCACCGCTGACCCGAGCACCGCCGGTGACCGAACGAAGCCACGATCCGTGCCGCCGCTGACCCCGATCGTCGGCGTCCACGACCCCCGAGTGCCGCCGATTGCCGCCTGAGCAGATCCCCGCGCCGCCGTGACAGCCCGCGGCCCCCTCGCTCACGGCCATGCCTCCCATCGCCCTAGCGCTCAGCGGCCCCTCGGCCACTCCCTGCGTCGCCCCTCTCTCTCGCTCCTCCCTTCTCATCCACGGGCCCCTGCCGTGATCCCCGTGCAGCACATCCGCCGCGACTGCGCAGCGCCGCCTCTCTTCACGGCCCCTCTTGCCATCGTGAGCCGTGCCCTCGCTTCACAGCCCCCGCGCAGCGTGCCGCCGCTGCAGATCCACACCGCCGCTGTGCCGCCTGCAGCCGCTGCACGAGACCCCGCGACAGCTTCTAGGCCGAACGCCCGTGGACTTACGTTCCAACGGAGTTTCGTCGCCGTTACACGCCGTAGCTCGCTGTTCTTACCGTCAGACTGACCGTGCTCGCTGCCCGGGCGAGTCTCACTACGCTACCCGTAGTCGAGACACCGTAGACGCCGCAGATCCCCTGCCGCCCAGACACTACGTCCGCACTACTTCAGACACCGGAGAGGTTGGTTTTCCCGAAACTCGTAGCGCAACCCACCCGTAGCGAAAACTGAAAACCTAACTAAAATCGGCAACTTAACTCATTAAAATTTACTTTCTGCTCCCTTAAAACGATGTGGAACCGTAGATCGACGATCGAACTTTTTGACTGCACACATAGGATAGAATCATCAGATAGGCTTAACGGACATCTTGACTTGTGATTGTTAGGGTAGCCACGTCCAACCTAGAAATGAACCTAAATAGGATTTACTGAAAACGCGACTTGACACCGTCGTCGTGACCCTGTTTCAGACGGACTACCGCGGACACGACGACTGGACGAGATGCCCCAGACGGACGACACACTCGCCATCACAGGCAAGTGTACCCACTTGTGTTTTTGACCGCGTCTTGGTCTTGAATTATTAGAACTGTTAGGCTGTGAGTGTATAGAACCGGACGTGAAATGATAGCGTCCGGATCGCCCTGACGACTTAGACTTGACGACGAAGTCTAAGCCCGACAAACAACAACTTTTTGACACCGTAGGACTATCTTGTGTGTGCGTGCGTGTGGACACCCTAGAATAACCTTTCCTGTCTTGTCACGTCCCGTCCCGTCTTGCACAGCCCAGAGGGCAATAGAGCACTCTCCGAGTGATCCCTTGTCGTGATACACAGCTCAGAGGGCAATAGGGCACTCTCCGAGTGATCCCTTGTCGTGATACATAGCCCAGAGGGCAATAGGGTACTCGCCAAGCTAGAGCGAGTGATCCCTTGTCTTGTCTTGTCATGTCTTGAATACTTGGGATTGGGGTAGGGTTGAGCGTGCGCACGGGAAGAGGGTCTGATCCCTCTCGAACCGTAAGGCGTGAACCCTTTCGTGTCTCACTTGTCGTGTCTTGTCCCGCCATTTTCTGACTTGTCTTGACACCTTTAGGATAGTCCCGTAGTCGGTAGCACACGCTACAACTACTGCTTGCTACGCCTTACATTTCCTTCTGCGTTACTTCCTACTATTACTTCTCAGTTATAACCCCAGCATGCTAATCAACCAGTAAAACGATGTTTGATAGTTTCGATACACTTGCAGTAGAGTCTGACTTTCTTTGTAGACTTTACCTGACGTACAGTTCCTTTCTTTGGTGCTGTACGTCAGGTGTTGAGCCGGAGTACGACAACCAGGCAGAGCTACCCGAGGACGTAGAGCCAGAGGACGTCGATCCCGAGTACGTGCCCGAGGAAGAACAGAGTTAGAGATCTCCATTGTTGTTCCAGAGGTCCCATCTTAGTTGTTGGGTGCGTAGCACCGTTTACTTCTGTTTAGGTTGGGTGCTTGCACCAGTAGTTTTCTTTCTGTCGTTGTGGCCGACTCAGGCTTTTGTTGGACTCAGTACTTTGGATAAATAATTTGGAATAAAATGATTGTCTATCTCTTTCTGTACTTTTATTGTTCTGTATTAACATGCAGGGACCTGTACCTTCGACTTGGAGTACCACACAGACGCTTATTGGGTTTGGGCTTCCCAGCCCTGGCCTAAGCGGGCCTTAGTCACGCTTCACCTCCATTGTTTTGGGAAGCGGGGCGTGACAAATAGGCCCGCAAATGTCACCATGAATTCTCTTAAGGAAGCCAGGAGACTATAATCCCACTTTCAGGAGGGATGGTCTCGTTATCAGTTTTCCCTTGAGACAAGGGGACAAGGAAATTCACCCTTATGAAGAATCTTCAGGTTCTTCAAGTTATGTCCACGAGATTCAGTGATGATGCGTCGCATCATCACTGATCCAGGGTGACCAATTCTGTTGTGCCAGAGTTGGAACTCTGGCAATGATGGGCACGTCTGGTGCTCAGTCATATTGGCTTCTATTGGTTGAATGTATGTATGGTAGAGACCCGACGGGAGGCCCTTGAATCATTCGCAGATGATCTTCTGGCCATCTTTTTGACGAGTTACATACAGATATTCAACTTCATTTTCATCTTTTGTTTCTAATTGATATCCGTTTAAACGAATGTCCTTGAAATTTACGAGATTCCTATTTGATTTAGGAGAGAATAATGTATTCTTTATCTGAAGTCTTGTGTTATTTGGGAGCAATATTATTGCTTCACCAGATCCTTCGATTATTTTGGACAGTCTTGAAATTGTGATAACATGACCGTCATATTTATTTATGCTATTAAAATAGCAATATTCTCGAAGGATTGTGTGTGTCGAGGCACTGTCCATTAGGCACTCATACTTCATCTATATAAGCAAAACGAAATTTTATTTAAGTAAATGTAAAATGACATTCAAAATAAAAGTTCGTATAACAGCAAACTAAAGATGAAGCTACATTTAATTTTAAATGCATAGATAAAGATGGAGCTCAATCGAGCAGGTCGTCATTCTCGAAGTCTTTTGCAGTGAAAATCGTTGGCGGCTGAACAGCCACCAAGTTTGTTGCAGGCAGAGACTTCTGGCTCGCCTGATATAGTTCCTGAAGGTGGCGAGGAGTGCGGCAGTTTCTGGACCAATGTCCAGTTATTCCACATCTGGCATTTATCCTCCCAGTTCTTCTTTGGAATTGACACTTGACCAGTGTTCTTACGCTTCCATGAGAAGTTTCTCCTTCCTTTATTGTTGTTGTTGGACATGGGGTTGCTGTTGGATATTGGACTCCCCGGATTTGGTTTTGGATGATGAACAAACATAAATATATCGTGAACTAACGATTTGTGAGCGCAGTTATGGAGATCGTCGCCAAATTCATATGAACATCCAAAGCGACATCTCGAGACTTCTCAAAGCACGTGATCGTATGCCTAAAGCTTCGTTGAAGCTTATGGACCATTTTAGAAGTCATGAAGATTCGATTGAGGCTATTGAAGACCGTATCGTCAAGTTTTATTTATAGTCTTTAAGCTTCTTTCGTAGAATGTTAAGCCTTGAGTAGGTCTTACGGTTTAAATCTTCATAACACTCCTATCTTAGCTCTAGGATCTTAGTAGAAGTCCATACAAACTTTCCCGAAGCTTCGCGCTTCGATTCGCGACTTCTTGTGCATGTTAGTTGGTTCAAGAAGAAGAACTGACCGACTAGATGGTGATCTAGTCGGTCGGCAAAGCTTCTTGGACCGACTAGTTTTTGTCAGTCAATTCTAAGCTCTTTACTGTTTACAGTTAGTCGGTCTAAGTTGACTCACCGACCGACTAGTTTGTGAACTAGTCGGTCAGTGATGCTTCTGTGACCGACTAGTTGAGCTTTCCCTGTACATGCACATTTGAGCCTGAGCTACTGTTTATCATTAGTCGGTCTGTGTTCATTGATCGACCCACTAGTTGATGAACTAGTCGGTCAACTTTCCTTCTTGGACCGACTAGTTGAGCTTTACTGTACATGCCAATTTTCACCTAACTTACTGTTTATCGTTAGTCGGTCTATGCTCATTTGGCGATCGACTAGTTGATGAACTAGTCGATCAACATTTGTTCTTGAACCGACTAAATCAATTTGTACTCAAACTTCAGTTTTATCTCTTAGTCGGTCTTAGTTAAGTAACCGACCGACTAGTTATGAAACTAGTCGGTCAGCTACTCTTCTTGGACCGACTAGTTCTTTTTGTCTGTGCTTCAACCTTTTGGCTGTTCTTCCATTAGTCG
Organism: Scilla litardierei; assembly: GCA_030789695.1. NCBI lineage: Eukaryota > Viridiplantae > Streptophyta > Magnoliopsida > Asparagales > Asparagaceae > Scilla > Scilla litardierei. The sequence goes on along the minus strand of JAULAV010007716.1, from coordinate 317,034 downwards.
GTCTACGTTAAATGACCGACCGACTAGTTGATGAACTAGTCGGTCGGTGGTTGTTCTTTGACCGACTAGTTGAGCTCAGAAAAGAGCCGTTGGAGCATTTAATGACTCGAATTTCTTTCTCTCTCTCCTATATCCTATATATACTTGAAGGGCTGCATTCATTGCAGTCAAGGCTGATATTATTGCAAGTTTAGAGATCAAGAGAAATCATTCCAAGATCATTCAAAGCTCTTTCATTCCATTCAATAATCTCTCCTCACTCTTACTTCCAAAGAGAGATTCATTGAGTGTGAAGCCTTCCAAGCCAAGTGCTTGATCATAGGTCACCAACAACCCCATAGCTCTCCATCACTGATCTACATCTTGGAGCTAGGGTTTGGTGCCTTCTTCTTCCTCAAAATCATCCTTGCCCTAATTCATAAGTATACTCAAGGCATAGGTATTTTGTGGTAAGTTATTCTATTTCATTCACTTTCATTTTGTAAGTGTTTATCTCTCGGTTGTGAGAGTTGTGTTTGTGATCCCGGTTGTGGGAGTCACAAATTACTTTGTGTATGATTTGACTCGGTGAAGGTTCTTCACAAGTATTTCATAGTGGATATCTTGAGTTAGGGTTTCTAACTCAAGTATCCGGAGGGGATCCGGGTGTTTGGGACGTAGGATCACCGGGAACAAGTCGGGGAGACTTGGGTGGATCCGAACCCAGTAATATCGTTGTTTGCGATTGTTTCTTTGTTGTCTAACATTTACTTTTCCGCATTGTTTGGTAGAGTTTGCAAGTAATTAGGAATTAGCCTCTTAATTATTTTAAAGTACTATTCACCCCCCCCCCCTCTAGTACTTGTGCAGTAGCTTAGCAGGGCAGTACATTTGGTATCAGAGCCAAGTCTATAGCTATGTCTGCCAACGACAACAAGTCCGTTCGTCCACCTTCTGACTATAGCACCTTCAAGAACCGTGAATGAGCGTCTTCGGTAATGGAAGGACATTCCTCAACGAGGCCTCCATTCATCAACTGTACCAACTACGGGTACTGGAAATGCCGGATGGAAACCTTCCTCCAGAGTGCTTCACTATGGAGGACCACGATGAAGGAATATGTCGAGCCAACCGAAGAAGATTTCGAGAAATGGACTCCAGCGGAGGTCGCCGCGGAGGTAAGCAATGCCAATGCAATGAATGCCTTGCAATGTGCTTTGGAGCCTGAGGATTTCAACAAGATATGAACATGTAAGAGTGCATATCAAATATGGAACTCCCTCCTCATATTACATGAAGGGACGAGTAGGGTAAGAGACTCTAAACTCGTTGTAGTTAATAAAGATTACGAGATGTTTCATATGCTACAGGGTGAGAAGATGAAGGAGTATTATGCTCGCTTCGTCGACATCATAAACGAGTTAGAGGCTCTCGGCAAATCCTACACCCAAAAGGAGAAATGTTCGAAACTTATAGAAGGACTTCCTTCTAGTTGGGAAAAGCACACCTTCGCCATCGAGGAAGGTAATGATATGAACAAGTATACCGTTGTTCAACTATTGGGTACTTTAATGTCATATGAGGTACGCAAGGATAGCAAGTTGAAGTTGCAGGAAAAGATGAAGTCTTACCTACAACAAGAAGAGCCAAAGAAGAAAGCTATTGCTTTCAAGGCCGCTCCATCTACTTCCACATCAACCGATGATGAGAACTCGGAAAACGAGTTGGACTTGGAGTCCATGGCACTCATGGCCAAGAAGTTCAACCGGTTCTTCCGGAAAGGTAACTTCAAAAACAACTCAAAGTTCAATTCTTCTAACGCCTCTTCTTCTTTGTGCTTTAAATGCAACAAGCCAGGACACATGAAAGCGGAGTGTCCTCTAAACAAGCAAAAGGAGAAGTGGAAGGCACCTAAATTTGACAAGTCCAAGAAGTACAAAAGGGGTACAAAAAGGGGCTTGTCGGGGCAACATTCACCGACTCCGAGGATTCCTTAAGCAGAGAGTCGGACGATGAGCAAGTGGAGCAAGCACACATGTGCTTCATGGTAAGAGAGGAGCATGATCAAGGATCTTCCTCTTCCGATGATAGCGATAACGAAGGCGATGAGGTAACTATGGATGACCTTAGGAATGCTAATTCTCAATTGTGGTCTAAGTATACTAAATTAGTAAATAGGTATACTAAAGTAAAAGATGACTTAGCTAGCATTCAAACCTCGACTAAAACTATCATCACCAACAACGACACCGTTGTTGAAGGGTTGAAGAATGAGATTGTTAATCTCAAGACTCAACTTGAACATGTTAGCATTGAGGATCCGGAGGAACACAAAATAGTGGATTTGACTTCTCAAAACTCGACTTTGAGTATTGAGAATGAGAATCTTAAATCTCGTGTTTATGTGCTCACATCGCAAGTATCCACTTTGGATGCTTCTATGCGTTCTCTCACCGAGAAATATGAGAACACATTAGGCCGAATTAATAAATTCAATAAGGGTAAGGACCATTTGGATAAAATCCTAAGTGACTTATTTCCGGCCAATCACCACATTGGCTTGGGGTATACAATGGGAAGTTCATCCAAATCGGCCATTACTTTTGTTAGGCCAACTTCCGGTGACTCAACGAGTGGTAGCAAACACTCTATTGGTAGTTCATCTACCAATGGTGCTTCCACCTCGTCCACACCCTCTTTCGGAAAGAAACCCACTTTGGGTGGACCTCCAAAGAAGGGGCATGCTTATATGTACACCAATACTATGCCACGTAGGAACACACGTCCTACTCCACCGGCTCACACATATGATGATTTCTATGCTACACGTTCATGGGCACGTGCACACCATGTGAGACACCCTCACGCACGTGTTCCTCCACATGCATATGTTCACCCACATCATCGTATGAATAATTATCCACATGCACCATTCCATCATGTTACTTATGCCTATCCACGACATGCATCACGTAGAAACCAACAACGCATGCATGCACCCAATAGGATGAGGGCTCCCAAAATATTCACTATTCGGAGCCCAAAGGACACAAGCTTGGATGGAAAAACAAGTTTACATGAATGCTTATTTTTCGGATGTTGTGCATAATAGAAATTATGTGGGGAAGCCTAAGTCCAATTGGACTTGGCTTCCAAAGGTCAAATCTTTTGGACCCAATGACCTTGGGTACCATGATATGAAATTTTCTATCTTTAGGTACTCAAGGAAAAGAAAAAGAAAAGGAGCAACAAATTTAAATTTAGCTCCAAGGGGAATTGGATACTCGATAGCGGGTGTTCAAAACACATGACGGGTGACGCTCAATTGCTCTCCGGAGTGGTTCCCATTGCAAATGGAAACCGCGTCGTATTTGGAGGCAACGAGAGTGGAACCATCATAGGTGTTGGTAAAGTGGGTAATCCTTCTAAACCCCTTATATGTGATGTTTACCTTATTAAAGGATTAAACCACAATCTCATTTCAATAAGTCAACTTTGTGACAAAGGTTACAAAGTTAACTTTGTGAAAGGAATGTGCCATATTTTAAGAAAAGATAATAATGAATTATTGTTTTCTGGCACACGCCATAAGGATATATACATCCTAGATCTTCCAAGATCACATGAACAATGTCTTATTGCCAACATAAGTGAACAACACTTATGGCATCGACGTTTTGGTCATGTGAACTTTGGAACACTTTTTAAGCTTTCCAAGTTAAATTCTATTAGAGGCTTCCCTAAGCTTGTCTTTCAAAAGAAAAGCTTTTGTGACTCGTGTCAACGAGGCAAGCTTCCAAAATCTTCATTTAAACCTAAGAAAAGCATTTCTTCTAAGAGGCCTCTAGAGCTATTACATCTAGATTTATTTGGGTCAACTAGAGTTGCTTCATTAGGTAATGCTAGATATGGACTTGTCATCGTTGATGACTTTTCTAGGTTTACTTGGGTATTTTCATTGTGTAATAAAAATGAAGCTTTTGAAAACTTCACAATTTTTGTTAAGAAAGTACAAAATCTCTTAGGAACCACCATTGTCACCATTCGTAGTGATCATGGAGCTGAATTTGAGAATGAGTCTTTTGAGACATTTTGTGATGAAGCTGGTATTACACACACCTTTTCATTCCCTCGCGCACCTCCTCAAAATGGTGTAGTTGAGAGAAAGAATAGGACGCTAGTGGAGTGTGCTCGCACGATGCTTGATGATAGCCAACTTGGCCATCAATTTTGGGCGAAAGCGGTACACACCGCTTGCTATGTGTTTAATAGAATACTTTTGAGGCCCGGCACTAAACAAACTTGTTATGAATTGTTGTTTGGTAGGTTGCCTCAAGTTAAACATTTTCGTGTTTTTGGTTCAAAATGTTTTATTAAGAACACGTATGGTAGTTTGGACAAATTCGATCCAAGATCCGATGAGGGGATTTTTGTTGGATATTCTTCGCGTAGAAAAGCCTACCGGATATACAACAAACGAACCTCAACGATCGAGGAATCACTTCATGTTTCATTTAATGAAGGATTTGTTCCAACGAGAATTACTAATGATGATGACTCTATGGATGTCTTATGTGATTCAATTGGTAATTCTAACTCTATTAATTCTATTGATTCTATTGATACTAACCCGTCTAATGAAGTTGTTGAGAATGTTCCTAGTGATCAAGGTATTCCCAAACGGCTTCATACCGTTCGTGACCATCCTCATGAGAAAGTCATTGGCAATATCCATGATAGTGTCAAGACGAGATCGCAAGTGAACTACTTCGCTCACTGTGCCTTTGCATCCTCGATAGAGCCAAAGAATGTTAATGAAGCATGCGAAGATAGCGCTTGGATCTTAGCCATGGAGGAGGAACTCATTCAATTCGAGAGGAATGAGGTTTGGGAGCTTGTTCCATTGCCATCGAAGAACCACACCGTCATAGGGACAAAGTGGATCTTCAAGAACAAAACCGACGAAAACCAAGTCGTCGTCCGGAACAAAGCTCGGTTAGTTGCTCAAGGCTACCGTCAAGAGGAAGGTATTGATTTCGAAGAATCCTTCGCTCCGGTAGCTAGATTAGAATCAATTAGATTACTATTATCTTTTGCATGCCATAAGGATTTTAAATTATTTCAAATGGATGTAAAAAGTGCATTTTTAAACGGAGATGTTGTTGAGGAAGTTTATGTTTCTCAACCTTCGGGTTTTATAAATGAAAAATTTCCAAATCATGTTTTTAAACTTAAGAAAGCTCTCTACGGTTTGAGACAAGCTCCTCGAGCTTGGTATGACCGTCTAAAGAATTTTCTTTTGGATTTAGGATTTAAAATGGGAGAAGTTGATTCCATATTATTTGTTAAGTATTCGAATAATGATATAATTTTAGTTCAAATATATGTTGATGATATCATTTTCGGTGCTACTAACTTTGCTCTTTGCGAAGAGTTTTCTAATGTGATGAAGGATCAATTTGAGATGAGCTATATGGGTGAGCTCAAATATTTCTTAGGTCTCCAAATTCGCCAAATGGACGATGCAATCTTCATCCACCAAACGAAGTATACGGTGGAGTTGCTAAAGCGATTTGGAATGGAGAATGCCTCCGGGAAAAAGACTCCAATGAGCACGACTACGCATCTTGATAAGGATACGGGCGGTAAAGATGTAGACATTCGTCTATATCGAGGTACGATTGGTAGTTTACTTTATCTTACCGCAAGTAGGCCCGATATTATGTTTGCCGTATGCGTATGTGCTCGTTATCAGTCTCAACCTAAGGAGTCTCACTTAGTAGCGGTAAAATGTATTTTCCGTTATTTAAGTTATACACTTGATTTTAGATTACTTTATCCAAAATCTAGCACATATGAGTTAATCTCATATAGTGATGCCGATTATGCGGGATGCAAATCCGACAGGAAAAGTACTAGGGGCACTTGCCATTTTATAGGAAATTCTATTGTCTCTTGGTTTTCCAAGAAGCAGAATTCCGTATCACTTTCAACCACTGAGGCGGAATACATTGCCGCCGATGCAGCGTGTGCTCAAGTTCTTTGGATGAGACACACACTTAAAGACTTTGGTATAAACTGTGATACTTGCCCTATCATGGTGGACAACCAAAGTGCAATATGTCTTTCCAAGAACCCGGTACACCATTCCCATTCGAAACACATAGATGTCCGACACCATTTCTTAGATGATCATGTTGCTAAAAAGGACATCATATTAGTGTACATTGAAACCCAGAAGCAAATCGCCGATATTTTCACGAAACCCCTAAAGGAAGACTCCTTTGTGCGGTTGCGTCGAGAATTGGGGATTATGGGTGAATCCGAGATATATGATTCATTTTTATTCAATATTCTTGCATGCTATTCTATTCGTTATATTTGCTCATGCTTGAAGTATTGAAATTTTCTGGATTTTTGTTGAATTTTTGGAATTTTCGCTCGATTTGTGCGTAATCGTCAAATTTCAGGTTTTCGATGTTTAATGGGGTAGTATAATGATTAATGAGAGTATGTTGATGTTTCGTCGAAGTGTGATTAGGAGAGAAATCAAATTTCAAAGATTTTCAATTTTTGAACTCTCTTAGTCGGTCCAAGTTCATTGGCCGACCGACTAGATTCAGTTCTAGTCGGTCAGTGAATGAGCTTAGACCGACTAAATCTTGTCAGGAAATTTTCCTTCAGTTACTGTTTACAACTAGTCGGTTCAAGCTCATTGACCGACCGACTAGATCGTGATCTAGTCGGTCAGTGCTTGAACTGTGACCGACTAGTTGTGACGGGGACTGAATCGTCTTTTCGACTTCCGATCGATTAAAACCCTATCTATCCGACTTAATTCCTTTTTAGTCGGTCTCTCACTCTCTCCAGCTCGTAAAACCCCCCGACCCTTCGACTTCCTCCTTCGTGTCCGTCGTTCTCCGGCCTGATTCCGGCCATCTCCTCCGTCGCCGACCGTCGCCCTCTCCCCCTAGGTGATCTCTCCTCCCTCTCCTAGCTCTAGGGTTCAGTTTCTAGATCTTAGGGTTAGGGTTTCACTTGTTTTCGATTTCTAGGGTTTGTGTTAAGGGTTTCTTCGATTCGCGCTCTTGCGTCGTGTCGTGCCACGCTTATGGCTCGTACACGTATCCTAATCACTCCCTCTGGCCCTTCACCAATGACTGTCGATTCGCCACCCTCAGACCCCCCCTCCTCCGAAACGCCGTTTGAAGCCTACCGAACCCTCTTCGTCTTCGCCTCCTCTTAAGCGTAAGAGGACGACGAAAGCGAAGCCCCGTGCTCAACCTAGAACCTAACCCAAGCCTAAGTCCATGCCCAAGGAACTTGCATCTCCCTCTTCTTTCCATACTCCTATCGATTCTGATACGGAGTATAGACCCGAGCCTGAGACTCATAGGGAACCCACTCCTCCTACCCATCCTGAGTCTAGCTCCCGACCACGTACATCTACCCGTAAGCCTAAGGGAAAGGCTCCGATGCTGGTTGGCGGTGTCGATATTTCGTTGTGTCGTGACGACCCTTTGTGTCTCGCGGCTTACAACCGTATCGAACACTGCCCACTGCTTCTGGAGCATTTCATCCAGTTTAGTGACTTCCTAAGCCTCGCCGATCTTCTTTCGTCCTCCGGTCTTCTCGATTACCTTTGATATGACCCGAAGGTGAACCCTCGCCCCTACCCTCGCCTAGTAAAACTTTTCTATGCCAATAGGATCCGGGGTCAGTACGATGCGACCCACTCTGTTGAGACGACTGTTTTGGGGACTCCTATAGTCCTCACAGCAGAAATCTTAGGAGAGATTTTGGGTATCTCCTCGTCTGGCCTCCTCCCCTCAGACATTTCTGTTGATGATATCACCTCCCTTGATCAGGTCGTTCTCTCTCAGATTTTCCACCAGATTCCTCCCGCCATGATTGGCGTACCCTCCAAATCCTTCAAGCCTTTCGCATGGGTCCTAAATTTGATTCTGAAGTCGTGCTTGCTTCCCAAGTACGGCTCCTCCTCTCTACCGTCCCAGCCTTTCTTGAAGTTGATATATGCTATTTTCATGGGGAGCTCGATTAACTGGGCTCGCATTATACTCGATAAGATGGACTCTTTCGAGTGTATTCGCAAGTCCACGAAGTCGGCTCATATCCCCTTCCCGTGCTTGTTGACTCTGGTATTCCGTCACTTCCGTGTCACATTGCCTCTTGACGATGAGCGTCCACTTGGTCCTCCCCTGAACGCGACGGCCGTCAAGAAGTCACTTGCGGCGCTCCGTCACGTTCAGAGGACAACACCTTCAGCGTTAGCTCTGCCTCTGCCTCAGCTGCTCCCTCTTCCACTCTTGCCGAGCTCGTTCATTCTCTGCGACGTTTGGAGTCTCGTCAGGCTCGTTCTGAGGAGATTCTCTGCCGTATAGCTCGTCACCTTGATATTGAGGTCCCTCCGTCTTTTTCTGACGAGGATGAGTTGGATGAGGAGGACATTGAGGAGCTTGCTCGTGCTTCTACTCGTGCCCCCGAGGGCACTTCTGGTGATGCTGCTGCTGCTTCGTCTGCTGGTGCCCCCGAGAGCACACCTGTTGCCACCGCTCCTGCGGTGGATGCTCCGACTGGTGCTCCCGAGGCCACTACCATTACTGCTTCTGAGATCGTCTCTTCTGCCGTGCCTGAGACTTCTGTCGTCGCTCCCGTTGACATTCCAGCTGATCCAGTTACCACCTCCGCTCCTGCAGAGCCTGCAGTTGCTTCTGATCCTCCCGCTGCCTCTTGAGCTTCTTTGAGGCCTCTCCCGATGCACATTGGATGACATATCTAGTTGTGAGAGAGATTGGGTAGGATAGTGAGGGTGGCTATTTTTTTGTGGATCATTTTGATGTTGTATCTTGATGCATTTTGATGATGTTGTATGTTGTGTGACACTCTGATATCTGTGTGATATGATGCTGTATTTTGTGCCCCGATCGTTGGATCGATGTTTTGTATGTTGACGATGTATGATTTTGTTGTATCATGGTTCATATATATATATATATATATACATCGATATTGACATTTCATTCTCTTGTGCACATTATATATTCTTCATATGTCTCTGATGTTTGATTTCGTCGCTCGACAATAATAACTTGGTTAAATAGAAATTTCTTCTATGGAAACATAGAATTGTTTTCCATGCACTAAATTAACCAAGAATGTTGATATTGGAGAGTATATTCCATAACTCAATCCGTAAAATTGATTTGAGTTTTGATGATTTCGTTTTACGATTTTCGACTATGGTATCATTGACACGCCTTGATTTTATTCGTATTTTTCTTTGGTGTCACTTGAGCCATGGTCGTATTCTACGACTCCCGTGCTTTTTATTTGAAGCCATTGTTATTGTTGTTGATCTCCTCCCGCTCTTTTTGCTTATGCCAAAGGGTGAGAGATATAATAATAACGATGTGCTAAATGATAATTTAAAGCATTATTCCAAGAATCTAATTTGATATGTTAGATTCAGGGGGAGTTAAGATATATAAATGGATTTTCAAATCCGATATTTCAATAATCAATTCTCATTTATATACTTTACTCGTCTGCTTGATGCGTATTATTATTGTTTAATTTGGAATTAACGTGTCATCAATGCAGGGGAGTAAGTAAATTTCATTTGAATTATTATTGTTGATTATTATTTATGTTGGTTTGTCATCACCAAAAAGGGGGAGAATGTTGGATATTGGACTCCCCGGATTTGGTTTTGGATGATGAACAAACATAAATATATCGTGAACTAACGATTTGTGAGCGCAGTTATGGAGATCGTCGTCAAATTCATATGAACATCCAAAGCGACATCTCGAGACTTCTCAAAGCACGTGATCGTATGCCTAAAGCTTCGTTGAAGCTTATGGACCATTTTAGAAGTCATGAAGATTCGATTGAAGCTATTGAAGACGGTATCGTCAAGTTTTATTTATAGTCTTTAAGCTTCTTTCGTAGAATGTTAAGCCTTGAGTAGGTCTTACGGTTTAAATCTTCATAACGCTCCTATCTTAGCTCTAGGATCTTAGTAGAAGTCCATACAAACTTTCCCGAAGCTTCGCGCTTCGATTCGCGACTTCGTGTGCATGTTAGTTGGTTCAAGAAGAAGAACTGACCGACTAGATGGTGATCTAGTCGGTCGATAAAGCTTCTTGGACCGACTAGTTTTTGTCAGTCAAATCTAAGCTCTTTACTGTTTACAGTTAGTTGGTCTAAGTTGACTCACCGACCGACTAGTTTGTGAACTAGTCGGTCAGTGATGCTTCTGTGACCGACTAGTTGAGCTTTCCCTATACATGCACATTTGAGCCTGAGCTACTATTTATCATTAGTCGGTCTGTGTTCATTGATCGACCGACTAGTTAATGAACTAGTCGGTCAACTTTCCTTCTTGGACCGACTAGTTGAGCTTTACTATACATGCCAATTTTCACCTAACTTACTGTTTATCGTTAGTCGGTCTATGCTCATTTGGCGACCGACTAGTTGATGAACTAGTCGGTCAACATTTGTTCTTGGACCGACTAAATCAATTTGTACTCAGACTTCAGTTTTATCTCTTAGTCGGTCTCAGTTAAGTAACCGACCGACTAGTTATGAAACTAGTCGGTCAGCTACTCTTCTTGGACCGACTAATTCCTTTTGTCTGTGCTTCAACCTTTTGGCTGTTCTTCCATTAGTCGGTCTACGTTAAATGACCGACCGACTAGTTGATGAACTAGTCGGTCGGTGGTTGTTCTTTGACCGACTAGTTGAGTTCAGAAAAGAGCCGTTGGAGCATTTAATGACTCAAATTTCTTTCTCTCTCTCCTCTATCCTATATATACTTGATGGGCTGCATTCAGTGCAGTCAAGGCTGATATTATTGCAAGTTTAGAGATCAAGAGAAATCATTCCAAGCTCATTCAAAGCTCTTTCATTCCATTCAATAATCTCTCCTCACTCTTACTTCCAAAGAGAGATTCATTGAGTGTGAAGCCTTCCAAGCCAAGTGCTTGATCATAGGTCACCAACAACCCCATAGCTCTCCATCACTGATCTACATCTTGGAGCTAGGGTTTGGTGCCTTCTTCTTCCTCAAAATCATCCTTGCCCTAATTCGTAAGTATACTCAAGGCATAGGTATTTTGTGGTAAGTTATTCTATTTCATTCACTTTCATTTTGTAAGTGTTTATCTCTCGGTTGTGAGAGTTGTGTTTGTGATCCCGGGTTGTGGGAGTCACAAATTACTTTGTGTATGATTTGACTTGGTGAAGGTTCTTCACAAGTATTTCATAGTGGATATCTTGAGTTAGGGTTTCTAACTCAAGTATCCGGAGGGGGTCCGGGTGTTTGGGACGTAGGATCACCGGGAACAAGTCGGGGAGACTTGGGTGGATCCGAACCCAGTAATATCGTTGTTTGCGATTGTTTCTTTGTTGTCTAACATTTACTTTTCCGCATTGTTTGGTAGAGTTTGCAAGTAATTAGGAATTAGCCTCTTAATTATTTTAAAGTACTATTCACCCCCCCTCTAGTACTTGTGCAGTAGCTTAGCAGGGCATTACATTTGGTATCAGAGCCAAGTCTATAGCTATGTCTGCCAACGACAACAAGACCGTTCATCCACCTTCCGACTATAGCACCTTCAAGAACCGTGAAGGAGCGTCTTCGGTAATGGAAGGACATTCCTCAACGAGGCCTCCATTCTTCAACGGTACCAACTACGGGTACTGGAAATGCCAGATGGAAACCTTCCTCCGGAGTGCTTCACTATGGAGGACCACGATGAAGAAATATGTCGAGCCAACCGAAGAAGATTTCGAGAAATGGACTCCCGCGGAGGTCGCCGCGGAGGTAAGCAATGCCAAGGCAATGAACGCCTTGCAATGTGCTTTGGAGCCCGAGGATTTCAACAAGATATGCACATGTAAGAGTGCATATCAAATATGGAACTCCCTCCTCATATTACATGAAGGGACGAGTAGGGTAAGAGACTCTAAACTCGTTGTAGTTAATAAAGATTACGAGATGTTTCATATGCTACAGGGCGAGAAGATGAAGGAGTATTATGCTCGCTTCGTCGACATCATAAACGAGTACATAATTAAAATATTAATCATTTTAATAAGCAATTTTATTAACTTGAATTCTAGCCCAATAATCCAAATTTAATTATTTTTAATATTTAGGCTTCAGGCCCATGGTAAAACTTTAATTAACAAATTAAGTTTGCAATTGGATTAACTGGGCTTCTGGCCCAATTTTGGTAGTCAAAATTAATTGTTAATCTAAATGGGGCTGCTGGCCCATAAAATTTATTTTCATTTATAAACTGGGCTTCATGCCCAATAAACAGCCCATCTAAATATTATTAAGATTTGGGCTGCTGGCCCATATATTGTAATGATCAAAAATTTAATTTAAGAGAATATTAACATAAGACCTAAATAAAATTTTTAGTATATTTGTTAGGGGATCTGAAGAGTCCCCAAATCCCAAAATCCAAACAGAGCCCTCTTCTAGGCTGTAGCAATAGCATCCCCCTCTCCCGCAGATTACAGAGGCCACAATTACAGAGTCCCCCTGCCGTCGGGGGGGACGAGGGCAGAGGCCCCACTTTGGGGGGGTGGCGCGGCAGAGGCCCCCGCCGTCGGGGGGGTGACTGCTCGAGCCCCCTGTAGGATCCTGCCAAAACAGAGTTAGGATCGATAATTAAAGTTGAGACTTACGCTTACGTATGCGGAACGGTAGTCTCGGAACTTTGCCTTCGGATTCGCCACGACGGATCGAGTCTTCTCACGAACGGAGTAAGGCTACTAATCCACAATCTAAATCTCTATTTTAGATTAAGAACTTGGAAAGAGGAAGAGAAAGGATTTCTGCAGAGCTTCGCTAGGATGAAGTTGCATGCATGAATTTCATGCAAAAGGTGTAAGAAATGGCTTACCCTTGGGTCTTATTTATAGCCCCCAAGGTAATTATTTTAGGGTAAGTTGTTCCTTTGGAACAACTTAATTAAGGTGTACCATGATACATGGCACATTATAAGCTTAAGTTGTACCATATGCATGGTACAACATAAGCTTAAGATATTCCCCCTTTATTAGCCATATGTCGCATGCACTTATGCATATATAATGCGACTTTCCCACTCATCCAGAGATCCTCTCCGCAAGGGAACAAATTCCCTTTGCACACGAATTCGTGTGTGCGACGTTCGAGGTCCGTATTCCCTCGTACATCCCCCACAAGGGTGTACAAACGTCTTCCATATCCAACATCTCCCACTCACACTTGAGGGGATTGTAAGAGAACGTCTTTCCCTTAGTTCTTTCATCTATCATACCGAGAAATAGATCGTGCGACCGTCATGCGCGTAGAGTTTGTTGTTGTGCACTTGTTAGAGATACACAACGACCTCGAAGGTGCAAAGTTGAGTAGTTCAACGCATGCTTTACCCTAGATTATTTCTTCATATTTCTTATACTTTATATTCAACAATTGAATCCCATCTGGATTACAATTGGCTGGCCAGCTTTGAATCATTAAAGCCCAAATGCGAATATGAAATCAATCTTCCTCTTCTTGCGAACCTTCTGATCTTGACTTGATTCGCTTTTCTAACGTGCCCCGCCGAGCCGAATTATCATAGCCCATTAGTAACACGCTAAGATAGCGATCATCTCGTCAAATCTAAAGGAACCAATTGGAGTCCTTGAGGGTAAGAGTTAAGACCCATATGGCCTTTGAGTCTCACATAATAGCAAACACTATTGCTACTAACTCAGTGGTCGAAATGCATACGTGGTATGAACACGTACTACAACATCACTCCTTTCCCAGGGAGAGTATGTCTTAATGATGTTGTACGGATGAAAGATCAGACACCACAGTGCCTATCTTTTTGAGTCCCCTTACTACTCGTGAAATATTCACGGACTCTCATCCTGCATAAGACAGATAGGATTTAAAAAATCCAATGAGATCTTTATATCCTTGTGATACAGATCTCAGATCTTTTGTAAGCATCCGTATGATGCAGATCTTTTATTCGACTATCTTGTTTAAGTCACGACTCTAAATCATTTGTCTAATGATTTTGACTTTAAACTAGTCTCATCTCTATCTTATCCATCTGATAAGATAAGGCGGTTGCTCATGTGAGAGAGCCAACCTTAATCTGTCCGACATACACACAATAAAATAGCTGAGACTCAAACACAAATGTTTAAAATTATTTGTAAGAAACTTGTATGCAATATATAAAAGAACTTCTTTCTTTTATTAAACTTTGATCTTCTATAGACATGGGAAATATTACAAGATACAGCTCAGCACCTACGCATTCCCATAGATGATAAGTGTTTGTAGAACACATCTCTGGGGATCGCCTTGGTAAGGGGATCCGCTATCATCTCATGCGTGGATATGTATCCTATGTCTACTTCCTTCCGTTTGTCATAGTCCTTCGCAAACTTGAATCGAATGTCAATGTGTTTGGTCTTACAATGAAATTTAGGATCTTTGACGTAGGCAATCGAAACTTGACTATCACTGTATATAGGAACAGTGCTTGTGTCAGTGGCATTCGTCAGCCTGTCTAAGAATTTCCTAAGCCAAACAGCTTCTTGGACCGCCATGCTGAATGCTACGAATTCGGCTTCCATGGTTGATAGAGCGATGCAGGTTTGTTTCTTGCTGCTCCAGGATATTGCACCATTCCCGAGCAAGAAAACAAAGCCTGAGGTAGATCTTCGCTCGTCGAGATCACCTGCCCAATCAGCATCGGTATAGCCTTCGAGTCTCAAGGTATTGCCTTGATAGCATAACGCATAGTCCGCAGTCCCTTTGAGGTACCTTAATATCCTCTTCACCGCTTTCCAGTGTGCTTGTCCTGGGTTGGATTGGTAACAGCTTACCATACCAACACCATAGCAAATGTCCGGTCTGGTACACATCATAGCGTACATCAGACTCCCGACAGCACTGGAGTATGGAACCTTTTCCATAGCTTTCTTTTCTTTTGGATCTTTGGGACACATTTCCAAACATAGACCCTCGCCTTTGCTTATTGGAGTATCAATTGGCTTGCAGTCCTGCATATTAAATCGTTCTAAAACTTTCTTTATATATGTCTCTTGAGAGAGAGAAAGAAGTTTCTTGGAACGGTTCCTTGAGATCTTAACCCCAAGGATATATGCAGCTTCACCCATGTCTTTCATCTCAAAGACGGATGAAAGCCAAGCTTTGATATCCAATATAAGACGCTTATCATTTCCGGTTATAAGTATGTCATCTACATAAAGAGACATAATTACATACTTGTTTTTAATCCTCTTAATATATACGCAATTGTCTTCGTCGAGCATGGAGAAACCATACGACAAAACGACTTCTTGAAAGCGCATATACCACTGCCTTGAGGATTGTTTAAGACCATATATGGATTTACGAAGTTTACAAACCTTATGTTTGTTTTCTTCTTGTACAAACCCGTTTGGTTGTTCCATGTAGATCTCCTCATCTAGTTCTCCGTTAAGAAAAGCAGTCTTTACATCCATCTGATGTAACTCGAGGTCCAAACAAGCCACCATTGCCAGAATTAAGCGAATGGAGGTAAAACGCACGATAGGAGAGAAAGTCTCTTCGTAGTCTATTCCTTCCTGTTGCGTGAAACCTTTCGCAACAAGGCGAGCTTTATATTTCTCGATGGAGCCATCAGCCTTATGCTTGATTTTGAGAACCCACTTGTTCCCAATGGCTCTACGTCCCTTAGGTAAATCAACCAAGTCCCAGACTTGGTTTGTTTTCATGGATTGAAGTTCTTCTTCCATTGCCGCTATCCATTTATCTTTAGCAGGGCATGTGACGGCCTGTTTGAAATTTGCAGGTTCGTCATCATCTTGTAGTAATGTCATGAATGTTTGAGGAAATTCATCCTCAAATCTCAGAGGTGTTAGCCTCGTTCGATTACTACGTCTTGTTTGAGTTTGATCACTCCCACTTGGAATGACATCACTCCCACTTGGAATAACATCACTCCCACTCGGAATAGGATTGGTATCGTTCGTATCATCCATTGGTGAAGTTTGAAACGTATTTTCTTCTTCACCAAGAATTCTCCCACTCGAACGTTCCGATCCTTCTTGATCCCAAGTCTCAAACAAGGATAAGTCTTGACTTATCTCACCCTGTCTTGGAAACTCGTTTTCCAAGAAGACAACATCCCTCGATTCGAATTCTATTAGACCTCCATTGTCCTCTTGACCGACGAAAGCATATCCTTTGGAGTTTTCAGCGTATCGGATGAAGATACACTTCCTCCCACGTGGCCCAAGTTTTCCATATTTGTGAGAGGATAAATGTGCGTAAGATGCACAACCCCAAGGTTTTAGAATGCTTAAGTCTGGAGTTCTATTGTTCCACAACTCATAAGGAGTAGAACTTACCGACTTCGAGGGTACACGGTTTAAGATGAATGCTGCCGTCAATAATGCGTCACCCCAAAAGGTGATAGGCAAATTTGCCTGAGACATCATTGAACGGACCATTTCCATCAATGTCCTATTTCTTCTTTCCGCAACACCGTTTTGTTGTGGAGTATAAGGCATAGTTATTTGATGAACTATGCCCTTTTCATCACAGAGTTCCTTAAAACTCGTTGATTGATATTCCCCACCCCGATCGGTTCGCAAGACCTTTATCTTGCGATCTAGTTGATTTTCCACTAAACTCATATAGTTTTTGAAGCAAGTTAAAGCTTCATGTTTGTGGGAAATCAAATAAATATGACCGAAACGGGTGAAGTCATCAATGAAAGTGATGAAATAGGACTTCCCGGGTCTTGTCTTAACATTCATTGGACCGCAAATGTCCGAATGGATAAGCTGTAATGGAACTTCGGCCCTTGTGCCAGTTCCAAACGGCTTGCGACAAGTTTTCCCTACAAGACAATGTTTGCAAGTTGACATTTCAAATTTTGAAACATTAGATAGCAAGCCACTTTTGGCAAGTCTATCCATTCTAGTTGGTCCAATATGACCAAGTCTTGCATGCCAACAAATGATCTCAGATTCAGAGTTAGAAGCATTTGTTAAATGGAAACTTTCATTAATGGAAGAAGAATCATCATACATTGTATTTAAAACAATTAATCCATTACAAACATTACCAGAACCAATCAAAGAATTATTACAAACAAGGTCAACATATTGTTTATAAAACCTCCACTCATAATCTAAAGACATTAACATGACCACGGATACGATATTTCTTCTAATATCTGGAGCAAAGAGGACGTCATGCAATAATAAAGTCCGGCCGTTGTCGAGAACTAGCTTGCATGTTCCGACGCCTTTGACTTCAACACGAGTGTTGTTGCCGACGTATATCCACTTTGTTCTTTGAGTTATCCTCCGATACTCTACGAAGAACCTTCTGTCCTTCGCTACGTGGTCTGTGGCCCCTGAATCAATCAACCAAAAATAGTTAGATTCAGCAAGAAACATGGAACTAGAAACACATATGTAACTAGCCCTACAAGTTACCTTATCACTTTTATCCGTACATGTACGGGCGAAGTGACCGTACTTGTTGCACTTAAAGCACTTGATCTTCTTCAAGTTTTTCTTCTTTGAGTGCACATTCTTTTGCCACTTTTTGTTCTTAGTCTTCTTTGAGGTTTCCGGTTCTTGCTTTTGTTCGTTCACAAACCTTAAGCGTTTATTCTTCCGCTTATTTCCTCCATGTGAGGAACTAGCGGCCACGTGCACTTCTGCACTTGGTTTTGCGGCTTGAATCCGCTCTTCCTCGAGTTCGAGGTGTTTCGATACATCGCTTAAAGTTTTAATGCACTCATTATGAGTGAGATGCATTTTCATGTTATCCCAGCTATCTGGGAGTGAACGAATGACTGCTTGGATCTGCTGTTCGTCAGACAGCGTAACACCCGCATCCTTTAATTCAGATATAAGATTCGCCATGTGGCGGAGATGCTTTTTCATAGAATGATCTCGCCGCATCTTGTACGAATCAAATTGAATATTTAAGGAGCGGAGTTTGGTAACCGAAGTTCCACCAAACTTTATCTCTAGCTCAGACCATATGTCTTTGGCTAGGTCGAATTCCCGAAATAGACGCATTATGTCATTGTCCATGGCGGACAGTAGCGTAATACGTGCTATTTTGTTCTTTCGAGTCCAAGTATCATAAGCTTCCCGGTCCCTCTTTGTTGGGCCGTATTGCCCAACTCAGGTTCTTCCATTATGTTTTGGAGTGTTTCGAGCACATCTTGCTCCTCCAAAACATATTGGATTTTTATTGACCAAAGTTTATAATTGTCGCCATTGAGCTTTTCACCTTTGTTAAGCTCTGCGACTATGTTCTTAGAAGCGGTAGACATATTCGATTCAAAAAACTGCAAAGAAAATGAAAAACACGATCAAAATTCTATGCATAAAGTTTCGATTCTTTAAACACTTGATAAGTTCCTTGGATGCGTTGAAATGTTACTCTAGAATCGAGAAGTTCACTACGTTCCCAACTACCATCTAGAAGTAACTTTCAAAGCATCCCTCTTACTTATCTCAAGTAAAAAGAAATCAGAAATGATACCCGTATGGTACCAGCAGCGGAAATATACTTTGAAAAACATATCTTTTAAAATAGAATAGGTGAGAGTTTGCGCAAAGAATTTTAGCGCAACAATTGCCAAGCCACGAGACCTGTTCTACACACCCATGGGTTAGATAACCATGGCCGGATCGTGGTAGGACTTGGAATTCTAAATTGCGCTGTCCCGATTAAGGACGGGACATAACCTATTTGAAAAACATTTTTTTTAAATAAAAAAATTTGAAAGCACGTTGGATAATCTCCGTAGAGTAGAGCACAACGTCACAAGTACATTGGCTAATCTCCGTAGAGTAGAGCACAATGACATGGCTAATCTCGCATGAAGTAGAGCACTATGGCTAATCTTCAAAGAGTAGAGCCCAATGAAAAACTTCATTAAAACGTTAGTCCCGTATGAACTAGTCGGCACTGTGGTTAGCCCCGTATGGGCTAATCGGCACATTCGAGTTTGACCAATGCCTTTTGTCACCCCGTATGGGTCAGTAGGCAAGTTTGCAATTGACCCAGACCATCTGTCGGATTGGTCGACCAAAAACACTAAATTGGTCGACCAATTTTTGAATTACTACATCTTCCCGGCCAGGGCCTCTGCCCTGGCCGGGGCTTGGCCAAGGGCCGGCCAGGGCCTCTGCCCTGGCCGGCCAGGGGCCTTGGCCCCCTCGGCCATGGCCTCTGCCCTGGCCGAGGCCAGGGCGCCGGCCCTGGCCTCTGCCAGGGTCGGCAGGCCGGCCCTGGCCACTGCCAGGGCCGCCTGGCCCTGGCAGTGGCCAGGGCGCCGGCCCTGGCCTCTGTCAGGGCCGCCTGGCCCTGGCAGTGGCTAGGGCGCCGGCCCTGGCCACTGCCAGGGACGGCCCTGGCCTCTGCCAGGGCCGGCCAGGCCGGCAGGCCTTGGCCAAGGCCGGCCATGGCCGGCCTGGCATTGGCCGGCCACTGCCGGCCTGGCCATGGCCGGCCATGGCTTGGCCATGGCCGGTCATGGCCAAGGCCATTTGGCATTGGCCGGCCATGGCCCCTTTGGCCATGGCCGGCCACCCCCTTTGAATGGGGTTGCCGCACACACTCCTCCCCCTTGATGGGGTGGTCGCCGGTGGTTATTGGCCGTAGCCAACCCCCTCCGCAAGTGAAGGGGGGGTGCATAGCCTTCATAGCCCATTTGGCCATGGTGCACATGCACCAAATTTCCTCTTACCCGATGGAAATAACTACCATCATCTTCCTCGATGAAGCACCCGTTCGTCGATGAAGCACCCGTTCGTCGAGAAATTAGTTATTTCCTAATGGCCGTGTGCCAAAAATGAAAAATAACATACTACGTGAACGGTCGGTTCTTCCCGTCACGGAGAGTTCCTATCATATCCGTAATGATAGGAGACCCTAACGTGAAAAGAACAACCGCTGCGTTCTCTCCGTCACGAAGCGTTCCTACTATATCCGTAATAGTAGGAGACCCATTCGTGAAAAAGACAACGACTCGTTCATAGTTTCGACGGGGCGGCGGTTTGCCCGGGGCGAACCCTTATGGCTCTGATACCAATGTAGGATCCTGCCAAAACAGAGTTAGGATCGATAATTAAAGTTGAGACTTACGCTTGCGTATGCGGAACGGTAGTCTCGGAACTTTGCCTTCGGATTCGCCACGACGGATCGAGTCTTCTCACGAACGGAGTAAGGCTACTAATCCACAATCTAAATCTCTATTTTAGATTAAGAACTTGGAAAGAGGAAGAGAAAGGATTTCTGCAGAGCTTCGCTAGGATGAAGTTGCATGCATGAATTTCATGCAAAAGGTGTAAGAAATGGCTTACCCTTGGGTCTTATTTATAGCCCCCAAGGTAGTTATTTTAGGGTAAGTTGTTCCTTTGGAACAACTTAATTAAGGTGTACCATGATACATGGCACATTATAAGCTTAAGTTGTACCATATGCATGGTACAACATAAGCTTAAGATATTTCCCCTTTATTAGCCATATGTCGCATGCACTTATGCATATATAATGCGACTTTCCCACTCATCCAGAGATCCTCTCCGCAAGGGAACAGATTCCCTTTGCACACGACTTCGTGTGTGCGACGTTCGAGGTCCGTATTCCCTCGTATATCCCCCACAAGGGTGTACAAACGTCTTCCATATCCAACACCCCCCCCCGTCGGTGGGGGGGTTGATCGCTCGAGCCCCCCCTGTCGGTGGGGTTGGATCGCCTGGAGCCCCCCCATCGGGGGGTAGATCGCCTGGAGCCCCCCAACGGGGGGGGGGGGGTTGATTCGACAGAGCCCCCCCCCCCCCCCCCCCCCCCCCCCCCCCCCCCCCCCCCCCCCCCCCGTCTGGGGGGGGGCGAGACGTGACAGAGGCCAGAGGGCGGTTCCGACAGA
Source organism: Scilla litardierei (assembly GCA_030789695.1). Taxonomy (NCBI): domain Eukaryota; kingdom Viridiplantae; phylum Streptophyta; class Magnoliopsida; order Asparagales; family Asparagaceae; genus Scilla; species Scilla litardierei. The sequence continues at coordinate 296,053 of JAULAV010007716.1, read as the reverse complement.
GCCCCTCCCCCCCCCCCGTCCGGGGGGCGGCGACAGAGCCCCCTCTTCCAGGGGGACGGCGGCGACAGAGCCCCCCCTTCCGGGGGGCTGGCGGCGACAGAGCCCCGCCTTCCGGGGGGCGCCGGCCGAGGGTGTATCCAACAGAGGGGGGAGCTGAAGGGTCATGGGTTTAATATTTTTTTCTTTAATGATAATCCAATTGCTATAGATTTAAACATGCCTATAGTATAAGCATTGTAAAATCATAGTTATCAATATATTGTAATTTTCTACGGGTTCACAAGAGTTTACCTCTAGATCAAAGATTTGGGGACGATTGTAAAAAGAGAAGATCCGTAAAAAGAAAAATTCTCGCTCCTAATACGCCAAAAAGGATCGCCGAAACAGATCGCCGCAACGGTATGCCGCAACGGTATGCCGCAACAATAGATTCCTTCGCGCGTTTAGGGGTTTGAATTTTGAGGGGAGACGGGATGAAAAGCTCAAAAAAGATAAGAGCGTAGGTGTTGATAACGTGTTGGAGAAGATTGGAAGAAGAGTAACCATGACCAATAGCATGGTTATTTATTTATAAATTCCATAGGATATCCCAAGAGACTTGGATACCAAAGATCTCCACCACATTAAGAGTGGTGGAGTAATGGGGGGATAAGTGGTGGGGAGGCCAAAGGCCTCCCCCACTCACAACACTGCTCCTGAAATTTCGCCCCCAGGCCAAAATAACCCCATTTCTGCACTAATGGGTTAAATGTGGGCTTGCGGGTCGGGCGCTGGCCGCCCGACCCGCACCAAATCTCGCGCCCGCCTGCGCTCAGCAAGGAAGCGGGGCGAAGCCCGCTTCGAAATTTCGAAGCGGGTCACCCCGCAAAATTCTTCCGGCGGGCCGGCCCGCAGGGCTATTAAAAAAGCTTTTTTTTAATTTCCAGCGACCCGCTCCAAGAGCGGTCATCACTTTATTTTTTTATTATATATTAAATGCGACGGCAGCTGGTGACACGTGGCTTCGCATAATTGCGCCACGTGGCGCCCCATGTTAAAATCCTTTTTCCTCCCATTTTAATTGTATCTCTCCTCCAATCAATTCCAAAAATACCTAGAAATCTCAGAAAAATCCCAGAAAATTCTGAAAAATCTCCAAGACTCTCAGGAGTACTTTAAAAATAGGAGAAGGAGAAATTAGTCCGTTTGATGAGAAAATTAATCTAATGACTATTATAAAACAATATTGACCTCTAATAATTCATATAAATTATTCACATGCTCAAATAATTCCCAAAAAATGTCGATATGAACATAATAATAGTAGGAGCATATGAAAAATAGTAGGAAGCCAATAAGGACGATAAAAACCATATTTTGTGCATAGAATGAGGATAAGCTCTAAAAATGACATGAAGTGAAAATACACCCAAAAAGAGCAAGATTAAGTATAACTTTTAGCATAAAATGGGGATAGTTAGGGGGTATAAATATACACTTTTCATCCCGAATCACACCCCCAACTAACTTTTCGCTAGTCCCTAGCAAAATTTGCGATAAATTCAGATTAAAGTGAAAAACATGCACCAAACTCAAGATATCATCATGGCATACCCCCAAATGATATTTCCAAATGATTTGAAAGCCAATATACCCAATGTATGAAAGTAAACAACAAATGACGCTCCCCTCAATCCAATTCAAAGAAATGTGAGGTAATAAGCTCGTATCACATTCATTAGTATATATCGCAAATGACATGGTTTTCAATCTTCAAGGAAATGGCCAAACATAATAAATTCTTCTAAAAGGTGGGAGATGAGATTGCATCACTCATATTTCTTATTCTTTCATTTATTCATTCATTTTTTCTTTTCTTTTCTTTTTTCCTTCTATTTTTTTGATCTTTATGTTTTGCATTCACGCGATAACGCTATGAAATGCAAACATTGTCCCCTTTTGCATACACGCGATAACGCTATATAGGCAAAGGGATGGAATGATCCCCTAAATCTCATTTTTGGCTTCCTTCCCAATGTTTCGTGGGGCACCGGCTAGTCAATTTGATTAGAAAGAAACTTTCACTTATATTAGCTGTCTTTCTCATTCCAAACTTGAATTATCAACTCATCCACCCACTCCTTAAGAGGAAAACAAAACATAACCAAATGGCCACGCCCAATCCAATTAAAAACTAAGCCATTCATCCCAAATCATGCAATCACTTATACCAAACTATTCCCAAATTATTTCAAAGAGATATCACGACGTATAAAATAGCTTCATACATGGCATATTAGCATTTGACTCCAAATTGAAAAAGAAATGAAACATGCCAATCAAACATCGAAGAAGTCAATACCAAAATAATAATCCGAAAAAATTGCATGGCATTAAGCATGTAGGGACTAAGCACAAAGCAAGCGGCGTATAGACAAGGAGGCCAAATATGATATGCATTGAAGTGTAATGGGAGATGGCAAAATGGAGGTATCTCAAAAAAAATTTAAGCTAACATCAAAATCCTAACAATCCTAATGATTCTAACACTCTCCCCCCAACTTAAAATAAACATTATCCTCAATGTTGGAAGAGTATTAGATCTCGGCAAAAGATCCTAGAAAAGAAAAGAAAAACATACGAAAGCAAATATACAAAAGCAAACTAACTAACTTTTGATTTTATTTATTTACATTACGTAAAGGAAAGAATACGCCTTAGTAAAAGGCAGATCTCGTACGTATAACGGCGGTGGCAACTGCTCGATCATATCCTTACGCTCCTCCGCAAGCGTCGCCACATCCAATGCCATACCTCCATTGCGGGCATTAATGGCAAGCGACACAACCCCGAGCATCTCCTTGTGATGGGTTCCTGCCAAATGGTGGAGATAGGCCGTGTCAAAAATAATTGGGCGAGAGCGTCCATCCAAGTAAAAAGCTTGCCAAAATGGGTCGTCGAAATGAATAAATAAATTTACGATCAAATGAAGACAGTCCGAATCATTATGATATGTAATTAAATAATTTGATTCGGAGGTGGAGGAAAAAGAAAAATGGGAACTTCCCTGAAATGTGATGCTAGGCTCGGGATGATGCACGGCCTCAGGAGGAGGTGGAAGTGGCTGCAAAGAGAAAACTGGAGTAGGAGGGAGCTCGGGCTCAATATATATCATGTCGCAATCCCCGTCATTATCCTCTTCCTCGACGTCAACATCAACAATCTCTGCGACACTCCCCACAGCTGGTAACTGCTCCTGACAAATCTCCTCGATGACTGGCAAGTGCGCATCCTGAGGAGATGGAAGTGACATCTATGTCAGGACTGGAGGTAGACATGTCTCGGGAAAATCCAAGCACGCATCATCCTCGTCATCCCAGAAATAGTTCATATCAGTCGTCCTCCCAAAGTACTCAACCGCCTTGACCTGTGAAGCTAACTCTGAAGTGGATTGTGGCTCAGGCTCCATGGTGTCATCAATCTGCTCTTGGCCATCATGCACATCCGCTTCATCCTCAACCTCAAAGTGAAAAAGCATCGTGTCACCGTCATGGTCAACACATACTCCATCATCCATCTCCTCTGAATCCTCAAAATATGGACATTCAGCTTCCTCTACTTGGCTCCAATGCGCCCCATCATCATGTTCTGCTTATTCCTCCATAGGACAGCAATGGAATGAGCCCTCAACTGGCTCCTCAGGCTGGTCCTGGACATGCTGGAATGTCTCCTCATACTCTGCAAGGTCCATCAGGTAACACTATGAATCCTCGGTGGAATAATCAAAGAACTCCCCATCGCAGCTCATCTGGACAAAATCCCGCCCAAATGGCGATAATCCTATGTAGAAGGTCTGCAGAAGATGATCCTCATGAAAGCTCTGGTGTGGTCACGCAAGCACCAAATCAGTGAACATCTGCCAAGCCTAATGATAGGCCTCCCATTCAGCTTGGGCAAAGCTCGCTATGTACTACTCCATGGCCTGCCATCCCTGTACCTGCTCCAAAAAAGTAGGCAAAAATACTCTGAGAAATTTAGCCTGAAATGACAACCAAGAAAAATGTGAGTCGAAAGACAATGAATCAAACCAAAGTCTAGCATCATCTAATAAAGAAAAGGGACAAAATCAAGTATATGCAATCATCATATATGTTCCCACCATGACATGAATGCATCCACTCTTCAAATTTTTTAATATGTAAATGAGGGTTCTCCTACTCCGAGCCATGAAAATATGGCGGAAGTGGGATATCCTCCAAATCAACATCGAAAAAATCTGAAGATGATGACATGTTTTAAAAAAATTTCCGAAGAAAATGAAAATAAACAACTAAAAGACTCAATAAGAGGAAAATAAATAAAATGGAAAGACACAACACTAAGAGACAGAAGTATCACACTAAAACTTTCAAAATCAATTCAAAACTGCTAATAATAGAAACCGTTGTCCCCAGCAACGGCGCCAATTGTTTGAACCGGAAGACGCGCAAGGAGCACGCCTTCCACTCCCAAGCGTAGAAGTGTCAATGCAATAAATATAATCCGTGAGTACCGGGTCGGATCACAAGGATAAGTCGTTCTATATTCACAAATTTTGATCGATAAAGAAAGATAATAGCGTGTTACAACCACCTCGCTAACGGTGGATGCGTGTAGGAAAAAGTGTGGTGAAATTACAATCCTAACCTAAGTGGGTAGGGTTAGAGAGCCAAATGAGGATTTAGGATAGCTAGGAGAGGAAGCATGGGTTATGGGTTCACTAAGATTGGTGTTAATCAAGCTCAAATTACCGCATATAACTCAATTGATCATCCGGCTAAAGACACTCAATTGGAAAATTTAGCATTCAAGAACACAATAATTAGCAATAAGCATGGATACATCATTGTAGCACTAATCAAATTAGGAACATGGATTCATCTCGAATTGTGCCCTCTCGGGACTTAACCAATTAAAGTGTGCCCTAACAATTCATCCAAGATTAGCAAGATAATAGGCAAGAGTAAATTAGGGCTAAAATTAACATCCAACCCAATGAATCACAACCCACACCAAATCAATACTATACAATCATAGCAAACAAGATGGAAATTTCATTCAAAAGATTCATCCAAGTTCAGTACAAAAGTGAGATATCAAATTACAAAAGGGGGAGAAAGGTATCACCTAAGCTTTCACCCTAAATGAAGCCTAGCCTCCTCCAATTTGCTCCTCCACCAAGCATCTCCACCATCCATGGCCTCCAAGCCATAGCCCAAGCTTTGGGGAAGAGGAAGAGCTCCCAAACCCTAAAAATCGCCAAAAAACAGTGACAAAAAACGAGCTGCTTCTGAAATTTCGCCCCCAGGCCAAAATAACCCGATTTTCGCAATAATGGGTCAAATTTCGCCCCCAGGCCAAAACATCCAACCCCATTTTCCCAAAATATAATTACTATTATAAAGAAATATTGACCTCCAATAATTCATATAAATTATTCACATGCTCAAATAATGCCCAAAAAATGTCGATATGATCATAATAATAGTAGAAGAATATAAAAAATAGTAGGAAGCCAATAAGGATGATAAAACCCATATTTTGTGCAAAGAATGAGGATAAGCTCTAAAAATTACATGAAGTGAAAATATACCCAAAAAGAGCAAGATTAAGTATAATTTTTAGCACAAAATGGGGATAGTTAGGGGGTATAAATATACACTTTTCACCCCGAATCACCTTGCAGGTGCAAGCAAGGTTCCGGGTAAGTTGTTTAATTAAGTATAGTATTTATAATATTGCAGTAGCTTAGATCTATCTTGGGGTGGTCAGACCCACATCAAGATAGTAGAGATCCTGGCTAGGGTCTTGATATCCTTAGGGTTGCATGTTAAATAGTTTAACACTTTTTCGTTGCATGCTTTTCTTTTGCCTCTATTGTCTGTCCGACGTAGAACGGGCGTAGAAATGTGCCCTAAGGGTCCCTCAAAACCCATCAGTGCTATGAAAGCATTAGGTCTACTTCTGATCTAAGGACTGCAATAGTTATAAATGCAAGTATTCTTTTTAAATACATATAAAATCTTATTTTAACTTTATGAGATAAATTGTTAAAATGGAACCACATGTTATTAGATGCTTTAAAAATTATTCTTTATGTGATAAAATTCTTTTTAGTAGCACGCTAATTTTACTGTGATGATTTTATAACGAATGTTCTTGAATTAAAATTATGCGATAATTTTTGAACATGAAACAATTAATTTTATTAGATAAAATTTTTATGTTTTAAAATTATGCTTTAAATTTATGTGATAAGTTTTAAAGTTGCACGTTGTGTTTGTTAGAAACATAAAGTTAATTATGAGATAAGTATGCACTTAATTTCATGTGATTTAATTAAGTTGTAAATTTTAAATGGCTATGTTTCATTCTTATTTGATAACTCAAGAAAACCTTATTAGTTTAGCCATTAAAATCCGTCTAATAATTATAAGATAATTTTTAGAATGCTTCTGCTATGATTTAAAATTGTTTTAAATGCCTAATGTACGATTAGGATAGCACCTCTATAAATCATTCCTTATAGTTGATAAAGACTTAATAAAAGTTATTAACAAACCCTAAAATTTTGAATTTTAAGGACTCCACTAGTTGATAGGATTAACTAGTTCTAATAAAAGCCTTTTAGTCTATGGCACGCATATAAATGATAAGTTTCATTCACTGAACCATGATCCGGTCAATGTGCTTTGGCTAAGTTTGTTGGATCACCCTAGCTAGACTGGGGATAAGTGATCATGGCTTAGTCAATTCCCTAGCCGTGTTCGTTGGACCGCAATGACACGAATCATGATTAAATAACATCTCGACTATATCTAAGTCAATTACGTTAAAAATCTTCTTCAAGGTTAATCGTAGCTCTCCTTACTTTTGGACTTTGGGAACCAGGGATTTCATGTTATAATTGTTGAGTCAACTCAAGCTGTAACATGACTATCTTTTGGGAACCAACTCCATTAAACATGTGATGTGGTTCGACTTAACCCAAACCTTTGCGTCGTGTACAAACCGAGTGCCAGTGTAAGTTAGGATTGTATAAGAAAGTAAAGGTCTAACTAGACTAGTCTATATGATTTGTTGAGCCAACTTAAGGTCATAAGTGACTAGGGGTAAAACATATATATAAGGGAATCATATTCGATGTGATTGATGAAGAGTCGTCTACTAATCGCAGAGTCAAGCAACTTGTTGAGCCAACTCAAGGTTGTGAGACTCGGGGTGGTCAGGCACTTTCCTACTAAATATTATTATTCGTATCTTTATGGCTTAAGATGATCGCAAAAGTAGTGGGAGGATATAGTTGAATAAAAATCTATTTTTACTATATTTAAAAATCATTGAACATATGCTAAACTAGGATAGTTCTATGTTTACCGATGGAATCAAAAACATAATATTCTAAGAGAATAAGTTAACTAGTCCAAATATTTGGTTAATGGAATATCAACTCAAATTCTAATTGATAGACTAAACTATGTTCTCATTGACATTAAAATGACATTCTTAAGTACATGCTTAAGGACAATGATTTCCTTAAGTTCTGGGTCCAACAAATAAATGCACGCTACCTGTCACTCGTCTCTATAAGGGGCAGCTCGAACATACTGATACTCAGAGCATATTTCTCCATACAATTTGGTGAGTCAACTCAAGGTTGTATGGAAAACGGTTTCGATCCGCAAGGTTCGAAACTTTGATCAAACTGTTTGATTCGAATATGAGTGCATGAGCGGTACAAGACCATGCATCTAAATCAGATCTTGAGTCAAGCAACTTATTGAGTCAACTCAAGGTTGTGAAGCTCAAGTGTTTGGATACATTAGGTGCTTGTACAGCTAATAATTTTGTTGGGTCGTATATATCTAAATGAGATTTAGAAAAGGAAGAACGCACTAAGGAAAGTTAATTGAGAAAGATAGTTTTATTTATCATTAGTAAAGGCGTAAGTAGGAGGAACTGAAAATATGACATATTTGATGTCACGGTTTCAGGATAACCGTTATATAACAGAAATAGATTGTCTACGTGTTGGAAAAAGGAACAATTGTAGTTTCTTGGACCATGTAGGACGTCAAACACATTTTTGATGAATGTTGTTACCTTGCTTCTGAAGCAATGTTATATGTGTGAAATTCGTATAACGATAATGTATTAAATGTTAATACATGAATACGCAAGATAATAACAAAACTTATATGAGAAAATTGGCTAGGCTGTACCAAAGAGACTAAGCTTCACAAGTCACATAAAGAGGGGTCTGACCTCTTGTATTATGAAGTCTATAGACACTTATGAATCCATCTCTAAGGTATGATGGCCGAAACTCCTTCTGTAAGACAGTGGGAGAATGAGTTGTTGAACTCGTAGTCTGGTACATACAGATGTACCCGGACCCAAGTCTAAATTAGCCAGGATAAGTTATTCTAATTTTATTACAACACATGTTCTTGATGAAACACAAGTCTGATAAAATAAAGAACAAAATGACAGAAGTGTTTTAACTACTTCGATTAGATCGAAAATTCGAATACTTTGCTGTATAAATCTTGCGTAAATTAAAAAAGGAAATGTGATTTTCTCTCAGGTCAAGTCTCTTAACACATTGGTGCGTTAGTGAACATGAATCACACTTTGTTAGACATGGTGAGATGCATGTCAAGTGACTCTAAGTTACAATCCTCCCTCTGGGTTAAGTCCTAGACAGTAATGCATATGTTTTGATAAGATTCTATGATGACCTTATCAATAAGATATTCATCAAATCAATCGTTAGGAAGTTAAAGGATTACTTGAGTCTCATGAGACGAAGAGTCGAGTCAGACATCATAATCGATGATGGCCAGACAACTTCCAGGATGCCATTCAGAGTAGTGACTCTGATTAATAACTTGATGCAATCAGAAATGGTCCGTGCACGTCATATAAAGTATGGACTTTAGTTTATGTGCCCAAAAAAATGTTTCTTATTGACTGCAAGTAAATCTTCAAGACAAAAGATTGGTGCAAAGACAAAGTAGTGAAGTACAACTTGTGTTGGCTGGGAACGGCTTGCATCCTAACTCCTGTAAACGGATTATGGTGAAACTGTCTCGCCAACAGATTTGTACAGATCTATTAAGACCGAACTCGATGTAAATGCTCATGATGACTATGAAAACTAGAGCATTCATGTATGGTCTGTTTTCTAAATGTGATTTAGAAGAATGAACTTATATGAATCGGCCAGAGATTTTTCAAGGTCAGTGGGGAGCGAATAAAAGCATGCAAGGCATCAAGGAACCGGAACATATGGTTTGACAAAATGGTCAAAGAGTTTGACACTTTATCAAAAATGATTATGAACAGTCTAAATGACCAGTTAAACTTATTATGGATTATTCTCGTAAGGTGTGACGAGCTGGATGAGATCCAGTCAAGAAATTAATTATGGATTCCAAGAGACCGAGTGAACTATTTGGATGATATTCAAATATGTGGTCTAAGATAAACATAGAAAATCCTTTAAGTCTATACAATAGACGTTTTAGCATATCTACTCACGAAGGCTCTACCACGTGAAGTCTAGAAAGACTTGTAAATGCGGTATGAGATATCGGGATAAATGGGCCTGAGTGCAAGTGGGAGATGTTGGGAAATGTATGCCCTCGAGGCAATTTATCTCTGTGTAATTGTACAAACATCTTGTTTAAAATTACAGTAAACTGTATGGTAAGAATTTATCTAAGTTAAATCATAATGAAGTTATCATTAGAAACGTAGGTGAAGTCCTAAGACTTAATGCAAGGTCAAACATATATCGAGATGAGGATCTCGATCATGTAGAAGTGCTTGACAGTCTGTAGGATAAGTCTAGAAACGTTCGTGGTCGTAGATGTTTCGAGAATAGGAAATCGAAACATCGGATAGACCATTGTGTCTTTGTCTTCGCCATGTAGCGGTGACGATGATCGCATGGTCGTTTGACTTTGCAAAGTCGGAGACGAGACACATGTACTCATTGCAGAATGAGTTCACTGAACGACCCAACGAGAGTTATCATATGGTTATGATTGACCAATCTGTCAATGATAACTCTTAGTGATGATAGGCGAGTTGATGTTTTAACTTGAGGTTATTGTACGAACCTGTATGTAAACGGTGTCACTTAGATCTATGACCTAGCTTCGAGGTAAGGCCTGTCGAAAGGCCTTTGGTTGGGTGTCATTTGAAACGTGCGAGGAGAGTAATGGCCAAGATAGGATTCGTCTATCCCTGATCAATGGGAGTAAGTGTCGTAGTGTTTGTTCGGTCTTTAGTGAAAACTCTGGCCAGAGTATGTTAGAAGATGTCCAATATAATTTGACTAAAGATCGATGGAGACTAACCGGCTTCGAGCTATTGGGGTTGACAATTTGACCGTATCATAGGCTTGAGTTAAACGACATAGTGTTGACGAAGAGATTATAATTGTGGAATTCATTACGGACACAGTCAAGGTGGTCCCAACAACACTCATGTCAATGAGTTAACCACATAAGTATGATACTAAAACATGGACGGCACCTGCTGCTTGTGGTCACCGTCGTCTGGGGCTTCGAGTCCCACCTGTAGTAGGATCAGGCTGTAGGGTCTCACACAGAGTGCGACCTTCGTCTAGTAATAGGTAGAAATTAGGGAGAATATGCATTTGATGAAAGGGATAGAAAACTGCAAAGAGTTTGTAGTTAGTCTCTGCATTCAGGATAAATGATCCTGAGTGTAAGTGGGAGATTTTAAGATTAGATATGGACTATTTTGCATATGATGCAAACAGAGTTAAATATGTTGTAAATTGTTTACAACCATATTTAATGAGATAAACACAAGGAAAATTTTACCTGTAAGACAGAAATGTCCCGGTCCAAACACAGGTTCGAACGACGTCCAAAACAGACGCCAGATGCACGAGATAGACCAAAACCGTTAAAAAGCACTACAGGCCTTGCCCATGCCCAAACTGGGCATGGGTCAGCCCAGACTGCACTGGCCCTAGGGTTCCATGGGCACCAGGGCCGCCCGGCCTAGGGCCTGGGCGCCCCGGTCCTACGCGACCTAGGCCGGGGTGCCCAGGCCCAGGCCCAGGCGGCCTGGTGCTTGGGCGGCCTGGCGCCTGGGCACCTGGCCTAGGCCTGGGCAGCGCCCAGGCTGGCTGCCAGGTACCCAACCTGCATGTTTTGTGCAGTGGGGCCCATACGGTGGGCCCTATACCTGAGTTTCGAACCCTAGGTGCAGAATTTTAATTGATGGCTGGATTTGTGCAAAAATGGCTTTGGGGCTCATCTTTGGACGATCAATTGAGGGGTCAAATAGACTCCGATTAACTCGACGTTTTTTCCTATGCGTTCACCATTCAGCGCCATTCGATTTGATAGGTTGTATCAAATGTGAAGCTCAATGATGAGGGAGTTAAAATTCATGGAAGTTTAGCCTTTATGAAAGGCAAACTAACTTGAATTATTAACTCCAAAATGTTAATCCCACATCGGAAGTGGAGTAAAGGGGAGGAGTCAGCCGCCTATATAAATAGGGGCCTGCCACATTCCTCTAAACTCGTCCCAAGCTCTAGATCTGAGCGGCTCCCAAAAGTTTGGAGCACGCTCTGATCTAAGCTTAAAATAAATATTTTTCTCTCCTTATATTTCTTCCTTGCTCCTGAAGGGATTTAGCAAAGCCACGAAGGGGCTCGGGTTTGATCTGGAGTCTTGGCGAAGGATCCACTCAAGTAAAACTTTCTTCAGAACGTGGTTGGCACAGCGACAAGGGGGTTGCTCACTTCGGAAAGCAGTTCGGCTTGGGACCAGGAGCGGTTCGGGAAGCGGTTCAGCTTGGGATATGGAGCAGCTCGGGACACAGTTCGATACACCTTGCCGGTGCAAGCAAGGTTCGGTACACCTTGTTTAATTAAGCATAGTATTTATAATATTGCAGTAGCTTAGATATATCTTGAGGTGGTCAGACCCACCTCAAGATAGTAAAGATATTGGCTAGGGTCTTGATATCCTTAAGGTTACATGTTAAATAGTCTAACGTTTTTCCACTGCATGATTTTCTTTTGCCTTTATCGTCCGTCCGACGTAGGACGTGCATAGAAATGTGTCCTAAGGGTTCCTCAAAACCCATCACCTAGCTCATGCTAGGGCCTTAACATGCATCCTATTCAAGACAGACTCCATCGCCTCCCAGTCCAATTGCACGACTAACCTTACATGGCCTCACAGTGCTAATACAAGTTCAACGTTTGGTAAACTTTGGACACCAAGGCCTACAGTGGACATTCCACACACACGTAGGCAAGACATTACAAGCAAATATGGCATAGACAAACAAGATCGGAGAAAAAAGTGGACTTCCATTCGTTCATCCAAAAACTTATAGAAGATGCCACCTTGTGGCTCAACAAGAAATAGAGCAAAAGTTACATAGCAGGTCCTGAATCAGGCTCTTTCTCTCCCTCACCCAGGGCCCCCTGACCGAGGTCCCATCTCTGACATCAGGGGCCCATCTCGACAGATCCCTAGCAACGAATATAGGTACACCACCTGTCTCTAGGAACACAAACGTAATGGCATGTTCCAGGAAAATCTCCAGAAACACGTTCTTCATAAACCTGACCCCAACATCGAAGTCCATGTCAGCCTGGGCCTTAACTTTCTCCAGATCCCGATGGTGGGCCTGGTCCATCAGCACAGCCTCCTCCTTCAACTCGTACCTGTCGTCATTGGCTCAATGATGATCAGCCCTCAGATCCTTCTGCAGTCAGCATGTGGAGCTAGTTTCTAAGGCAAGCAAGGCTGTCCTCCAGCTCTTCTACTCTATGCCTGTACAGGCTCAGGCTATGATGGTATCGACATAGCTCTGCTGCTCCCTGCATAAAGAAAAAGGAAGGTCAGTACAACCATGGAAGCACAGGGGGCATATGCTACAACGAGGCATTCCTGGTGACCTGATAGAGGGCTAGTATAAACCCATCCATTTCCACTTGGGCAAGTCTGGCACATCCTTGGCTTCTTCCAGCATATATTCCAATACTCCGGTGCCAAGTTTCTTAGTGTTGCCTTCGACCAGACATTGGGGCATCATGCCTCCTCCAGGCTGACACGAGATCCTTATCTTCTTGGGCAGCAGGTGGTCAACAATCCCCTCTCCTTCTTTACCTTTCCTCTTTTGCACGTGATCCTCCAAGGCACGGTGATGAAGCTCGATTTCTTCGATCGAATCACCTTGGACATCAGAGGAGTCTGACTAACTTCGAGGCCGGGCCATTGATCCACAGACTGAATGGTCCCAACACCACTTTGGCAGAACCACTACCTCCCTATGACGGCAACATGATATCCCAATATCCTCAAGCTTGATTCTTCCTCCTGCCTAGCAGTAGACAATTGATCCTCTGACGATGGGGATGAGCGGATAGCTAGCGGCCCTGAAAGAGAAGGTCGCATTAACACAAGGGCAAGCAACAAAAGGGAACGAGATGCAAATCACAAATACGGGCTTTCCTCCCCTCTTTATCCTAATTTCTGAGGGATCAACGGGAGATCGTGGAAACCATTTTGATCTACTCAATTCCAATCACGATCGTCTGAGACCGATGCGACCGGCCAGTCCACACATGGTGTATAGGCAGATCGCCCCCTCCAAGTCAGCATCCCTCGGAGAGTGGACCCATATTTTTAAACCCCACATTGAATGCAGGTCCCATTGATGTCGTTGCCTCGCATCCAAAGGGCGATTACTTGCATCATTCGAAATGTCGGGACTTCTCTTTCCAAGGCATTGTCCTTGAATTTTTTCTTATCTCGGAAAGGGGCATGTTCGCTCTTGAATTTATAACCGCAAGCGCACGAGAATGTTGTACATATCGAAAACTAGATATATACATACAAAAATGTATCTAAAACACATAACAAGAAGCACATCCGAAAACATAATTTTGTATGTGTATCCTGATTGGTCATTTTAGAGGATTCTCAAGCAACAGTAGATCTGGATCTCATGCTTTGAGTCCTCTCTCTTCGGTCATTCCTGAGTCGCGTGTTCTGATCCCATTGATTGTGTCCATGGGGATGGCAGTGGCAAGATAATCACCAAGGCTAGAAGGAGATTTTTGTAATAAAATAAAGATGTGGATGTCGAATTGTATCTCCTTCTTGTATGTTCTTCTTGTAAAATGGATTGATCACCTATGTATAGGATAAATTAGGATTCAGTCATGCCATTTGATCTTGATCGTCCATGTTGGATCGAGAGGCCAAAAGGACGTTCTGCATATTCAGCACAATACCCTAACTTTTTAGACGAAAGTTTTGAAAGGATAAGGAGCAGAAGACTCCCATTTTCCTCCCCTAAAATGGCTTTTGGATCCGCTTCCCAAATGGGTCAGGTCCGGATCCCCGCCTAGCGGTCATCTGGACCCGAATAGGGACAATAAGTTCGTTGAATGGGTTCCTGTAAAATGTAAAATGTTTTTCGATTCATTGCCAGCTGCCATCAACATTTTTCGATATGTTGGGAGCCAACAACTAGAAAGGATTTGTTAAATTAAGATGGGCTTGTCGGTGAGCTCTGGAAGGCAGTCCTACCTGCATGTGAAAATTTGCCTTGTCGGGAAGAAAACCAAAAATCATTTCAGCAAGGCCACCCAAAAAAATCAGTTCAATAAATAAGAACAATTTCCTATCCGAAAAATTGTATCCTTCATTTGTCGGTTCAAGATCGCAAGCCATGCTTAGATCATAATCGGGCCCGTTCTGGGTTCGAATAACATTTAATTGTTCTGGACTCCAAAACTGATGGTATATGTCCTTAAGGTTTAAGAGCTAAATTTGTTATATATACATTTACTCAATGTCTATTAATGATGCATGTCCTGTCATAGATTTTGGGAATTCGACTATGAACGAATTCGGGACCTGTCAGAACTTGTTATGTGTACATACACTCAATATTTATTTGAGAACAATGGGTGTCATATGATACGTGAGACATCTCCTCATATATCAAGACACAAAAAGTGGGGTGGTACAATCTCACATGGGTTTGGGCTTGTACTTGTACTTGTTGTAACACCCCAATTTATGTGTCTTGGTATATGAACAATGCTTCTATTGGAATTAAACACGTTGGCTCGGGCCTCCATTAATTAAGGAGGTGGTGTTTTTTTCCTAACGAATTCTTCCAAGAACACGTGCCGAATTAATAAAGAAAGAGAGAAGAACAACTTCCAACCGGAAAAAAAAAATCAGTTCAATAGATAAGAACAACTTCCAACCCGAAAAATTGTATCCTTCATTTGGCAGTTCAAGATCGCAAACCATGCTTGGATCAGAATCGGGCCCGTTCTGGGTACGAATAACATTTAATTGTTCTGGACTCCAAAACTGATGGTATATGTCCTAGGGTTTAGGAGTTCAATTTGTTATATATACATTTACTCAATGTCTATTAATGATGCATGTCCTGTCATAGATTTTGGGAGTTCGACTATGAACGAATTCGGGACCTGTCAGAACTTGTTATGTGTACATACACTCAATATTTATTTGAGAACAATGGGTGTCATATGATACGTGAGGCATCTCCTCATATATCAAGACACAAAAAGTGGGGTGGTACAATCTCACATGGGTTTGGGCTTGTACTTGTACTTGTTGTAACACCCCAATTTATGTGTCTTGGAATATGAACAATGCTTCTATTGGAATTAAACACGTTGGCTCGGGCCTCCATTAATTAAGGAGGGGGTGTTTTTTTCCTAACGAATTCTTCCAAGAACACGTGCCGAATTAATAAAGAAAGAGAGAAGAACAACTTCCAACCGAAAAAAAAATCAGTTCAATAGATAAGAACAACTTCCAACCTGAAAAATTGTATCCTTCATTTGGCAGTTCAAGATCGCAAACCATGCTTGGATCAGAATCGGGCCCGTTCTGGGTACGAATAGCATTTAATTGTTTTGGACTCCAAAACTGATGGTATATGTCCTAGGGTTTAGGAGTTCAATTTGTTATATATACATTTACTCAATGTCTATTAATGATGCATGTCCTGTCATATTGGGAGTTCGACTATGAACGAATTCGGGACCTGTCAGAACTTGTTATGTGTACATACACTCAATATTTATTTGAGAACAATGGGTGTCATATGATACGTGAGGCATCTCCTCATATATCAAGACACAAAAAGTGGGGTGGTACAATCTCACATGGGTTTGGGCTTGTACTTGTACTTGTTGTAACACCCCAATTTATGTGTCTTGGTATATGAACAATGCTTCTATTGGAATTAAACACGTTGGCTCGGGCCTCCATTAATTAAGGAGGGGGTGTTTTTTTTCCTAACGAATTCTTCCAAGAACTCGTGCCGAATTAATAAAGAAAGAGAGAAGAACAACTTCCAACCGAAAAAAAAATCAGTTCAATAGATAAGAACAACTTCCAACCCGAAAAATTGTATCCTTCATTTGGCAGTTCAAGATCGCAAACCATGCTTGGATCAGAATCGGGCCCGTTCTGGGTACGAATAACATTTAATTGTTCTGGACTCCAAAACTGATGGTATATGTCCTAGGGTTTAGGAGTTCAATTTGTTATATATACATTTACTCAATGTCTATTAATGATGCATGTCCTGTCATAGATTTTGGGAGTTCGACTATGAACGAATTCGGGACCTGTCAGAACTTGTTATGTGTACATACACTCAATATTTATTTGAGAACAATGGGTGTCATATGATACGTGAGGCATCTCCTCATATATCAAGACACAAAAAGTGGGGTGGTACAATCTCACATGGGTTTGGGCTTGTACTTGTACTTGTTGTAACACCCCAATTTATGTGTCTTGGTATATGAACAATGCTTCTATTGGAATTAAACACGTTGGCTCGGGCTTCCATTAATTAAGGAGGGGGTGTTTTTTTCCTAACGAATTCTTCCAAGAACACGTGCCGAATTAATAAAGAAAGAGAGAAGAACAACTTCCAACCGAAAAAAAAATCAGTTCAATAGATAAGAACAACTTCCAACTTGAAAAATTGTATCCTTCATTTGGCAGTTCAAGATCGCAAACCATGCTTGGATCAGAATCGGGCCCGTTCTGGGTACGAATAGCATTTAATTGTTCTGGACTCCAAAACTGATGGTATATGTCCTAGGGTTTAGGAGTTCAATTTGTTATATATACATTTACTCAATGTCTATTAATGATGCATGTCCTGTCATAGATTTTGGGAGTTCGACTATGAACGAATTCGGGACCTGTCAGAACTTGTTATGTGTACATACACTCAATATTTATTTGAGAACAATGGGTGTCATATGATACGTGAGGCATCTCCTCATATATCAAGACACAAAAAGTGGGGTGGTACAATCTCACATGGGTTTGGGCTTGTACTTGTACTTGTTGTAACACCCCAATTTATGTGTCTTGGTATATGAACAATGCTTCTATTGGAATTAAACACGTTGGCTCGGGCTTCCATTAATTAAGGAGGGGGTGTTTTTTTCCTAACGAATTCTTCCAAGAACACGTGCCGAATTAATAAAGAAAGAGAGAAGAACAACTTCCAACCCGAAAAATTGTATCCTTCATTTGGCAGTTCAAGATCGCAAACCATGCTTGGATCAGAATCGGGCCCGTTCTGGGTACGAATAACATTAAATTGTTCTGGACTCCAAAACTGATGGTATATGTCCTAGGGTTTAGGAGTTCAATTTGTTATATATACATTTACTCAATGTCTATTAATGATGCATGTCCTGTCATAGATTTTGGGAGTTCGACAAGGAACGAATTCGGGACCTGTCAGAACTTGTTATGTGTACATATACTCAATATTTATTTGAGAACAATGGGTGTCATATGATACGTGAGGCATCTCCTCATATATCAAGACACAAAAAGTGGGGTGGTACAATCTCACATGGGTTTGGGCTTGTACTTGTACTTGTTGTAACACCCCAATTTATGTGTCTTGGTATATGAACAATGCTTCTATTGGAATTAAACACGTTGGCTCGGGCCTCCATTAATTAAGGAGGGGGTGTTTTTTCCTAACGAATTCTTCCAAGAACTCGTGCCGAATTAATAAAGAAAGAGAGAAGAACAACTTCCAACCGAAAAAAATCAGTTCAATAGATAAGAACAACTTCCAACCCGAAAAATTGTATCCTTCATTTGGCAGTTCAAGATCGCAAACCATGCTTGGATCAGAATCGGGCCCGTTCTGGGTACGAATAACATTTAATTGTTCTGGACTCCAAAACTGATGGTATATGTCCTAGGGTTTAGGAGTTCAATTTGTTATATATACATTTACTCAATGTCTATTACTGATGCATGTCCTGTCATAGATTTTGGGAGTTCGACTATGAACGAATTCGGGACCTGTCAGAACTTGTTATGTGTACATACACTCAATATTTATTTGAGAACAATGGGTGTCATATGATCCGTGAGGCATCTCCTCATATATCAAGACACAAAAAGTGGGGTGGTACAATCTCACATGGGTTTGGGCTTGTACTTGTACTTGTTGTAACACCCCAATTTATGTGTCTTGGTATATGAACAATGCTTCTATTGGAATTAAACACGTTGGCTCGGGCCTCCATTAATTAAGGAGGGGGTTTTTTTTTCCTAACGAATTCTTCCAAGAACACGTGCCGAATTAATAAAGAAAGAGAGAAGAACAACTTCCAACCGAAAAAAAAATCAGTTCAATAGATAAGAACAACTTCCAACCCGAAAAATTGTATCCTTCATTTGACAGTTCAAGATCGCAAACCATGCTTGGATCAGAATCGGGCCCGTTCTGGGTACGAATAACATTTAATTGTTCTGGACTCCAAAACTGATGGTATATGTCCTAGGGTTTAGGAGTTCAATTTGTTATATATACATTTACTCAATGTCTATTAATGATGCATGTCCTGTCATAGATTTTGGGAGTTCGACTATGAACGAATTCGGGACCTGTCAGAACTTGTTATGTGTACATACACTCAATATTTATTTGAGAACAATGGGTGTCATATGATACGTGAGGCATCTCCTCATATATCAAGACACAAAAAGTGGGGTGGTACAATCTCACATGGGTTTGGGCTTGTACTTGTACTTGTTGTAACACCCCAATTTATGTGTCTTGGTATATGAACAATGCTTCTATTGGAATTAAACACGTTGGCTCGGGCCTCCATTAATTAAGGAGGGGGTGTTTTTTTTCCTAACGAATTCTTCCAAGAACACGTGCCGAATTAATAAAGAAAGAGAGAAGAACAACTTCCAACCGAAAAAAAAAATCAGTTCAATAGATAAGAACAACTTCCAACCCGAAAAATTGTATCCTTCATTTGGCAGTTCAAGATCGCAAACCATGCTTGGATCAGAATCGGGCCCGTTCTGGGTACGAATAACATTTAATTGTTCTGGACTCCAAAACTGATGGTATATGTCCTAGGGTTTAGGAGTTCAATTTGTTATATCTATTAACGATGCATGTCCTGTTACAAAATATCGTGGCAGCAATTCATATTAACTCGGTGGTAAAAATCACGGAAAGACGTTAGCTATTGCCTCCGTTAATTAAGGAGGGGGTGGTTTTTGTAACGAATTCTGCCAAGAACACGTGCCGAATTAATAAAGAAAGAGGGAAGAAAGGGGCGTGGCATGCCACAGTCAAGTCAGCCAACGCCCGAATTGTTCCTGTCGAGCACAAAATATTAATGCGAGATGGTTTTCTTTAAGGCATGTTCTTTTACGTTTAAATTTGTGTGAAAGTGGGAGATTCCACTATTCCTTCCACTATTCACTCATTCGCATCCTCACTTTCACGCATCCTGTTCTTTTGTGTTGGCTTCTTTGACTGTGAAAGTTGCTGACGTGGCCACAAAACACACACAATAAAGTTGTGTGAGACCCACAAAAAATTCCAACATCCACATTCACAACCCACTTTCACCCCAAAAAACACAATACTCACTTTCACAACACTATTCACAACTTCAACCAACCACAATACTCACTTTCACTCTCTACTGCTTCCAGATTTCAGTCCGTCCACGGTCCGAATTAGTACTGAGTCAAGAGCATTAATATCATCGAACTACTAATTGATTTGCAAGTCAGGAAGATTAGACGTCAACACGCAAGGCTGCTGAATTTTAAGGCATAATGTTGCTGAAATCAACTAGCAAACTTGCATTAGATCAACAAAAACAACAACGATGATAATTAACGACAGCCACTACAAATTAAAATCTCAGACGATCTCTCACTCCGTACACCGTCTTTATTCAAGAACACACGCATGCACCTCGGATAGCTAGTAGCTACTAAGACGACGTGCAAGCAAAACCAAATGCTAAAAGGCGACATGCATGCATGAATCAAGGGACCGTTCCGTGGGCCGGGTTGGGGACTTCGAAGCCGGGGTTCGGAACGAAGGTGTCGTCGGCCCCCGGAATGTACTGGCCATTAGCAGCAGCCGGCCCACTGTGATCCAGCCCATGGACGGAAGGCATCTCATGGCTCCCCAGCTCATACCTCCCAATTCCAGGGATCAGAACAGTCCCCTCGTCAATGCAATCTTTCTGCTTCACATCCGAGCCACCGGCCGCCGGGACCCCACGCGCGCCGCCGGTTGCCGCACGGTCGAACGACAGCAGAATCAAGAAGCAGAGGACGAGGGGGAGGGCGGGGCGAGAAGAGGAAAGCAGGGAGAGGGCCATTATGCGAAGAATATTATTGATGTAGATATTGGGGTAGCACGTACGTACAGTGAAGAGACTGGTTTGTCTCCGTGAACATGAGCTCCATTATTTATAGCTGCTGAAGGCGGAAGCTGGAGATTGGTGGGAAGAAGTGCGGTGCTTTAATTCATTCCTTATTATATGCCGTAAAAAGTAAGTTGGGTCAATGCATGTTTTTTATTATAGAGATCCACTTGATTGAGAGTGGCTGGCTGCTCCTCCACTGTAACTGAGAAAGGTTGTCGCTTGCATGCCTGGATATGGAGGAGTTTTGATATAAGCGGCATCCGCCTCCGGTTCATATTTATTCAAATTTATGAGCTGCCGTCGTTTTTGGCGAACTACTTCTACCGCTCATTTAATAGTAAGCTTTGGATTAGTTGCTAGTGGATTATTAGGTTTGCAGGGAGATGATCTCCGTGTGAGGGTACCCTAATTTTATATAATTATATTCAACTTTGGGGGGGGGGGGGGGGGGGGGGGGGGGGGGGGGGCACCTACTACTATTCTGAAATTGTGCAGTTTCACTATTCTATCTCACTACGGACTCAGTTAGGAGGGAAAAATAAAAGAACGAAAAAAAAAAATCCCTCACTCTTCAACTAAGGTCTAACCAAAGACATGCAGCAGTACCCATCAATTGCTCAAAACCACTCCCAGGTCAGTGGAGATCAACCTTGTCGTTGCAGTTTGCAAGCGTTTCTAGGCTGGATACCATCCGTACAGCCTTTTTCGGTGTTAAAGCTTCAAATTTTGAACTACAATTGAAGTGTAGGAACATTTCATGAGCAAAATTATGATTTTCTTGTTTAGATTTGACGGGTTAGAGAGTTAGAGTAAGAAAGGAGGAGTTGCATCAACGAAGGTAAGTATTTTTAGTTTTGTTTTGCTTTATAATTGAATTACAACGGTGGAATTTCAATTCTTATGTTAAAAGATGAAATTTTTAAAGGGGAAGTGGTGGGTTTTAGGGAGAAACGACGTACATTTTGAACTTTGTAGGCGAGAGTGAGCTTGAAAACACATGCCCATCTATATCTTCTATAACACCCCATGCACTGATACCATTACAAAATCTATAATTTGCATGTCTTGCATGTACCAGTGAAATCAAAATAGAGACAAAACACAGGTAATACTATAAAGGAATATATATTCAAAGTCCATCCTCAAAGAAGGTACAAAAGAACATATGTCAACAGAAAATTATTACATTTCGTACTCAAACAAAATACAATTATAACTTGCTAGAAAAATAAACACATCTCCTCAGTCAGTCCAACCTCAAAAGTCTGTAGTCTCCACAAGAAACTCAGTCTTCTCGTAGGTCTGCTTAACTCCTATAGGAAACCATAATAGAGAGAGAATGAATTAGATGATATTTGCAGTTGCTAAGAGTTATATCATTAACATGCAGACATAACAGAGCAGTAAAATGCTAAGTACAGAGGGTAGTCGAGCTAATGTGTAGTTAGGTCACATTTCTTAACTTAAACAATTCAGTTACTGAAGTCGGCTTTTATTCTTTAGCTCATTGTTAAAAGACTGGATGGAGAACTGAGAGCCACCTCGTACCATGGGCGGCCTCACTCGAGCCAAAAATCCATATTGTCCTAGCAAGTTCAGTATAGGACTTAGTCAAGTTCAGTATCGATCGATCGATCATTTATACATACAACGGTCTCAGTCGCCTCTCCATTCTTTAAATACAAGCTTCCAAACCCCGTGTGTTCCATAGGATGGTTCTATCTCAGTTCATTGTTCAGTTACAATATGTTGTCTATCCGACATAAGTTATATATGGACGGTCGTGCGTTCAATAGTTTGGTATCCATAACAATCAGTTCAGTATAGGTAGTTCAGTATCAGTATCAATCTGTCCAACCTTACTACACAACTTAGTTTGTACCTAAATAGTTGGATCAATTCTGAATTAAACAGTTAGTCAATTTCTATTGTACAATAGTTCAATCAATAGCTACAATCTAGCTACACTGTTCATATTAAATTTTTATATAAAAATAGATTTAAATAATGCATAGCTGAAAGTTAACTTAATAGAAAAGTAAAGAAAAAACACAGCTCGGGATCAGATTTAAGGTCGTCACTTATTCTATCGAACATCTCTATTCTGCCACGCCTAGAGATAGGCAGTCCGTCAATAAGGGATGTACTGAAAATAGGTTGGATGTTTAGTGATAGTTCGGCAGTTAGATGTTCAGATAAAAAACAACTGATCAGGTCGGTGACAATCAATCGGTAACCGAACAGACCAGCAATACTAGATCAGCTCAGTAGCTAGGTCAGCAGTAATAGTTCATCAACCAGATGTCGGAAATGAAACATACTGAATAGGTCGACAAGAAACACAAGTCATTATTCAGAATAGATCCACACACAGAACTCTTCGGATCATTGACCCAAAACAGATTGGAAGGTCGGGTCGGTATCAAAAATAGGCGGGTAACTAGAATACAACTTAGAGGGAAATAATATGTCAGATCGGCCATAACAACAAATCAAATTGACAAGTAACACAAACTGAGTCAATGGTATTAGTCATGTCAGTGTTAGTAACAGCTTAGGTTAGAATGTACAGAATAGTTTGGCAATATTAATAGACTAAATGAGTAATCAATCAGACTACTGAATTATAGCAAATTAAATCTGTAGTTACGATACGGGTCAACAAGAACAACAAAACAGGTCGGTCGTAATACAAAACATGTCCATATAAGTATATAACTAAGCAACAGTCACGACCGAATTATTGATAGGCCAACACCACTCATATAGGCAACACACAATACTTTCGGATCAATAAAAGTATGTAGAACAATGGCGAGGGTTTCCTGAGGACATAGGAGTGCCAATAATGGATCCTCAATGAGAATGTCTCTTGAGAGATCTCACATGAAGCATCATTTCCAATCATGACCATAAACAACCGACACTTCTCAATTTTCAAGCTCATTCCGACTTATTGCATTATAAACTAACTTATATTCTAACAATGAATGAAAATGAATTAACAGATATGTAAAGCAAATAAATTCTACTGTTTTGGTCAATCCTTTTGTATTCTCCTTACTCAAACCATACAATCAATGTTGGTTGCTTGTAGAAGAGGATAAAGCTCGAACTGATCGAAACAACTTGAAGGCCAAAAGCTGAACAAGATTGCAATGAAAAATTTGGGAAAAAGCTTAGAAAATATTTGGTTCGCATGAAGAATGTCACGAAGAAGGAGAAGAAATAGATATAATCACCAAAGAGCACCGTTAGAGGAGATCTTGGGTGATAAATGCGAGGGAACACATCAGAAATCCTATGTAACAGTAGTGGGAGGTGACTCCCACGAAAGCTAGGGTTAGGGCTGTTGGTTATTACATCACCCCGAAGTTAGTTTTGATGACATGCAAACAATTAATGTTGCTAAGGCTATTTTGTGAGATGGTTTGTGAGTATAAGAATTAAAGTCAATAACAACTCAAACTTAAAGGCAAATGATGATATGAAATTAAAACTTGATGATGAAGAGTCAAAAATTCAAAGACTCATGGAGTTCAATCAAAAATTAAAACTTGGAGCTCAAACTGAAGATCAAAAATTCAAATCAAAGACTCATGGAGCCAATATGTTGATGAAAGAAATGAAGACCAAACATGGAGTAAATGAAGAGCAATGTGGAGTTCAATCAAGGCATCAACCTTCAAGCGATCAAGAATAAAAGACAAGTCATCTACTCAAAGTATCTACATCATAGAGCTTCAAATGAAGAATTCTATGTATTTTGATGTAAGTTTTTATCTTGTCTAGATCTTTGTATAAAGCCTTATTATTAAATCTCACACACTTGGGAAAATGTTTTTAATGTTTTAAACTTCTCTATTTATTTAGAAAATACTTTGAAAAGTTTTTAAATGATTTTCCAAACAATTTTGAGCTATTTTTCCCATGTATCATATAGATAGCCGACTACATTTTATATAATAGCAGACTACTTTGTATGGAAAAAGAGCATGCCCTTTTTGTAATGCCCTACAAGCTACTGCACAAGTACTAGAGAGGGGGTGAATAGTACTTTAAAAATAACAAGGAGTATAATTCCTAATTATAGTGCAAACCACTACCAAATCAATTTGCGGAAGCTTAAATTGAATACAACAACAAAATTCACAAAGCAAACAATAGATGTAACTGGGTTCGGATCCACCCAAGTCTCTCCGACTTGTTCCCGGTGATCCTACGTCCCAACCACCCGGATCCCCTCCGGATACTTGAGTTAGAAACCCTAACTCAAGATTTCCACTATGAAATACTTGTGAAAAACCTCCACAAGTCAAATCATACAAAATGTAATTTGTGACTCCCACAACCCGGGATCACAACCACACTCTCACAACCGAGAGTGGAACTTACAATTCAAATATGAAATGAAATAAGAAAACTTCTTACCGAACAAAATACCTATGCCTTGAGTATTGCTTACGAATTAGGGCAAGGATGATTTTGAGGAAGAAGTGGTACCAAACCCTAGCTCCAAGATGTAGATGAGCGATGGAGAGCTTTAGGGATGTTGGTGACCTAGAATCAAGCACTTGGCTTGGAAGGCTTCACACTCAATGAATCTCTCTTTGGAAGTAAGAGTGAGGAGAGATTATTGAATGAAATGAATGAGCTTTGAATGAGCTTGGAATGATTTCTCTTGATCTCTAAACTTGCAATAATATCAGCCCTGGCAGCAATGAATGCAGCCCATCAAGTATATATAGGATAGAGGAGAGAGAGAGAGAGAGAAAAACGTTTCAATTAATGCTCCAACGGCTCTTTTCTGAACCCAACTAGTCGGTCAAAGAACAACCACCGACCGACTAGTTCATCAACTAGTCGGTCGGTCAATTAACGCATACCGACTAAATAGTGAACAGAGAAAAGATCAAAGCACAGACATAAGGAACTAGTCGGTCCAAGAAGAGTAGCTGACCGACTCGTTTCACAACTAGTCGGTCGGTTACTCAACTGAGACCGACTAACAGATAAAAATGAAGTCTGAGCTAAGAATAGACTTAGTCGGTCCAAGAACAAATGTTGACCGACTAATTCACCAACTAGTCGGTCGCCAAATGAGCTTAGACCGACTAACGATAAACAGTAAGTTAGGTGAAAAAAATGTCATGTACAGTAAACTAAACTAGTCGGTCCAAGAAGGAAAGTTGACCGACTAGTTCATCAACTAGTCGGTCGGTCAATGAACACAGACCGACTAAAGATAAACAGTAGCTTAGGTTTAAAAGTGCATGTACAGGGAAAGCTCAACTAGTCGGTCACAGAAGCATCACTGATCGACTAGTTCACAAACTAGTCGGTCGGTGAGTCAACTTAGACCGACTAACTGTAAACAGTAAAGAGCTTAGAATTAACTGACTGAAACTAGTCGGTCCAAGAAGCTTTGCTGACCGACTAGATCACCATCTAGTCGGTCAGTTCTTCTTCTTGAACCAACTAACATGCACAAGAAGTCCCAAATCGAAGCGCGAAGCTTCGGGAAGAATTGTATGGACTTCAACTAAGATCCTATAGCTAAGATATGAGCGTTATGACGATTTAAACTGTAAGACCTACTCAAGGCATAACATTCTATGAAAGAAGCTTAAAGACTATAAATAAAACATGACGATACCGTCTTCAATAGCTTCAATCGAATCTTCATGACTTCTAAATTGGTCCATAAGCTTCAACGAAGCTTTAGGCATACGATCACGTGCTTTGAGAAGTCTTGAGACGTTGTAATTGATATTCATATGAATTTGGCGACGATCTCCATAACTGCGCTTACAAAGTGTTAGTACACGTTATATTTATGTTTGCTCATCATCCAAAACCAAATCCGGGGAGTCCAATATCCAACATTCTCCCCCTTTTTGGTGATGACAAACCAACATAAATAATAATCAAAAATAATAATTCAAATGAAATTTACTTACCCCCCTGCATTGATGACACGTTAATTCCAAATTAAACATTAATAATACGCATCAAGCAGACGAGTAAAGTATATAAATGAGAATCGATAATTGAATTGTCGAATACCAAAAGTAGGTTATTTGAAATATCGGATTTGAAAATCCATTTATATATCTTAACTCCCCCTGAATCTAACACATCAAGTTAGATTCTTGGAATAATGCTTTAAATTTTCATTTAGCACATCGTTATTATTATATCTCTCCCTCTTTGGCATAAGCAAAAAGAGCGGGAGGATAACAACGACAACAACAATGGCCTCAAATAAAAAAGCACGGGAGTCGTAGAATACGACGACGGTTCAAGTGACACCAAAAGAATACGAATAAAATCAAGGCGTGTCAAGGAAACCATAGTCGAATAATCGTAAAACGAAATCATCAAAACTCAAATCAATATTACGGATTGAGTTATGGAATATACTCTCCAATATCAACCTTCTTGGTTAATTTAGTGCATGGAAAACAATTCTATGTTTCCATAGAAGAAATTTCTATTAGACCAAGGTAATATCGTCGAGCGACGAAATCAAACATCAGAGACATAAAATAATTTAAATTGTGCACAATAGAATGAAATGTCAAGCGCGATGTATATATATATAAAATATGAACCAGAGTACATCACAGACATACAAAACATCGATCCACCGATCGGGGCACAAAAATACAACATCATATCACAGATATCGGAGTGACAAAATACATACGACATCATCAAAATACATCAAAATGCATCATCAAAAGTATCAAAATACATCATCAATGAACCAAAACCCCACTCTATCCTAACCAAACTCTCTCACACTAGATGTATCATCTAAGGAGCATCGGAGAGTCCTCAAAGTAGCTCAAGAGGAAGCGGCAGGATCTGCAGCAGCAGCAGGCTTTGCAGGAGAAGTGGTGGAAACTGGATCAGCAGGAACGTCTGGAATATCAGCAGGAGCGACGACAGAAGTGGCAATCTCTGGAGCAGCAACAGTAGTGGCCTCGGGAGCATCAGTCGGAGTATCCACCGCAGGAGCGGTGGCAACATGTGTGCTCTCGGGGGCACCAACAGACGAAGCAGCAACAGCAGCACCAGAAGAAGAAGCACCAGCAACAGTACCAGAAGGGCCCTCGGGGGCACGAGTGGAAGCACGACAAAGCTCCTCAATGTCCTCCTCAGCCAACTCATCCATCTCCTCATCCTCAGAAACAGAAGGAGGAAGCTGAACACCCATCAAACTAGCCATACGGCAAACTACCTTCTCGGTACGAGCCAAGCGAGACTCGTGACGACGAAGTAACCGGACGACATCATCAAGGGTGGCAGAGGGAGCAGCAGAGGCAGAGGCAGGGGCAAAGGCAGACGCTGAAGGTGTCGTCCTCTGAACGTGACGAAGCGCAGCAAGAGATTTCTTGACGGCCGTCGCGTTCAGGGGAGGACCAAGAGGACGCTCATCGTCACGAGGCAAGGGGACACGAAAGTGACGGAACACAAGGGTCAACATGCACGGAAATGGGATATGAGCCGATTTAGAGGACTTGCGAATACACTCGAAAGAATCAATCTTATCGAGTATAATGCGAGCCCAATTAATCAAGCTCCCTATGAAGATAGCATAAATCAGCTTCAGAAAAGGCTGGGACAGTAGAGATGAGGAGCCGTACTTGGGAAGCAAGCACGACTTCAGAATAAGATTGAGGACCCATGCATTCGGCTTGAAAGATTTAGATGGCACGCCAATCATGGCGGGAGGGATCTGATGGAAAATCTCAGAAAGGACGGTCTGATCAAGGGAAGAAATATCGTCAACAGAGATATCAGAGGGGAGGAGGCCAGACGAAGAGATACCCAAAATCTCTCCTAAGATTTCTGCCGTGAGGACTATAGGAGTCCCCAAAACAGTCGTCTCAACAGAGTGGGTCTCATCGTACTGACCCCGGATCCTATTGGCGTAGAATAGCTTGACTAATCGAGGGTAGGGGTGAGGATTCGCCTTCGGGTCATATCGAAGGTAATCGAGAAGACCCGACGACGAAAGAAGATCAGCTAACCCTATGAAGTCGCTAAACTGGACGAAATGCTCCAGAAGCAGCGGGCAATGTTCGATACGGTTGTAAGCCGCGAGACACAACGGGTCGTCGCGACACAACGAAATATCGACACCGCCCACTGGCATCAGACCCTTTCCCTTAGGCTTTCGGGTAGACGAACGGGGTCGGGAGCTAGACTCAGGATGGGTAGGAGGAGTGGGTTCCCTAGGAGTCTCAGTCTCGGGGATATACTCGGTGTCGGAATCCGAAGCACCGGGAGGAGTGGGAGCACGGAAAATTACTTGCTTGGGCTTGGTCTGAGGTTTGGCTCGGGGTTTCGCAGTCGCCGTCCTCTTACGCTTATGAGGAGGCGAAGACGAAGAGGGTTGGGCGGTTTTGGCACGTCGTTTCGGAGGGGTTCTCGAAGGTTGATCGGGGTCCGAAGGGGTTGGTTCTACGTTCATCGGCGAGGGGCTAGAGGGAGTGATCGGGATACGTGTTCTTGCCATAATTGAAGCAAGACACGGCACAAGGAAGATCAAATCTAAGAACCCTAGCCGAAATAAAGCCCTAACTGAAACCCTAACAATGTAAAGCCCTAACCGAAACCCTAGAAGCTGAAAAACTAGAGAGAAAACCTAACCCTAAGCTGAAATCTGAACCCTAGATAGGAGAGGGAGGAGAGAGGGTTACCCTAGGAGGAAGAACGGCGGCCGGCGACGGCGGAGATGATCGGAACAAGGCCGGAAGTCGAAGGGTCAGCGAGGGGGGTCGGGGTTTTGATCTGAGGGAGATAGGATTTGATCGACTAGAATGAGAAAGGACCGTCTAAAAATGGTTTAAGTCGGTCGAGAGGGCAAAAGACCAAACAGTCCCTGGCACAACTAGTCGGTCACAGTTCAAGCACTGACCGACTAGATCACGATCTAGTCGGTCGGTCAATGAGCTTGAACCGACTAGTTGCAAACAGTGGCTGAATCCAAGTTTACTGACAAGAATTAGTCGGTCTGCGTTCAGTTACTGACCGACTAGATCTCAATCTAGTCGGTCGGTCACTGAACATGAACCGACTAAAGAGCTAAGCAGGAGAGGAAACTAAAAAAGCTTGAGTTAGTCGGTCTAAGTTCTTCTACTAACCGACTAGATGGCAATCTAGTCGGTTGGTGGTTGAACTGAAACCGACTAAATGAGTCCAAAAGTTGATAATCAAGTTCTCTCCTCAAAACACTTGGACGATACATCGCAAAACTCTCAATAAACATCTAAACTACCCCATTAAACATTGAAATCTCAAATACGACATTCAAAACATGAATTCGAGCAAAAATTCAAAATATCACATAAAATCCCGAAAAATCCAATAAGTCTAGCATGAACGAAATATTTCGAAATATAATTGCATGCAAGATTATTGAATGAAACATGAATCCTATATCTCGGATTCACCCATAATCCCCAATTCTCGACGCAACCGCACAAAGGAGTCCTCCTTTAGGGGTTTCGTGAAAATATCGGCGATTTGCTTTTGGGTTTCAACGTACACTAAAATGATGTCCTTTTTAGCAACATGATCATCTAAAAAGTGGTGTCGGACATCTATGTGTTTCGAACGGGAATGGTGTACCGGGTTCTTGGAAAGATATATTACACTTTGGTTGTCAACCATGATAGGGCAAGTATCACAATTAATACCAAAGTCTTTAAGTGTGTGTCTCATCCAAAGAACTTGAGCACACGCGGCACCGGCGGCAATGTATTCCGCCTCGGTGGTTGAAAGTGATACGGAATTTTTCTTCTTGGAAAACCAAGAGACAAGGGAATTTCCTATAAAATGGCAAGTGCCACTATTACTTTTCCTGTCGGATTTGCATCCCGCATAATCGGCATCACTATATGAGATTAACTCATACGTGCTAGATTTCGGATAAAGTAATCCAAAATCTAAAGTGTAACTTAGATAACGGAAAATACGTTTTACCACTACTAAGTGAGACTCCTTAGGTTGAGACTGATAACGAGCACATATGCATACGGCAAACATAATATCGGGCCTACTTGCGGTAAGATAAAGTAAACTACCTATCATACCTCGATATAGACGAATGTCTACATCTTTACCGCCCGTATCCTTGTCAAGATGCGTAGTCGTGCTCATTGGAGTCTTTTTCCCGGAGGCACTCTCCATTCCAAATCGTTTAAGCAACTCCACCGTATACTTCGTTTGGTGGATGAAGATTGCATCGCCCATTTGGAGAATTTGGAGACCTAAGAAATATTTGAGCTCACCCATGTGGCTCATCTCAAATTGTTCCTTCATAACATTAGAAAACTCTTCGCAAAGAGCAAAGTTAGTAGCACCGAAAATGATATCATCAACATATATTTGAACTAAAATTATATCATTATTCGAATGCTTAACAAAAAGTGTAGAATCGGCTTCTCCCATTTTAAAATTCAAATCCAAAAGAAAATTCTTTAGGCGATCATACCAAGCTCGAGGAGCTTGTCTCAAACCGTAAAGTGCTTTCTTTAGTTTAAAAACATGATTTTGAAATTTTTCATTTATGAAGCCCGGAGGTTGAGAAACGTAAACTTCCTCAACGACATCTCCGTTTAAAAATGCACTTTTAACATCCATTTGAAATAATTTAAAATCCTTATGGCATGCAAAAGACAATAATAATCTAATTGATTCTAATCTAGCTACCGGAGCGAAGGATTCTTTGAAATCAATACCTTCCTCTTGACGGTAGCCTAGAGCAACTAACCGAGCTTTGTTCCGGACGACGACTTGGTTTTCGTCGGTTTTGTTCTTGAAGATCCACTTTGTCCCTATGACGGTGTGGTTCTTCGATGGCAATGGAACAAGCTCCCAAACTTCATTCCTCTCGAATTGAATGAGTTCCTCCTCCATGGCTAAGATCCAAGCGCTATCTTCGCATGCTTCATTAACATTCTTTGGCTCTATCGAGGAGGCAAAGGCACAATGAGCGAAGTAGTTCACTTGCGATCTCGTCTTGACACTATCATGAATATTGCCAATGACTTGCTCATGAGGATGATCACGAACGGTATGAAGCCGTTTGGGAATACCTTGGTTACTAGGAACATTCTCAACAACTTCATTAGATGGGTTATTCTCAATAGAATCAATAGAATCATTAGACTTAGAATTATCAAACGAATCACATAAAACATCCATAGAATCATTATCATTTGAAATTCTAGTTGGAACAAATCCTTCATTAAATGAGACATGAAGCGACTCCTCGATCATTGAGGTTCGTTTGTTGAATATCCTGTAGGCTTTGCTACGCGAAGAATATCCAACAAAAATCCCCTCATCGGATCTTGGATCGAATTTGTCCAAACTACCATACGTGTTTTTAATAAAACATTTCGAACCAAAAACACGAAAATGTTTAACTTGAGGCAACCTACCAAACAACAATTCATAACAGGTTTGTTTAGTGCCGGGCCTCAAAAGTATTCTATTAAACACATAGCAAGCTGTGTGTACCGCTTCCGTCCAAAATTGATGGCCAAGTTGGCTATCATCAAGCATAGTGCGAGCACACTCCACTAGCGTCCTATTCTTTCTCTCAACTACACCATTTTGAGGAGGTGCACGAGGGAAAGAGAAGGTGTGTGTAATACCAATTTCATCACAAAATGTCTCAAAAGACTCATTCTCAAATTCACCTCCATGATCACTACGAATAGTGACAATGGTGGTTCCTAAGAGATTTTGTACTTTCTTAACAAAAATTGTGAAGTTTTCAAAAGCTTCATTTTTATTACACAATGAAAATACCCAAGTAAATCTCGAATAATCATCTACGATGACAAGTCCATATCTTGCATTTCCTAAGGAAGCAACTCTAGTTGGCCCAAATAAGTCTAGATGTAATAGCTCTAGTGGCCGTTTAGTAGAAATGCTTTTCTTAGGTTTAAATGAAGATTTAGGAAGCTTGCCATGTTGACAACAATCACAAAAACTTTTCTTTTCAAAAACGAGCTTCGGAAAACCTTTAATGGAATTTAATTTTGAAAGCTTATAAAGTGTTCCAAAGTTCACATGTCCAAAGCGTCGATGCCATAAGTGTTGTTCACTTGTGTTGGCAACGAGACATTGTTCATAAGACTTAGGAAGATCCAAAATATAAATATCTTTATGACGAGTGCCGGAAAATAATAAATTATTATTATCACTCAAAATATGACACAATCCTTTCGCAAAGCTAACTTTGTAACCTTTGTCACAAAGTTGGCTTATTGAAATAAGATTATGATTTAAACCATTAACTAGATAAACATCACTAATTAAGGGTTTAGATGGGTTACCCACTTTACCAACACCGACGATAGTTCCGCTCTCGTTGCCACCAAAGACTACCCGGTTCCCATTAGCAATGGGCACCACTCCGGAAAGCAATTGAGCATCGTCCGTCATGTGTTTTGAACACCCGCTATCGAGTATCCAATTCCCTTTGGAGCTAAATTTAAATTTGTTGCTCCTTTTCTTTTTCTTTTCCTTGAGTACCTAAAGATAGAGAATTTCATATCATGGTACCCAAGGTCATTGGGTCCAAAAGATTAGACCTTTGGAAGCCAAGTCCAATTGGACTTAGACTTCCCCACATAATTTCTACTATGCACAACATCCGAAAAATAAGCATTCATATACACTTGTTTTTCATCCATGCTTGTGTCCTTTGGGCTCCAAATAGTGAAAATCTTGGGAGCCCTCATCCTATTGGGTGCATGCATGCGACGTTGATTTCTACGTGATGCATGTTGTGGATAGGCATAACGGACATGATGGAATGGTGCATGTGGATAAATATTCATATGATGTTGTGGGTGAACATATGCATGAGAGGGAACACGTTCGTGAGGGTGTCTCACATGGTGTGCACGTGCCCGAGAATGTGTTGCATAAAAATCATCATATGTGTGAGCCGATGGAGTAGGACGTGTGTTCCTATGTGGCATGGTATTGGTGTACATATAAGCATGCCCCTTCTTTGGAGGTCCACCCAAAGTGGGTTTCTTTCCGAAAGAGGGTGTGGACGAGGTGGAAGCACCATTGGTAGAAGAACTACCAATAGAGTGTTTGCTATCACTCGTAGAGTCACCGGAAGTTGGCCTAACAAAAGTAGTGGCCGATTTGGATGGACATCCCATCGTATACCCCAAGCCAATGTGGTGATTGGCCGGAAGTAAGTCACTTAGGATTTTATCCAAATGGTCCTTACCCTTATTGAATTTATTAATTCGGCCTAATGTGTTCTCATATTTCTCTTTGAGAGAACGCATAGACGTATCCAAGTTGGATACTTGCGATGTGAGCACATAAACACGAGATTTAAGATTCTCATTCTCAATACTCAAAGTCGAGTTTTGAGAAGTTAAATCCGCTATCTTATGTTCTTCCGGATCTTCAATGCTAACATGTTCAAGTTTAGATTTGAGATTAACAATCTCATTTCTTAACTCTTCAACAATGGTGTCGTTGTTGGTGATGATAGTCTTAGGCGAGGTTTGAATGCTAGCTAGGTCATCTTTTACTTTAGTATATCTATTTACTAATTTAGTGTATTTAGACCATAATTGAGAATTAGCATTCCTAAGGTCATCCATAGTTACCTCATCGCTTTCGTCGTCACTATTATCGGAAGAGGAGGATCCTTGATCATGCTCCTCTCTTGCCATGAAGCACATGTGCGCTTGCTCCACTTGCTCATCGTCCGACTCTCCGCTTGAGGAATCCTCGGAGTCGGTGAATGTTGCTCCGATAAGTCCCTTCTTGTTTCCTTTCTTGTACTTCTTGGACTTATCGAATTTAGTCGCCTTCCACTTCTCCTTTTGCTTGTTGAGAGGACAATCCGCTTTCATGTGTCCTGGCTTATTACACTTGAAACACAAAGGAGAGGAAGAGGCGTTAGAAGAACCAAATTTAGCTTTGTTCTTATAGTTACCTTTTCGGAAGAAACGGTTGAACTTCTTGGCCATGAGTGCCATGGACTCCAAGTCCAACTCGTTTTCCGAGTCTTCATCATCGGTTGATGTGGATGTGGATGGAGCAGCCTTAAAAGCAATAGCCTTCTTCTTTGGCGCGTCTTGCTTTAGGTAGGACTTCATCTTTTCCTGCAATTTTAGCTTGCTATCCTTGCGTACCTCGTATGACATTAAAGTACCCATTAGTTGAACTACAGTGTACTTATTCATATCATTACCTTCCTCAATGGCGAAGGTACGCTTTTCCCAAGAAGAAGGAAGTCCTTCGATAAGCTTCGAACACTTCTCCTTTTGGGTGTAGGTTTTGCCGAGAGCCTCCAACTCGTTTATGATGTCGACGAAGCGAGCGTAATACTCCTTCATCTTCTCGTCCTGTTGCATATGAAACATTTCGTAATCTTTGTTAACAACAACGAGTTTAGAGTCTCTTACCCTACTCGTCCCTTCATGTAGTATGAGGAGAGAGTTCCAAATTTGATATGCACTCTTACATGTGCATATCTTATTGAAGTCCTCGGGCTACAATGCGCATTGCAAGGCATTCATTGCCTTGGCATTGCTTACCTCCGCGGCGACCTCCGCGGCGACCTCTGCGGTTGTCCATTTCTCAAAGTCTTCTTCGGCGGGCTCGACGTATTCCTTCATCGTGGTTCTCCATAGAGATGCACTCCGGAGGAAGGTTTCCATCCGACATTTCCAGTACCCGTAGTTGGTACCGTTGAAGAATGGAGGCCTCGTAGAGGAATGTCCTTCCATCACCGAAGACGCTCCTTCATGGTTCCTGAAGGTGCCATAGTCGGAAGGTGGACGCACGGTCTTGTTGTCGTTGGCAGACATAGCTAAGTATCTGGCTCTGATACCAAATGTAATGCCCGACAAGCTACTGCACAAGTACTAGAGGGGAGGTGAATAGTACTTTAAAAATAACAAGGAGTATAATTCCTAATTATAGTGCAAACCACTACCAAATCAATTTGCGGAAGCTTAAATTGAATACAACAACAAAATTAACAAAGCAAACAATAGATGTAACTGGGTTCGGATCCACCCAAGTCTCTCCGACTTGTTCCCGGTGATCCTACGTCCCAACCACCCGGATCCCCTCCGGATACTTGAGTTAGAAACCCTAACTCAAGATTTCCACTATGAAATACTTGTGAAAAACTTCCACAAGTCAAATCATAGAAAATGTAATTTGTGATTCCCACAACCCGGGATCACAACCACACTCTCACAACCGAGAGTGGAACTTACAATTCAAATATGAAATGAAATAAGAAAACTTCTTACCGAACAAAATACCTATGCCTTGAGTATTGCTTACGAATTAGGGCAAGGATGATTTTGAGGAAGAAGTGGCACCAAACCCTAGCTCCAAGATGTAGATCAGCGATGGAGAGCTTTGGGGATGTTGGTGACCTAGAATCAAGCACTTGGCTTGGAAGGCTTCACACTCAATGAATCTCTCTTTGGAAGTAAGAGTGAGGAGAGATTATTGAATGGAATGAATGAGCTTTGAATGAGCTTGGAATGATTTCTCTTGATCTCTAAACTTGCAATAATATCAGCCCTGGCAGCAATGAATGCAGACCATCAAGTATATATAGGATAGAGGAGAGAGAGAGAGAAAAACGTTTCAATTAATGCTCCAACGGCTCTTTTCTGAACCCAACTAGTCGGTCAAAGAACAACCACCGACCGACTAGTTC
This sequence comes from Scilla litardierei, assembly GCA_030789695.1. NCBI lineage: Eukaryota > Viridiplantae > Streptophyta > Magnoliopsida > Asparagales > Asparagaceae > Scilla > Scilla litardierei. The sequence continues at coordinate 259,478 of JAULAV010007716.1, read as the reverse complement.
ATCAACTAGTCGGTCGGTCAATTAACGCATACCGACTAAATAGTGAACAGAGAAAAGATCAAAGCACATACATAAGGAACTAGTCGGTCCAAGAAGAGTAGCTGACCGACTCGTTTCACAACTAGTCGGTCGGTTACTCAACTGAGACCGACTAATAGATAAAACTGAAGTCTGAGCTAAGAATAGACTTAGTCGGTCCAAGAACAAATGTTGACCGACTAATTCACCAACTAGTCGGTCGCCAAATGAGCTTAGACCGACTAACGATAAACAGTAAGTTAGGTGAAAAAAATGGCATGTACAGTAAACTAAACTAGTCGGTCCAAGAAGGAAAGTTGACCGACTAGTTCATCAACTAGTCGGTCGGTCAATGAACACAGACCGACTAAAGATAAACAGTAGCTTAGGTTCAAAAGTGCATGTACAGGGAAAGCTCAACTAGTCGGTCACAGAAGCATCACTGACCGACTAGTTCACAAACTAGTCGGTCGGTGAGTCAACTTAGACCGACTAACTGTAAACAGTAAAGAGCTTAGAATTAACTGACTGAAACTAGTCGGTCCAAGAAGCTTTGCCGACCGACTAGATCACCATCTAGTCGGTCAGTTCTTCTTCTTGAACCAACTAACATGCACAAGAAGTCCCGAATCGAAGCGCGAAGCTTCGGGAAGAATTGTATGGACTTCAACTAAGATCCTATAGCTAAGATATGAGCGTTATGACGATTTAAACCGTAAGACCTACTCAAGGCATAACATTCTACGAAAGAAGCTTAAAGACTATAAATAAAACATGACGATACCGTCTTCAATAGCTTCAATCGAATCTTCATGACTTCTAAATTGGTCCATAAGCTTCAACGAAGCTTTAGGCATACGATCACATGCTTTGAGAAGTCTTGAGACGTCGTAATTGATATTCATATGAATTTGGCGACGATCTCCATAACTGCGCTCACAAAGTGTTAGTACACGTTATATTTATGTTTGCTCATCATCCAAAACCAAATCTGGGGAGTCCAATATCCAACACTTTTTGTTTCTCAAAGTAGCCGACTACCGTTATGGGGATAGTAATTGTGGGGATAGTCGACTACCAAATGTATGTTGGATCCTGTTGATGGCAAACAACACTATAAGAGGGGTTGAATAGTGTTGTATGAATTATAAAACTTTTTCCTTTAACAATTATTACACAATAATTTCCTTCCAATGTTGACTAAGATACTAAGTAGAGTGATCTACGATTGGTTCTTAATCAACAAAGTAATCTTGAATAAATACAAAGATTAATTATAAGCAGACAAAGATTAAAATCAGAGAGATATTTATATAGCGGATAAATAGGATGAACTTTGCAATATATTAATAAAGAGTTACAAAGATGATATATTAACAACAGATAAACTCCTTGCACAAATATATAAGCAAATGCAGAAAGCACGCAGAGACAAGAGATTTTTATCCCGATTCCCAGCAAACTGGGTATGTTCAGTCACCGACCAATCCGGTACAAGATTCAATCCACTATTGCCTTAGCAATACAATTACCTAGCTTCACTCGCTAGGATTTTAGCGATCTAGTATCTCTACCAGGATTTCCAACCACCTAGCCTTGACTAGGATTTTCACAACCCTTATCGCAAAGGGAATCCAAATAAAAATAAGATCCCATTCACCACAATATTTGGTGGAGATTGGTTTACACCGAACAAAATTCTATAGCCATGATAGTATTGCAAATGTGCTTATGTGGCTAAAAGAATTTAAAATGATCTTAGATCACACAAAGAATTCAATTTAATTCGTTGTGATCTAGATGCATTTGTTTTAAAAAATCCTTTAAAGAATATTAAATCAAAAGAAAGAATTTTGAAATTTTTTTTTTCAATAGCCAAAGAATAAAATAGATCTCGACAGAATTTCAGATAAAAAATGAGATCAGAAAATAGAACCAGAATTTGGCTAAGCCGATGAGAGCGATGATAATGATTGAGAATTTCAAGAGTATAGTTTTAGCTCAAAAATATAAAAGAGAATTGGTGTTTTTGAAATGTTATAAAGTGGCTCTATTTATAGAGTTTCAAAAATGAATTCGAAATTCAAAAACATTTGACTTCAGCCCGACAATCAAGGAAACGAGAGAATTAAGGGAGCGAAATCAGGAAGTCAAAAAATGCAGCTGGTAGTTGACTACCAAGGGAGGTAGTCGACTCCCAGTGAGTTTTCATTGAAATTTTTTGCTCTCAGCTAGTAGTCGACTCCCTTCTTTGGTAGTCGACTCCGAGAGCATTTTTTTTCCCTGAAACTCAACCAAAGGATGAGTAATCAACTCTTGGGTGTTTGGAGATTGACTATGAAGTTAACTCACATAGCTATGCTCTCAACGTGTTTTAAAACAAGTTATTAAAAATTTTGTTTCGAAAACGCTTTGTGTGTGTGCAATAAAACTTGGCTTTAACATATTCTTAAAAGACCAACTCACACACTTAGACTTAAATGAAGACTTGATATGCATGTATTTTTCACATTTATTCTCATACATTCATATCATGTTTCACCCTCCAAATCCTAATTTTATACGCTTTTCGATGAATATTTGGAACTATTTCACTTTCGGAGCGTTTATGTTGATTTCAGGGAATTTGGAGCGAATTGGAGTGAAATGGTGCAATCTGGAGATGAAGCCATGATTGATGATGCAAGACAAGTAAGAATACCCTTGGATATGAGTTGGGAGCGCCAAAAGATAAGGAAGAAAGATTTATGGAAGTTGGAGCAAAGAAGAAGAAGAAACAAAGTTAAAACGCATGAAACGTCAAAGATTTACGCACTACATCCACCTTGTTTTCATTTCTGCTATCATTCCAGATGCCATCTCAACCTGGAGATATTTTTCAATCATAGTAGACTTCATGACGGTTCCAACACCATCAAGAACACGCCAAACAGAGGTCGGATGAATTTTCTAAAATTTCTGCAAGTTGGGTAGCGGTGTTGGAATTTACGTATCAGTATCACTCGACCGAGTGACACTTTCACTCGACCGAGTGAGACCCCACTCGGTCGAGTGAAAAAAAACAGAATGTTGATTTTTGCAGTTTCTGCAGGAAATCCCACTCGACCGAGTGATATTTTCACTCGGCCGAGTGTGCTAGCGGCCAGAAATCTGAAAATCTATTGCAACTAGGGTTTTGTGTATTTTGGTCCACTTTTTCTTAGGGATTGGGGATCATATATATATGACTTAGTAGCCGTCATTAAGGGGGAGTTCCTATTATTTTTCTTGGAGGCTTTTTTAAAGGTTAGGCCATGCACTATGCCCCCTCTTGGATCTAAAAGCCTGTATTTGGATTGGATTTCTTCATGAAAGCTAAGTATCTTTGGTATTGTTATTTGAATCATTGATTCGATATATTTTTATATGCAAGCAATGTTTCTTATAGATTTCTATGTCATTATTGCTATGCTTGGTTGATTATTGCTCTAGGGCAAAGGGATCAACCATATGGATCTAGGGTTTGATATGTGAAATCTATTGAAAACCCGTGTTGCTAAACTTATTTTAGGGTTAGATTATGGTTGATTTACTAAGAATAGCTAGGGATTTCTACTTAGATCTTGAGAGATCGAAAGAAGATCTTGATCTATATGAAGCCCTAGATATTCGATTTAGATCTATAATTGAGATACCCTAGAATTGGTGTGCGAGAGCGACCAAAGCGAGAATCTTTATTATATTTCTATAAATATATTCGTTTGTACGACGGTAAAACGAATACGAACTATCTAATCTAGATTCAAACTCACGTTGCTCGAGAGTGAACTTGAGTTAGAATTGAATTATATTGTTGATCTTAATGCTAATAATTTGAACTTGGCTTGCGCAAGAGCGATGTTCTAGCTTATATTATTGTAGACTTGCGTAGCGTGAGAGCGTGTGCTAGTTCTTAATATAGTTGCGACAATTTCACCCGAAACCAAGAGTTAGTAATTAGGAGTTCGCATTCACATTGATACTCGAAAATCTATAGTAGGGGATTTCCTAGTCCTAGATATTTTTATTGATTGGACATACAACCGACATCTTATCATCGACACCGATATCCATCACTATTGCCATTACATCACACCATAACCATCTCCTCCAATAAACCTTTGTAGTCAAACCAACCTAAGATAGATTGGAGCCAACACCACCTCCCTATGGATACGATACACGCTTGTCACTAGACCGTGTGCTTGCGATAAATTACATTGTTTAGGGAGCACATCGGTTTGAAGCCAGAAAATGTTGGGCAATTCTGAGTTCGTAGGTCTGGTTTTTCTGTAGACCCGAATATGGGCAATTTTGGGCAGAATTTTGATGAACTTTGAGGGCTCGTTTGAGGGGTCAAACAAACTTAGAATTAAGCCAAGTTTGAATCTAAGTGATATCGGTTTGAAGCTTTTTGAAATGATATACCATTTTTCCTCTTGGGCTTACCACAAAATGGGGAACTAATTACTCAAAGTTTAGCCCTTAAAGGTGAAATTTTGAATTTTTTTAGTACCATACCGATTATGATACTAAACTGAAGGCTCAGCTCACCCTATAAATATGGTGCTCCTCTTCCTCCTAAACTTACACCAAGCCTAGATCAAGGGAGCTTATTCTAATTAAGTAAGCAAACCTTGATCTAAAGGGGACCAAATTTTCCCCTCTTTTTTCCTCTTTATCCCCTCTTTCAGATTCTAGCAAAACTTGAAGGGATTTCGAATTTGATCAGAAGCTTGAGGTGGGGGTTCCAACCAAGGTGAAAATTTCTGGAGCAAGTGGTCGCTTCTTGACGAGGTGTTGAATCTCTTCGGGATGTCGTCCTAAGGAAAATTTTTGCAGACCATAAAATCTTCAGGTGTGTTCTTTAAAATTTATTTTACTTGCAGATAAATTTCAGATCTTGATTGGTTCGCCCTTCTCCTTAGATATTAAAAGATCATGTAAATGTTTTTAGTATTTTCAATAGGGCTTTTTGTAAAAATGTTATTTTTATGATAAATCTTCTTCTGCTGCTTCCCACGTCTATTAAGCCTTAGGCTAGACAATGGAAAAGACATATGGAAGCTTGCTCAAACCCCAACATAGACGTCTGATGTGCATGTTTTACTTAGTCTAGATCACTCTGACTCCTTAGACGTCTTGCGCCTTTCTCCCAGACGTCTAACTCATCCACCAGTTGTCTGATAATCCTTCATCAGTAGTCTAAACATGTCAGATTTATTTTTCGAGAGTTGGGTAGTCCCTATGCTCATTAGTCAGGCATCTGATGCCTTATTATCAGACGACTAAACATTGACCCATGCATTTGAGAATCCTTTGTTTTCTATCGGGATTATAGCTTATAGTGCATTTAATGCGATTTCAAATAGTGACCCAGGCGTCTGATCATCCTTCTTCAGTCGACTGATTTTACCTTGATATAGACCAGTTACAACATTAAATGCTATCATATTTTTATTGGTTTTTGGGCTATTCCTTGAGCATCATTTATGGTAGAAGTGAAAGAACAATTCAGAACTCTTAACACCTTATTGACAAACATTCAAAGCTAATTCAACTCTCAACTTCTTCCTTTAGTGCTCAAATTCTTCTTGTCCATCAAAGCTTTAAAGCTCACTCCTACATTGATTGCTTGCAATCTTAGTGCTGTATTTATTGATCTAAGAGCACTCTTCTACAGACACCTAGCCTTCACAAGTAAGTATATTCAAGACATATGAAAGTGAAAGTATATTTCATGTTTATTGTATTGAAATTTATTTCTTCTCTCTTCGAAAACTCTCGGTTTGTGATAGTGTGTTTTCCTGTGTTGTGGGAACACGGGCATTGATTGTATTCAACTTACTCTTTTTGGGTTTCGATAAAAGGGTTTAGTGGATTTCCCAAGCGGGATTTGCTTGAGGGGATGGAGTATGATATATGAAGTCTAGATTGACTTGGGTATCCGAACCATAGTAAAATTCTGTGTTTTTACATTAATCAGTTATCCATGTTTAATTGTCACTCAATTTTGCATAGTTGGTTTTAAGGTTTTAGTTGGCGTAATTTTCAATTAATTTTATAAAACACTATTCACCCCTTCTCTAGTGTTTCTACTTAATAATTATAGGTCCTAAAACACATACTTAATGGTTTTGAGGAATCTAATATTGACTCAACCTCAAATGAAGAAGATGATGAACAAGCAAGGGAAAGGACTTCTATTTGTCTTATAGCACAAGAAGGTAATGTTATGTAAATCCTACCTCTAAAAATGATTTGCTCAAAGATTATGAATTATTGCAAAATAAGTATAAATATTTGGAGCATGATTACATAAATTAAATATTATGTGTAGTTCTTTATTGCTTGATGATGTGCGCTTGAAAGTTAAATATGATACTTTGCATGATCATGTCATCTTGATTAATGAGCTTAGTATTTCTATAGCAAAATTGAATGATACAAATTTATTGGTTGATTAACTTAGAATTGAAAACATCTTGCTGATGAATGATTTTAATGCTCGTATTAAAATGCTTGTGAATGATTTATCATCTAGTAAATTGAAGCATGAAGAATTGGTTTTTAAGTTTGATAATTTTAAGAGCAATGCTTATGTAAGCACAACTCCTTCATGTATGCATTCTATATCTAAGGTTGTAGTTAAAGCAAAGAAGAATCATATTAAGTGTATACATGCCAATTATGCTTTCAAGTACAGATCTTTAACATGCAAAAAGAGTGGTAATTCAAATGCTTGTAATAATGTTCATAAGCATTTGGAGAAACCACATATTGTGTATCATGTTAGAAATAATGTTAAATTTAAATTGCTTGATACACATGTTTAGGTTCCAAAGAATTTTAGATTAATTGATAGAAATGCATAAATAGAGAATTCTACGAAAAATGTGCATGTATCTCATTATCATTTGTATATGCATGCTAGGAAAACAAATCCTACTCATATTTGGTTTCCTTTTGAATCACATTATATTTAGGGTATCATTGTTTTTAATGACTATCTTGTTGATACCCATGTTTAAATACCATGACTAACCCAAGGATCCTAAATTAGAAGGATGCCAAGACTCAGATTTCTTATTTTTAGATGTCCTACATTTTAAGGGGAGCATACATATTTTGATGCAAATCTCAAGCTTTAAAGGAGGAGTGATGCCAAACTTACTTGGCTCATATCTTTTTGTGATGACAATGGGGAGAATGAAATGAAATTCGAGGTATCAACACAATCAAAAGCACAGCATCCGACGGCCTAGATGCTGTTTCTCTCCGTTCGTTTGGGTTCGTATTTAACCTATCAATGTTTTAGATTAGGTTAAGCCGTCATCTTGAGTTTGTAAACCTCCATAGATTTTTGTAAGCCTCTTGCTACAACATTGGAGATTTGAGAGAGTTTTAGGGTTTGTGTTCTTGATAGAAAGGTTTGGTTTTTCCTTCTCTCCTTCTTCATTAATTTCTTCCTCTTGAGTGGATTCGTGAGGGCTTGTTCCGTTAGCAAGTTATTACTCACACGTGAGGGAGCGTTTTGTAACCCTAATTGTTTGGATCTCTCTACTAGTAGAATCGTCTCGGATTGGATTACTGGACGTAGGTTTTTTACAACCGAACCAAGGTAAATTCTTTTGTGTCTGCGATTGATTTATTTGTTGCTGTGATTCGTTTGCTACTTTCTATTGCAAGGTCATTTGGGATTTTTTTTGTTGGGTCTTTGAGATTAGAATTTTGCTAGTCCAATATTCCTGATCAGTTTATTAGGGTTGGTTTTCGCATTGATCTCAAGGCATTTTGGATTTTCTCCCAACAAAATGTATCATAAATTGTGGTTTTTATTGCAAAGGAAGTTAGTAGCGAAGGAAAGATGGTGTCCTTGGCAACTTTGAACATTGAGAAGTTCACCTGCCGGAATGATTTTCGGATTTGGCAGACGAAGGTGAAGAATGTTTTTATGCAGACGGGGTATTTCCAGATCGTATTCGATGTCTCGAATATCGATAAGGAGGTTACTGCATCCGCTATGGCAGAGATGGAGAGGAAGGCGTACATCGCGACTCAGTTGTCGTTATCAGACAATGTTCTGAGGGAAGTCTTGTATGAGGCAACGACATCTGATATGTGGAAGAAGCTTGATGGACTCTATATGAAGAAATCCTTCACGAGTCGCCTATATTTGCTTTAGCAACTGTATACTCTCAAGACGAAGTCTGGTTTAGCGGTGAAGGATCACATGGATGAATTGAACATGATTGTGCTAGAGTTGCGTGGTATGGATGTGAAGATTGAAGATGAGCAGCAAGCGTTATCTTGTTGTGTTCATTACCTGAAGAGTATAATCAGTTTGTTCGGTCGATGATTTACAACCGGACTACTCTCACCGTGGAAGAGGTGAAGGCGGCGCTTCACATGGAGCAACTACTTGGCAAGGTTCAAGGTAGAGATCATGTGAGTAACCGCAAGGAGGCATTGCATGTAAGGGGTCGACAGAAAAGGAGAGGAGGCTTCAGGAAGAATATTGACCGCTCCAAGTCGAGACACTCGCAGGAAAGATTTGCAAACATCACATGCTATAATTGCCATAAGAAGGGTCATTATTCGAATCATTGCCCTATCAAGAATAGGAAGAAAGGAAAGGAAACCGAGAAGGATTCCGGTTCGACACCTTTGGGGATTGATGGTGAGCAGGTTCATGATGAAGGTAGAGATACCGAGATTTTTGCTGCGGGGATTGCAAGTGATGCCAGTATGGCATGGCTCATGGACAGTGGATGCTCGTATCATATGACTCCTCATAGGAGTTGGTTCGCAACATACCATTCCAAGCAATAGGGAGGCCCAATCCTCATGGAAAACAATGCAGTGTGTAGAACTACAGGTATTTGAACCGTTCGGATAAAGATGCATGACGGCATAGTGCATACACTTGCCGATGTGAGGCATGTCCCGGATTTGCGGAAGAGCCCAATCTTCATAGGCATGTTGGACAATGCCGGATGTAAGTCGTTCTTTGAAAAAGACAACTTCGTGTTTCGAAAGGAGTCATGGTTGTGATGAAAGGAAGGAAGGTTGGAAACCTATATGCCCTTCAAGGTACCATAGTTGAAGGTAAAGTAGACGTAAGCAATATGAGCACAGTTTTCGGAGATTCAGTCAAGTTATGGCATTATCGTTTGGGTCATCCATGTGACAAAACACTTGATGTACTTCGAAGAAGAAAGTTGATTGAAGCCTCGAATGAGAGTGTAAAATTCTATGAATCCTGTGTGACGGTAAGAAGACAAAGCTGCAGTTTAACACGGGGAAACATACTAGCAAAGGACCACTTGACTATGTACACACCGATGCGTGGGGACCGTACCCAGAGCCGTCAAGAGGGGGAGCTAAGTATTTTGTCTTGTTTATTGATGACTACTCTCGCAAAGTTTGGATGTACCTAATGAAGTCAAAGGACCAAAATTTTGATATGTTTAGAGAGTGAAAGACCATGGTGGAGAAGTAAACTGGAAGGCACATGAAGGTGCTTAGATCTAACAATGGAGGTGAGTTTACCTCAAGGGAGTTTAGAAATTTCTGCAAACTCCATGGGATCCACAAACACTTTTACATACCTGGTGATCCGCAGTCGAATGGTGTAGTAGAGCGGATGAATAGAACATTGTTGGAGAGAGTGCGGTGTTTGAGACACTAAGCCGGTTTGGGAAATGAATTCTGGGGAGCGATACTCTCGACTGATGTGCACATTGTGAATAGAGTTCCTTAAGTAGCAATTGACTACAAGATCCCTGAGGAGATGTGGATGGTGAAGCTGGTGATTATTCGTACTTGCGTATGGTGGGTTGCCTGGCATATGTGCATGAGAGGGGTGACAAGTTGGATCCAAGAGCAAAGAAGTGTGTCTTTCTTGGATATGGCCACGGCGTCAAGAGATATCATTTGTGGGATCCAGAGGGTCAGAAAGCGATAGTGGGTTGACATGTCACTTTTGATGAGGATGCAATGCTCAGGGCAGAGCATTCTCACTCAAAAGGGGACACGTCCGCAGAGGTGATTTCACCGGAGAGGGTTAGTCTTTCAGTCCAGCCCACTCAGTGACCAGGCAAAGAGTTGATGGTCGATGCCCCAGTTAAGGGAGATGATAAGGTCCATGCTAAGGACCATGTGTTGACACCCGGTACATCTCAGGTACGCGTTGACACTAATGCAGGTGATGATGGAACACGGAGATCGAAGAGGGTGAAGAAAGCACCAGAAAGATTAGGTTCATGGGATTATGTCGGATATTCTTTCGATGATATGGCGTCTTATGCACTCAACCTGTAGCACGAGTAGCCAGTGACATATGGTGGAGCCATAGTCTCAGGAGATACCGCTCAGTGGCAAGGAGCTATGGAGGAGGAGATGGAGTCCCTTCACCGGAACGACACTTGGGATTTGGTGCCGTTACCTAGCGAGAAGCATGCTATTGGTTGTCGTTGGATATACAAGGTCAAGGAAAGCTCAACTCAAGATGGGAACAATGTCAGGTACAAGGTAAGGTTGGTTGCCAAGGGATTTGCACAACGGAAGGGTGAAGACTACAACGAAATATTTTCACCGGTTGTGCGACACACGTCCATTCATGTGTTATTGGCGTTAGTTGCTAGCATAGACATGGAGTTGGAGCAACTCGATGTGAAGACCGCCTTTCTGCATGGAGACCTTGATGAGGAAATTTATATACAGTAACCTGATGGGTTCAGAGTTGAAGGGAACCAGACCTTGGTGTGCAAGTTGAAGAAATCATTGTACAGGTTGAAGCAGTCACCCAGGTAGTGGTACAAACTGTTTGATATGTTCATGCTGAGAGTAGGCTTCGAGAGGAGCATCAAGGATCAATGTGTGTATGTTCGCACACTTGAGAATGGATTGAAGATCTACTTGTTGCTCTATGTGGATGACATGCTAATTGCTTCTAATAGCATGTCGGAGGTGAAGAAGTTGAAGGAGAAGCTAGGACAAGAATTCGACTTGAAGGATTTGGGGCCAGCCAAGAAGATTCTCGAAATGGAGATTGTTCAAGATCGAAAGAAGCATGAGCTTAGATTGTCACAGATGGGGTATATTCAGAAGGTACTATCCCGGTTTAGGATGGATAGTGCGAAGCTCTTGACAACACCTTTGGGAGCTCATTTTCAGCTGTCGACGAGTCGGTCACCAAGCACCGATAAGGAGAAGACTTACATGTCTCAGGTGCCATATGCGAGTGCAGTGGGAAGTTTGATGTATGCGATGGTTTGCACACCTCCAGATATTGCACAGTCCGTGGGAGTGGTTAGTAGGTATATGGCTAATCCTGGCAAGGAGCATCGGCAGACCTTCAAGTGGATTCTGAGATATCTGCAAGGCACAGCGAGTGTCGGGATCCTTTATGGGAGAGGAGACAGAAAGGTGCTGACAGGTTACTGTGATAGCAACTACATAGGTGATAGAGACAGGTGGCAATCTACCACATGGTATGTGTTCAGTTTGGGCACTGTTGCGGTATCGTGGAGATCAATCTTACAGTCTGTGGTTGCGTTATCAACCACAGAGGCCGAGTTGATCGCAGCGGTGGAAGTTGTGAAGGAGGCCAAGTATTTGAGGAGTCTGCTGAGAGATTTGGGGGGGTGCCACAGAGTTTGTCACATGTGCAATGTGACAGCCAGAGTGCCATTCATCTGGCGAAGCACCAGGCATACAGTTTGAGGACTAATCATATTGAGGTGTGCGATTTCTTCCTTGAGTTGGAGAAGAAGGAGATAGAGCTTCAGAAGATCACGACTGATTTGAACCTCACAGACATGTTTACCAAGCCAGTTCCCATCGTCAAGCTCCAGGTTTGCTTGGAGCTGATTTCTTTGTTGGCTTAGGTGGCGCCAGAGGGCGCGTTTTTCGAGACGATGATGATTCTAGAGAGAGGGTCATGGCGCGCAGCGTGGAGATGCAGGAGTCATTGGTGATGATATTTGAATCACGGTAGAGTATTGTTTTTTTGATTCAAATCGACTGGACAGATTTTTCCAGGCTGCTCGGTCGAGCAGTAGGCTGCTCGGACCGAGCAGTTCGTCGACTCGAAAAACGGAGAGCTGGGATGTTTTGCCTTGAAGAGGCTACTGTCATACTCAGCCCGAGTAGCGTGTCTACTCGACCGAGTGGACTTGACTCGACCTTGAAGCACGAACGAGTCGATCGAGTCGGATATGCTCTCTTCTCCGTGCTCGACCGAGCAGGCGGTTGACTCGGTCAAGCTGCTTGGGCCCGCGTGCAGCGTCCGATGGCCTGGATGCTGTTTCTCTCCGTTCGTTTGGGTTCGTATTTAACCTATCGATGTTTTAGATTAGGTTAAGCCGTCACCTTGAGTTTGTAAACCTCCATAGAGTTTTGTAAGCATCTTGCTACACCATTGGAGATTGGAGAGAGTTTTAGGGTTTGTGTTCTTGAGAGAAAGGTTTGATTTTTCCTTCTCTCCTTCTTCATTAATTTCTTCGTCTTGAGTGGATTCATGAGGGCTTGTTTTGTTAGCAAGTTATTACTCACGCGTGAGGGAGCATTTTGTAACCCTAATTGTTTGGATCTCTCTACTAGTGGAATGGTCTCGGATTGGATTGCTGGACATAGGTTGTTTACAACCGAACCAGGGTAAATTCTTTTGTGTCTACGATTGATTTATTTGTTGTTGTGATTCATTTGCTACTTTCTATTGCAAGGTCATTTGGGATTTTTTGTTGGGTCTTTGAGATTAGAATTTTTCTAGCCCAATATTCCTGATCAGTTTATTAGGATTGGTTTCTGCATTGATCTCAAGGCATTTCGGATTTCCTCCCAGCAGTATGCGCAATGTCAGGAGAGAAAGAATTTAATTTTGTTGATTTTGTATGATATGTTAATCACCATCAGAAGGGGGAGAATGTTGGAAATAGATTCCCTAATGTAATGCCCTACCAGCTACTGCACAAGTACTAGAGGGGGGGTGAATAGTACTTTAAAATAATAAGGAGTATAATTCCAAATTAAATTGCAAACAACTACCAAATCAATTTGCGGAAGCTTAAATTGAATGACAACACAAAATTAACAATGCTAACAAACGATGTTAATGGGTTCGGATCCACCCAAGTCTCCCCGACTTGTTCCCGGTGATCCTACGTCCCAACCACCCGGATCCCCTCCGGATACTTAGGTTAGAAACCCTAACCTAAGATTTCCACTATGAATATCTTGTGAAAAACCTTCACAAGATCAAATCATACATGCAATGGCAAACGTGAATCCCACAACCCGGGATCACAACCTTCTCTCACAACCGAGAGAATCACAAAGCAATATTAAAGAGTTTAATATGAAATAAACAATCTTACCACAAATCCTATACCTTGAGTTTTTCTTACCCAAATTGTGAAATGAAGGATTTGAGGAAGATGAAGTCACCAAGACCTAGCACCAAGGAAATGACCAGCAATCGGTGCCTAGGGATGATTTGGAGACTTGGATCAAGCAATAGCTTGAAGAGCTCACCAAGAACAACCTTCTCTCTAGATGGATTCTAGATCTAGAAATGAGAGAGAATGGGTTTCTTGTGAGGAAGAGAGCTTTTGATTTGAGTGAGAATGGCTATCTCTTTAGAACTCAATGAATCTCTGAATGGAAGATCTTACCTAGATAGAAATGACCTAGGTTCGTATTTATAGGAACCCAAAAACACAAGTTAGGTCATTCACCAACGGATAGAAATCTGTGAGACTTAGTCGGTCAAAGAACAATCACTGACCGACTAGTTTATCAACTAGTCGGTCAGTCAAACAACGTGGACCGACTAAGTGAGGATCTGAGAAGAGATAGAAATTCAGACCTAGAAATCTAGTCGGTCCAAGAAGACTGTCTGACCGACTAGTTTCACAACTAGTCGGTCAGCCAATGAACGTAGACCGACTAAGAGCAAAAAGAATTAGTCTGAGTACAAAGTGACTTAGTCGGTCCAAGAACAAAAGTTGACCGACTAGATTGTCAACTAGTCGGTCACCAAACGTTCTTAGACCGACTAACGATAAACAGTAGCTTAGGAGAAATTTAGCATGAACAGTAAGTCACAACTAGTCGGTCAAAGAAGCATCACTGACCGACTAGTTCACAAACTAGTCGGTCGGTGAGTCAACGTAGACCGACTAACTGTAAACAGTAAAGTCCAAGAAATTAAGGAATCAAACTAGTCGGTCCAAGAACAGTTGCCGACCGACTAGATCACCATCTAGTCGGTCAGTACTTGTTCTTGTACCAACTAACATGCACAATAAAGTCCGAATCGAAGCGCGATCCTTCGAGGAAGTTAGAATGAACTTGTGCAAGGATCCTAGAGCTACGAAATGAGCGTAATGAAGATAGAAACGTAAGATATACTCAAGGCTTAACATTCTATATATCGAAGCTAAAAGACTATAAATAAAACCTTAATAAACGGTCTTCGAGAGCTTCGATTGATTCTTCATAACTTCCAAAACGGCGCAAGAGCTTCAACGAAGCTTTAGGCATGAATACGAGCTTTGGGAAGTGTTGAGATGTCGCTTTGAATGTTTTCATGAAATTGGCGACGATCTCCAAAACTGCGCTCACAAATTGTTAGTTCATGGATTATTTATGTTTGCTCATCATCAAAACCAAATCCAGGGAGTCCAATATTCAACATTCTCCCCCTTTTTGGTGATGACAAACCAACATAAATAATAATCAAAAATAATAATTCAAATGTAAAATACTTACTCCCCCTGCATTAATGACACGTTAATTACAAAATGAATATATATGAATTGCATCAAGCAGACGAGTAAGATAAATAAATAGAATCAATTTTCGAAATATCGGATTTTGAAAATCCTTATATGTATCTTAACTCCCCCTGAATCTAACATATCAAACTAGATTCTTGGAAATTGAGTTAAATTTTCATTTGCGCTATTTATTATCATTATCTCTCCCCCTTTGGCATTATCCCAAAAATGGGGGGCATACAACGACAACAACTAGGAAATGGAAAATCCAACATCGGGAGTCGTAGACAATGACGATGGACCAAATTGTCACCAAGGGAGAAATGTGGAAATCAAATCAAGGTGTGCCAAAATGTCCATTATCAAAAAAAAATCAAAATCATCAAAAATACCAAATAATTATTCATTTCTTGAATAAAGAAACATACTCTCCAATATTCAACATTCTTGGTTAAATTTGTGCATGGAAAACAATTCTATACAATTATAGAATTTAAATCTATTTAACCAAGTTTTTAATCGTCGAGCGACGAATTCACATTTCAAATGCATTCAACGAATATGAAAAAATGCACGACGAATAAAAGACAAAGTGAATGACGATGAACATATATATATATAGACATCATGAGTATATCAAAAAGGTATCACATCGAATACATGAGGTACATCATATGAAGCGAGACACATCATCTATATAAACATAAAAAAATACATCATCATCATCATCATCATCAAAGTGTATCAAAATACATCAAAACAACATCATATCATAATATCCAACTCCGACATCCAGAAAGCGCAAAAATACATCAAAACATATCGCAAACCCCATCCTAACCCAAAATACTCTCACTAAGATATATCATCCAAAGCGTAGTGGAGAGTCCTCGAAACAAGCGATCACGAGGAGGTGGCTGGATCTGCAGTCTCCGTGGGTCCAGTCGACGGAGTGGACTCAGGATCTGCAGGGAGGAGAGGCGTCTCAACAGACGGGATCGTCGGGCAGGTGTGGAAGCAACAGCAACAGGCTCAACATCAGCAGGCACATCAGGAGTGTCAGCAGGAGAGGCAGCAGGCTCAGAAGTCTGAACTACTGTAGCAGAGGTCTCTGGAGCACCGGTAGAGGTGCCAACACCAGGAGCAGAAGATGTGGCAGCAGCAGCAGTGGCCTCAACGCCACGGGCTAAAGAAGTGACAAGCTCTTCAAGCTCCTCATCGTCCATCTCCTCGTCCTCAGACACGGACGGAGGTAGATCAATGCCCAGATGACGAGCCATACGGCAAACTACCTCCTCGGTACGAGCCAAGCGAGACTCGTGCCGACGAAGTATCCGTACGACATCATCCAAAGTAGCAGGACGAGAGGGGGCACCAGCAGCAGAGGGAGTCGCCTGAGAAGCAGATGTGGTAGACCTCTGTACGTGACGAAGCGCCGCTAGAGATTTCTTCACGGCCGTCGCGTTCAGAGGAGTACCCAAGGGACGCTCATCGTCAGGAGGGAGAGGGACTCGGAAATGACGGAATACGAGGGTCAACAAGCAAGGGTATGGAATATGCGCAGATTTATTGGTCTTGCGTATACACTCGAAAGAGTCCATCTTATCGAGTATCACGCGAGCCCAATTAATCTCGCACCTCAAGAAGAGAGCGTAGATCAATTTCAAGAACGGCTGGGATGGAAGTGAAGAGGATCCATACTTAGGGAGGAGACATGACTTCAAGATCAGGTTAAGAACCCACGCATTCGGCTTGAAAGATTTCGAAGGAACACCAATGAATGCGGAGGGGATAACCTGGAAGATATCTGAAAGAACTGACTGATCCAAGGAGGAAATATCGTCTACGGAAATGTCCGAAGGGAGGAGACCACAAGACGAACAACCAAGAATCTCCCCCAAGATTTCTGCCGTGAGAACTATAGGAGTTCCCAAGACAGTCGTCTCAATGGAGTGGCTGGCATCGTACTGGCCTCGAACACGATTGGCATAGAACAATTTCACGAGGCGAGGATACGGGTTGGGATTGGCCTTAGGATCATAGCGGAGATAATCAAGGAGACCACTATAGGACAGGAGATCGGCTAAGCCAAGGAAATCAGAAAACTGAACGTAGTGCTCCAATAACATCGGGCAGTGTTCAATACGGTTGTAGGCCGCGAGACACATAGGGTCATCGCGACACAACGATATGTCAACACCCCCCGCTGGCATTGGGCCCTTTCCCTTTGGCTGGCGAGTCCTAGGACGGAGAGGAGGAGTGGGTTCCCTAGTGATAGGCTCATCCTCAGGCACAAATTCAGTGTCGGAATCGGGAGGAGTAGCCGGAGAGTGGAGTATGGGCTTTTTGGTCTTGGATTTGCGGGGCTTGACGGTCGCCGTCCTCTGCTTCTTCAGAGGAGGCGAAGACGGGGAAGCTTGGGTAGACTTGGCACGACGTTTAGGCTTCGGGGGATTCCTAGGGTCGGAAGGCCCTACGGACATAGGTGAAGCCCCGGAAGAGGCGATAGGAATTCTCGTCTTTGCCATGGTCGAGGCACGACGAGAACAAGCAACACAAACTACTAGCAACACAAGCCCTAGAGATCAAAAGAAATCCGAACACACAAACCCTAGATGCACAAGCCCTAAGTGAAACAATTCAGAAACCCTAGGAGCTAGATGAGATAAAATCGAACCCTAGGGTAGGAATCGACCTGGAGAGGGAGGGAGATACCTAGGAGGAGGAGGCGACGGCGGCGGACGGCGAGGATGGCCGGAGATATGGCCGGAGTCGACGAGAATTTGAAGGGGCTCGATCGGGTTTTGGGAGTTATCGGGCTGGAGAAGAGGAGAAGACCGACTAAGAATGATTTTAGTCGAACCAAAATGAGTATAAGTCGGTCTGGAATCAAAAAGACACAAATGCCCTAACACACTTAGTCGGTCACAGTTCAAGTACTGACCGACTAGATTACGATCTAGTCGGTCGGTCAATGAGCTTGAACCGACTAAGTCGAAACAGAGGCACAGATGAATTTCTAGGGCAAGAATTAGTCGGTCGCAGTATATTCACTGACCGACTAGTTTTCAATCTAGTCGGTCGGTAAGTGTACTATGACCGACTAACGAAAGAAAAAGATAGGAGTTATATAAAAGCTTGATCTAGTCGGTCTGAGTTCACTTACTGACCGACTAGATGAGCATCTAGTCGGTTGACAAATGAACTTAGACCGACTAGAAGAGTCCAAAAATTGATAATTGATTTCTCTTCACAAACCACTTGGATGAAACATCATAACTCTCTCATTAGTCATCTAAATTACCCCATAAAACGTCGAAATCTTAAATACGACATTGAAATACGATTTCGAGCAATAAATTCGAACAAATCACATAAAATTCCCAAAAATTCAATAAATCTAGCATGAATGAAATATCACGAAATATAATAGCATGCAAGATATTTGAATGAAATATGAATCCTATATCTCGGATTCACCCATAATCCCCAATTCTCGACGCAACCGCACAAAGGAGTCCTCCTTTAGGGGTTTCGTGAAAATATCGGCGATTTGCTTTTGGGTTTCAACGTACACTAATATGATGTCCTTTTTAGCAACATGATCATCTAAGAAATGGTGTCGGACATCTATGTGTTTTGATCGGGAATGATGCACCGGATTCTTTGAAAGACAAATAGCACTTTGGTTATCCACCATGATAGGGCTAGTATCACAATGAATACCAAAATCCTTCAGTGTGTGTCTCATCCAAAGAACCTGGGCACAAGCGGCACCGGCGGCAATGTATTCCGCCTCGGTGGTTGAAAGTGATACCGAATTTTGCTTCTTGGAAAACCAAGAGACAAGAGAATTTCCTAGAAAATGGCAAGTGCCACTAGTACTTTTCCTGTCGGATTTGCATCCCGCATAATCAGCGTCACTATATGAGACTAACTCATATGTGCTAGATTTCGGATAAAGTAATCCAAAATCTAAAGTGTAACTTAGATAGCGAAAAATACGTGTAACCGCTACTAAGTGAGAATCCTTAGGTTGAGACTGATAACGAGCACATATACATACGGCAAACATAATATCGGGCCTACTCGCGGTAAGATAAAGTAAACTACCTATCATACCTCGATATAGACGAATGTCTACATCTTTTCCGCCCGTATCTTTATCAAGATGCGTTGTAGTGCTCATAGGAGTCTTTTTCCCGGAGGCATTCTCCATTCCAAATCTCTTTAGCAACTCCACCGTGTACTTTGTTTGGTGGATGAAGATTGCATCGTTCAATTGGCGAATTTGGAGACCTAAGAAATATTTGAGTTCGCCCATGTGGCTCATCTCAAATTGTTCCTTCATAACATTAGAAAACTCTTCGCAAAGAGCAAAGTTAGTAGCACCGAAAATGATATCATCAACATAAATTTGAACTAATAAAATATCATTATTCGCATGCTTAATAAAAAGTGTTGAATCGGCTTCACCCATTTTAAAATTCAAATCCAAAAGAAAATTCTTTAGGCGATCATACCAAGCTCGAGGAGCTTGTCTCAACCCATAAAGAGCTTTCTTTAGTTTAAAAACATGATTTGGAAATTTTTCATTTATGAAGCCCGGAGGTTGAGAAACGTAAACTTCCTCAACGACATCTCCGTTTAAAAATGCACTTTTAACATCCATTTGAAATAATTTAAAATTCTTATGGCATGCAAAAGACAATAATAATCTAATTGATTCTAATCTAGCTACCGGAGCGAAGGATTCTTCGAAATCAATACCTTCCTCTTGTCGATAGCCTTGAGCAACTAACCGAGCTTTGTTCCGGATGACGACTTGGTTTTCGTCGGTTTTGTTCTTGAAGATCCACTTTGTCCCTATGATGGTGTGGTTCTTCGATGGCAATGGAACAAGCTCCCATACCTCATTCCTCTCGAATTGAATGAGCTCCTCCTCCATGGCTAAGATCCAAGCGCTATCTTCGCATGCTTCATTAATATTCTTTGGCTCTATCGATGAAGCAAAGGCACAATTTGCGAAGTGGTGGACTTGCGATCTCGTCTTGACACTATCTTGAATATTGCCAATGACTTGCTCATGGGGATGGTCACGAACCGAATGAAGCCGTTTGGGAATACCTTGATCACTAGGAACATTCTCAACAACTTCATTAGTTGGGTTAGTCTCAATAGAATCAATAGAATCATTAGACTTAGAATTATCAAACGAATCACATAAAACATCCAAAGAATCATTATCATTTGAAATTCTAGTTGGAACAAATCCTTCATTAAATGAGACATGAAGCGACTCCTCGATCGTTGAGGTTCGTTTGTTGAATATCCGGTAGGCTTTGCTACGCGAAGAATATCCAACAAAAATCCCTTCATCGGATCTTTGATCGAATTTGTCCAAACTACCATATGTGTTCTTAATAAAACATTTCGAACCAAAAACACGAAAATGTTTAACTTGAGGCAACCTACCAAACAACAATTCATAACAGGTTTGTTTAGTGCCGGGCCTCAAAAGTATTCTATTAAACACATAGCAAGCGGTCTGTACCGCTTCCGCCCAAAATTGATGGCCAAGTTGGCTATCATCAAGCATAGTGCGAGCACACTCCACTAGCGTCATATTCTTTCTCTCAACTACACCATTTTGAGGAGGTGCACGAGGGAAAGAGAAGGTGTGAGTAATACCAACTTCATCACAAAATGTCTCAAAAGACTCATTCTCAAATTCACCTCCATGATCACTACGAATAGTGACAATGGTGGTTCCTAAGAGATTTTGTACTTTCTTAACAAAAATTGTGAAGTTTTCAAAAGCTTCATTTTTATTACACAATGAAAATACCCAAGTAAATCTCGAATAGTCATCTACGATGACAAGTCCATACCTTGCATTTCCTAAGGAAGCTACTCTAGTTGGCCCAAATAAGTCTAGATGTAATAGCTCTAGTGGCCGTTTAGTAGAGATGCTTTTCTTAGGTTTAAATGAAGATTTAGGAAGCTTGCCACGTTGACAACAATCACAAAAACTTTTCTTTTCAAAAACAAGCTTCGGAAAACCTTTAATAGAATTTAATTTCGAAAGCTTATAAAGTGTTCCAAAGTTCACATGTCCAAAGCGTCGATGCCATAAGTGTTGTTCACTTGTGTTGGCAACGAGACATTGTTCATATGACTTAGGAAGATCCAAAATATAAATGTCTTTATGACGAGTTCCGGAAAATAATAATTTATCATTATCTTTTCTTAAAATATGACACAATCCTTTCGCAAAGCTAACTTTGTAACCTTTGTCACAAAGTTGGCTTATTGAAATAAGATTATGATTTAAACCATCAACTAGATAAACATCACTAATTAAGGGTTTAGAAGGGTTACCCACTTTACCAACACCGACGATGGTTCCGCTCTCGTTGCCTCCAAATACGACGTGATTTCCATTTACAATGGGAACCACTCCGGAGAGCAATTGAGCGTCACCCGTCATGTGTTTTGAACACCCGCTATCGAGTATCCAATTCCCTTTGGAGCTAAATTTAAATTTGTTGCTCCTTTTCTTTTTCTTTTCCTTGAGTACCTAAAGATAGAAACTTTCATATCATGGTACCCAAGGTCATTGGGTCCTCAAAGGTTAGACCTTTGGAAGCCAAGTCCAATTGGACTTAGACTTCCCCACATAATTCCTACTATGCACAACATCCGAAAAATAAGCATTCATATACTCTTGTTTTTCATCCATGCTTGTGTCCTTTGGGCTCCAAATAGTGAAAATTTTGGGAGCCATCATCCTATTGGGTGCATGCATGCGACGTTGATTTCTACGTGATGCATGTTGTGGATAGGCATACGGGACATAATGGAATGGTGCACGACGAGAATTATTCATATGATGAGGTGGGTGTACATATGCATGTGTGGGAACACGTGCGTGAGGGTGTCTCACATGGTGTGCACGTGCCCGAGAATGTGTTGCATAAAAATCATCATATGTGTGAGCCGGTGGAGTAGGACGTGTGTTCCTACGTGGCATGGTATTGGTGTACATGTAGGCATGCCCCTTCTTTGGAGGTCCACCCAAAGTGGGTTTCTTTCCGAAAGAGGGTGTGGACGAGGTGGAAGCACCATTGGTAGATGAACTACCAATAGAGTGTTTGCTCCCACTCGTTGAGGCTTCGGAAGTTGGCCTAACAAAAGTAGTGACCGACTTGGATGAATTTCCCATCATATACCCCAAGCCAATGTGGTGTTTGGCCGGAAGTAAATCTTTTAGGATATTATCGAAATGGCCCTTACCCTTGTTGAATTTGTTGATTCGGCCCAATGTGTCCTCATATTTCTCTTTGAGAGAACGCAAAGAAGTATCCAAAGTGGATATTTGCGATGTGAGCACATAAACACGAGATTTAAGATTCTCGTTCTCAATACTCAAAGTCGAGTTTTGAGAAGTTAAATCCGCTATCTCATGTTCTTCCGCATCCTCAATGCTAACATGTTCAAGTTTAGATTTGAGATTCACAATCTCATTTCTTAACTCTTCAACAACGGTGTCGTTGTTGGTGATGATATTCTTAGGCGATGTTTGAATGCTAGCTAGGTCATCTTTTACCTTAGTATATCTATTTACTAACTTAGTGTATTTTGACCAAAGTTGAGAGTTAGCATTTCTAAGATCATCCATCGTTACCTCATCGCTTTCGTCATCACTATCATCGGAAGAGGAGGATCCTTGATCATGCTCCTCTCTTGCCATGAAACACATGTGCGCTTGCTCCACGTGCTCATCGTCTGACTCACCGCTTGAAGAATCATCGGAGTCGGTGAAGGTAGCTCCGACAAGTCCCTTCTTGTTTCCTTTCGTGTACTTTTTGGACTTGTCATACTTTGGTGCCTTCCACTTCTCATTTTGCTTATTGAGGGGACACTCCGCTTTCAGGTGTCCCGGCTTATTGCACTTAAAACACAAAGGAGAGGAAGAGGCGTTAGAAGAACCAAATTTAGCTTTGTTCTTGAAGTTACCTTTTCGGAAGAAACGGTTGAACTTCTTGGCCATGAGTGCCATGGACTCCAAGTCCAACTTGTTTTCCGAGTCTTCATCATCGGTTGATGTGGATATGGATGGAGCGGCTTTGAAAGCAATAGCCTTCTTCTTTGGCTCGTCTTGCTTTAGGTAGGACTTCATCTTTTCTTGCAATTTGAGCTTGCTATCCTTGCGTACCTCGTACGACATTAAAGTACCCATTAGTTGAACTACGGTGTACTTATTCATGTCATTACCTTCCTCGATGGCGAAGGTACGCTTTTCCCAAGATGAAGGAAGTCCTTCGATAATCTTTGAGCACTTCTCCTTTTGAGTGTAGGACTTGCCGAGGGCCTCTAACTCGTTTATTATGTCAACGAAGCGAGCGTAATATTCTTTCATCTTCTCGCCCTGTTGCATATGAAACATTTCGTAATCTTTGTTTACGACTACAAGTTTAGAGTCTCTTACCCGACTCGTCCCTTCATGTAGAATGAGGAGTGAGTTCCAAATTTGATATGCACTCTTACATGTGCATATCTTATTGAAGTCCTCAGGCTCCAATGCGCATTGCAAGGCGTTCATTGCCTTGGCATTGCTTACCTCCGCGGCGACCTCCGCGATTGTCCATTTCTCAAAGTCTTCTTCTTCGGGCTCGATGTACTCCTTCATTGTAGTCCTCCATAAAGATGCACTTCGGAGGAAGGTTTCCATCCGACATTTCCAGTATCCGTAGTTGGTACCGTTGAAGAATGGAGGCCTCGTAGAGGAATGTCCTTCCATCACCGAAGATGCTCCTTCACGGTTCCTGAAGGTGTCATAGTTGGAAGGTGGACGCACGGTCTTGTTGTCGTTGGCAGACATAGCTGAGTATCTGGCTCCGATACCAAATGTAATGCCCTACCAGCTACTGCACACGTACTAGAGGGGGGGTGAATAGTACTTTAAAATAATAAGGAGTATAATTCCAAATTAAATTGCAAACAACTACCAAATCAATTTGCGGAAGCTTAAATTGAATGACAACACAAAATTAACAATGCTAACAAACGATGTTAATGGGTTCGGATCCACCCAAGTCTCCCCGACTTGTTCCCGGTGATCCTACGTCCCAACCACCCGGATCCCCTCCGGATACTTAGGTTAGAAACCCTAACCTAAGATTTCCACTATGAATATCTTGTGAAAAACCTTCACAAGATCAAATCATACATGCAATGGCAAACGTGAATCCCACAACCCGGGATCACAACCTTCTCTCACAATCGAGAGAATCACAAAGCAATATTAAAGAGTTTAATATGAAATAAACAATCTTACCACAAAATCCTATACCTTGAGTTTTTCTTACCCAAATGGTGAAATGAAGGATTTGAGGAAGATGAAGTCACCAAGACCTAGCACCAAGGAAATGACCAGCAATCGGTGCCTAGGGATGATTTGGAGACTTGGATCAAGCAATAGCTTGAAGAGCTCACCAAGAACAACCTTCTCTCTAGATGGATTCTAGATCTAGAAATGAGATAGAATGGATTTCTTGTGAGGAAGAGAGCTTTTGATTTGAGTGAGAATGGCTATCTCTTTAGAACTCAATGAATCTCTGAATGGAAGCTCTTACCTAGATAGAAATGACCTAGGTTCGTATTTATAGGAACCCAAAAACACAAGTTAGGTCATTCACCAACGGATAGAAATATGTGAGACTTAGTCGGTCAAAGAACAATCACTGACCGACTAGTTTATCAACTAGTCGGTCAGTCAAACAACGTGGACCGACTAAGTGAGGATCTGAGAAGAGATAGAAATTCAGACCTAGAAATCTAGTCGGTCCAAGAAGACTGTCTGACCGACTAGTTTCACAACTAGTCGGTCAGCCAATGAACGTAGACCGACTAAGAGCAAAAAAGAATTAGTCTGAGTACAAAGTGACTTAGTCGGTCCAAGAACAAAAGTTGACCGACTAGATTGTCAACTAGTCGGTCACCAAACGTTCTTAGACCGACTAACGATAAACAGTAGCTTAGGAGAAATTTAGCATGAACAGTAAGTCACAACTAGTCGGTCAAAGAAGCATCACTGACCGACTAGTTCACAAACTAGTCGGTCGGTGAGTCAACGTAGACCGACTAACTGTAAACAGTAAAGTCCAAGAAATTAAGGAATCAAACTAGTCGGTCCAAGAACAGTTGCCGACCGACTAGATCACCATCTAGTCGGTCAGTACTTATTCTTGTACCAACTAACATGCACAATAAAGTCCGAATCGAAGCGCGATGCTTCGAGGAAGTTAGAATGAACTTGTGCAAGGATCCTAGAGCTACGAAATGAGCATAATGAAGATAGAAACGTAAGATATACTCAAGGCTTAACATTCTATATATCGAAGCTAAAAGACTATAAATAAAACCTTAATAAACGGTCTTCGAGAGCTTCGATTGATTCTTCATAACTTCTAAAACGGCGCAAGAGCTTCAACGAAGCTTTAGGCATGAATACGAGCTTTGGGAAGTGTTGAGATGTCGCTTTGAATGTTTTCATGAAATTGGCGACGATCTCCAAAACTGCGTTCACAAATTGTTAGTTCATGGATTATTTATGTTTGCTCATCATCAAAACCAAATCCGGGGAGTCCAATATTCAACACCTAACTCATGTTTTGATGATAAGCACATATTGTTTGTGTTATAATGAATTTCATTTAGTATGACAGGATAATTAGACCAAGTGATTTGCTCAAGATTACTCAAGCGTAGAAGATAATGATCTCGAAAAATGATGGTGTGACTCACATGCAATGTATAGAAGAATTGCTAGTGGGTTTGATGTCAAGAAGATGAATAACTTGATGCAACAAATTGAAGAAGTAATTTTATATTTATCGTATTTTTGTTCTTGTCATTAGATTCATGTATAAGCCTTGAAGATGTCACACACACATACTTAGGAACAATAAAAAATTTTAAATTGTTTTTAAAATTATTTCCTAAGTTTTCGAGCCTATCTTATGTATCTGTATTGGAGTCGACTATATCAATCATAAGAATCGACTGTTGTTCATTTTGGCTCAGGATTGTCTCACTGGAATGAAGATAGTCGACAATAGTACATCAGGTAGTCGACTACCACCTCCATTAGTCGACTACCTGAGTATAGTAGTCGACTACTAGTGAGCTTTCAGTCCACTATGGTCAGATTTCTTCCTATTTTTTTGACCATTCGAGGGACACATTGGTCTAGTTTTTAACCCGAAGTGTTCCTCTATATATTGGGGTTTCTTTAGATTTTATTAGAAAGAAAAAATAGATTAAAAAGAAAGGGAAAAAGAAGAAGAAAAAGCCCAAACCGCTCTAAAGCACTTGTTTTCTTTCTCAATCATTTAGAGATTTTCTCTATTCTTTCAAAACAAAATTCTTGTGGAGTCGAACCAATATTCCTAGCCACACAAATACACAATGTGCTTCATCTTCAAGGCTTAGGAAGGTTGTAAGATTTGTGCTTCAAGTTGTAAACCATATTGGAGAGGAAGAGCTCCCAAGAGAAGATGTAATGCTCTCATTGGAGAGGTGATCACTGTGGAGACGTATTGGTCTCGGCGGAGACGTGTTGGTCCATCACTGTCTTATGGTGAAGTGGACATGCTACACTATTTAGAATGTGTATCCATATACGAGGAATAGTGGATTTGTCCTTAGAGTGGATGTAAGGTTGGATGTATGGGAAATCGTCTCCGAACCAGGATAAATCTTTTCATATGCGATTGCTGTCTAGTATGCATCCTCTACATTTATCTTGCACTTGAGTTTTATTTTCGCTGTTTATATTTTTGCAAGATAATTTTGTTGATTAATTGGGGAGTGTTGCCTGCCACCTATCCTAGAGAACCTAATAACTTAATATACCTCGTGACTTGGATTATTGTTAATAAGAAAATGAACGAAACTTGGATATGGTCTCTTGATACACTAATGGAAGCTATTGGTAATTTTTAAAGGTTGGACTATCATTTCAGACATGGAAAAGGTAATCCCTTTCATTTATTTTTGCCACTTAAATTATATGTTAAAATTACTACTCAAAGGTAAGTGATAATTAGAGTTTGCACTACTACAAAAGGGACCTTTAACAGCGCTTAAATAAGGTCTTTAATAGCGCTTTTGCGCGCTGTCTATCTCGCCGCTGCTAAAGGGGGGCTGGTTTTAATAGTGCTTTACAAGCGCTGTCTATTGGGACATTTCACAGCGCTTCTTTAGTACAAGCACTGTTAAAGGTCCATAATAGATAGCGCGTGTACCAAACAAGCGCTGTTAAAGGTTCCAATAGACAGTGCTTGTTTGGTACAAGCGCTGTCTATGGTGGACCTTTAACTGCGCTTGTACTAAAGAAGCGCTGTTAAAGGTCCCAATAGACAGTGCTTTTTAGAACAAGCGCTGTCATAGACAGCGCTTGTACTAAAAAAGCGCTGTCTATGGTGGACCTTTAACAACGCTTGTTTAGTACACGTGCTGTCTATGGTGAACCTTTAACAGCGCTTGTACTAAACAAGCGTTGTTAAAGGTCCCAATAGACAGTGCTTCTTTAGTACAAGCGATGTCTATGGTGGACCTTTAACAACGCTTGTACTAAAGAAGCGCTGTCTATTGGAAACTTAGACATCACTTGTTTCAATTCATTTTATTATTTCTCCCTTAGTTTTATATTTAAATAAATCTATTTAATGTTCAAAATGCTTCAATAAACCACTAATAACATTAAATTACTAGAAAAAATCATTGCAAGAAACAATTAAATTAAATTGCTTTTAATATTCAACAATCACATAAAAATTAGATACATGCCTTGATATACTGTCAAAACTAAAGATATGCCAACCAGTTCCATTCCTATAATTATTCCCCCGATATCACTTTAACCATTGCCTCGATATACAACCACTACATCACAATTATTACATATATACGTCAATTATCTTCATTCCCGTACAAATTTGATACATGCATGACCAAATATCTCTAGACACAGACCAATTGGAAAAGAAACTAGGGAGTCGCAAACTTTGAAAGTGCAGACCGAAATAATGCTGCAAAAGCTTCAGAAACGCTTGGATCATCCGCCTTAACAGATGATGTGTTGATGAGACACTCCACAAGAAAGAAGGTAGGAGGTCGTCGGCCCTTCGAGCAAAGAAAAAGAACTTGAGATTTGGAGCTTGACCCCCCGAGGCAATGCACTGAATAGAGTGGCCTTGCATATGTCGTAGCAGGGCTTGAGGCTTAGTCAATGCTACTACCCCTTGGGGCTCTATGGAGTACTCCTACAAAGCAAATGAAACCCTCCTAAATTCAGACCACGATTGGGGGGGAGGGGGTGTATTGTGCTGAATAGATCGATCTGTAAAGGCTCTAGTGCTTAAATCAGAAGCATGATTACAATAAATCTGCATTTAAGTAGTTTACTCTGTACAAGTATGCATCATATCCACACCGGAGACACTATGATTAGACGCATTAATAGATCATAGTCACAGTATTCCAAATAATATTGAAATTTCTCATTTCAGCCAATACTTACCCAGCTGATTCTTTACACTCAATTCATCAATGGCTAGCCTAATCCTTTTGTATCAGGTCGGCCTATTCATGCTTTTATCATGTTATCCAATCGTGTTGAACTTTGACCTATTGTTTCGTTCTGTGATGTCTGTCTGCCTAGTAGCTAGCCAAGTTTACATACAAATATCTTTCTGAAGTTATTTATAAAAAAACCATAGACTACAAAAATTAGAAACATAACCACATAACTAATTATCTTGCATGATGAGACTAATTTGATACTAGTAAATACAAATCAAAATTAGTGCATGCTATTTTAAATCATTATGAGAAATGTTGAATTCGAACGTGTGACGAAACATGTACATTTACTACATGAAGCCCATATGAACCCATGTGCTCGTCCATTGCTACATTGGAATATTATTCCAACACACCTAAACAACACAATATATCATAATATTTTCATTCGTGCCTCCATTCGTGCCATGGTTCGATGTTCCCATTATCATAACTCAACTGTGCCAATCACAAGGCATTGCTTAGCACATTAAGCACAGATATTGCCAAGCAATGGATCCACTAAAGATAGATCAGTTTCTATTGCACCAAGACCATGAGGAGAAGATGATAGCATTTGGATCTAAAATTATAATGTCGTAACTTATTAGTTGAGAGATGCCTATATCAAAGACGGCAAAACTGATGTGAAGATGAAACATAACCTGGAACGAGAACAAACAAACAAATTTGCACACTAAGTGCAGCCAACAGCAACTCAAATCCAACACCACAAAAACATCAACTCCTTTAAACTATACCGGTGGGATATAAAAAGAGAAAAAGAGAAAGGAAAAGTGAAAGGATGATCACATTAAGTTAGCAGAAGTCAACACATCCTTGTTATCAGATTTTGCAACCCCATATGATAAGAGGACTCTTCCAGTGATCAGAAAAATTATGCAAGCGAGAGTCACCGAACAACTTCGAACCGGTATTTGTTCCATGTGATAATTTCCCTGCATGTTTATGCTTCTTCCTTTCTCTTTGAGTTCCCAGTGTCAATGTCGGCTAAGCAGACACTACTACAAAAGGTTCTATATGAAACGGTTGTAATTTAAACCATTATTAATGAGACCTAGCTATTAGTTGTTTGCAAACTAATTATAGCGGTGTCATTTGTTGTTTGCAAACTTATTCTACGGTTTAACTCCATTGTATGTCACTTTGTGTCACATTATCTGTTACAACATGAATTGTTAATGTGTTGATTGTTTGCACTTGACTGGTAGATCTTGCTAGCATGTTAGATGTTAGAATAAATTAGCGAAAATCATGATATCTGTCATATGCCTCGGCTCTCCTGAAATGGCAGTATTATGGCGTGGAATGGTTCTTTTCTGCAAGCTATGAAATTCTGCTCAAAGGAAGGGAATTTGTGAACATATTTTAATGGACCAGAAAAGCCAAGCATCACAACGCAGTCAATTGATAAATTCTGTGATTACAATATGAAACAAAGGCCTTAAAATCATAATGCAAAACTTTTCCTTTAATATTAAAAAATAAGATTTTTCTCCATGCAACACAAACTGATCAGATTTTTTAGGTTAATTGTTGACATAATGTTGATGAACAGTTGTGATCCTGAAAAAAGAAAATATAAAGATTAACTAAAAATCTACCTGGCTAGCATGTTTCAGAAATTTCATTCCTTCATTGCTGGAAATTCATTCTATTAATTGCTTGGAAATTCACTATAGATCATTATTGTTTTCAGAAATTTATCAGGAAATTTACAATAGAACATAATAGTTGCTTAACTGGTAAGTTATCCGTTAGTTTTCATTGGTTTAATTCCATTGTTTCATGGTCTTGTTGATTCAAATTTTTGAATTCCCTTTACAATTTGTGTCAGTTATATATAGGGATCAATTAGTTTAAGGCAAAATTACATTGTAGATTAGTTATTATATTTAGTTTCAATCTTCCTATTTATTTATATGCATGCAATTTGTAATCATATCATTTTAATCTAACCCCAAAAACTCTGTACTTAATTTTTGTTGCTGAAAATTGTAATAGATGTTTGGTATTTTTTTGGGTAGAAATCATATAGAACTACCCTTTTGTTGGCCTAACAGAGTTTTGGTGTTGTATTTTGGGACTTGACTGTTTCCCCAATCTATTTATACAAAAGCACGTTCCACGGGAAGTTACGTCTCCACGATGAGGATGCCGAAGTTCTCGTGTTCTCTCTTTGGTGTTCTAGACTCTTACTATAATTGCTCTATTCAAATATGTAGTCATCGTTTTAGGAGCAGATGCTAATGGTGTAGGTACTTGAAGAACTCATGTATATTGTGTATACCGTTTGTTTATATCATGGCTAATGCCTTCATTTAGTTAACTCATCTCCGATTGAATAGGCGGGACTTTTGCCTTGTAAACCTTGATGTGGCGGAACTCGAAGATGGGACTTACGCATGCTGAAAACGCAGTTCCTGAGCACTTGGCTGATTGTGATATGGGAAAGTTGGGTAAGGAGACTAAGACTAGTTTGCTCGTGAAGAACTTCTTTGAGCAGCATCAGGGTTCTCGCATCCTACTACTGCTTTTTGTGCTCACGGGAACTAGCATGGTTGTGGGTGACGGTTTCTTGACTCCAACAATGTCAGGTACAGTTTTGTTCAATCGAAAAGATGTTCATATGTTTGTTCTTGTTCTTGTTTTTGTGATCTTTGTTTAGAAACTAGAGGGGTAAGTAGTACTTTTGTTGAAAGCTATATCTAAATGTATGTTCTCTATTTGAAAAAGTAGTGTGACTGAAACATCTTGTGTGGCTATAAGACCTCAAGGGTATATTTGAATTTACTTTAGTTTTAGTAAATTCAAGCTCTTGTTTACCCTTGAAAACTATATGAACGTGGAAATTGTTGAGAACTTTCTGTAACTAATTATTGTTAATTGCTTCAAGGTTGCTTCATTTCTTGCCTTACTCTGTATATGTCCTGGATTTATTTTGTAACTTTTGGGATGTTTCCTTAAGATCTTTTTTTGCAAGGTAAGTTAGTTTCTATATTAATCAATGTACAAAATACAATGTGGTTGTTCATAAAGTACAGGATTCAATGACTAGTGGAGAGGACACAAGCGTTGTCACCCTAGATCACTTAATCCAGTACCATGACCAAGACCACGATAATTTACAGAATCAACTCAAACAAACAAAACTAAACAGACAAAAGACCAAGCAGGCCGCAAAAATGACCCAACATCACCAATGCCCAGCATGCCGCACAGGTGAACAATTCCAGTCGAAGACTAGAGGCCGGCCAAGTCAACCAACATCACAAATGCCCCAGTTATCAAATGCTTCAGCAGCCGCATCTTCAATGTCTTCACATTTACATGCAGAGCAATGCGGATGTCCTCAGCGATCGCCTCGAAAAGAACAGTTTTGGATTGGCATTTGTTGTCAAAAACACGTCTGTTGCGCTCTCGCCATAGATGCCAAGTTACCACTGCAAGCACAGTCTTTGCAAGGATTGCCAGCGCACCCTTCTTCTTAAATTTAGACATGTAGTAGCTTCCAACCGAGCTCAGGGATAGGTCTGCAGGTCCTTTACTGCCAAGTTTCAGCAAGGCTCTCCGCATTATGTAATTTGAATAGGGGCACATAAAGAACAGATGTGCATTCTTTTCTGGACAATCATCGGCGCAGAGAACACATTTATTAGAGGCCTGGGGACACCAATTTTCCATCCGATCTTTAGTGAGGAGTTTGTTCTTCATAGCACGCAGCAAAGTGATCGAAAACTTCGGAATGTACTTACTATACCATACCAGGTTTGAGAGTTGGAAAGGTGGAGAGTTGGAAAGGTGGAGCTTTATTCTGTATAGTATCCCAAGCCTATCTGAAAATGAAATCCGAACCATTCTTCCATTCCCAAGAATCTGATCCCGAAGATAGCGTCAAATTTTGGAGTAAAGGCTGTACACTTTGAATTTCAGCATCGCTAGTCCAAGAAGATCTATTCCAGTAATCACTTACTCTCTTTTTGCTTGCACCATTAGGGATAGTGTAACGAGTTTTAAGAGGGCCGCAGGGTAGTCAATTATCATGCCAAAATAGGGTCTCTTTCCCATCCCTAACCCTTCTCTTTATGATCTTCTGAGAATGATTTCGACAATGAAGCAAGAACTTCCATGTTCCAGATTGGGTGGCCGCAACTTTAGCTTCATAGAATGTAGATGTATCCTTGTATTTGCCTCGCATGTACTCCGCCCAAATGCTTTTAGACCCGAGGAATCTCCAAGTTAGCTTAATACCCACTGCAAGGTTCAAATCTGACAACAATCGTAGACCAACACCCCCTTCCTCCTTCGGTCTACAAGAATCACTCCAGGCCCATGCCTTTGTCTGACCCCAGATGAAATTTCTACATATAGATGTCAGAGTTTGCAACACAGTAGTTGGAATTCTATAAACATTGAGCCAGTAGGCAATCATACCATAGATGACAGATTTCACAAGCTCTATACGTCCATCAATGGATAAAAGCGTAGAAGTCCAGCCACTCAGCCTTTTCCTGCACTTATCAATGAGTCGATTATACATATAAGCTTTGGGATATTTGGAAGACAGGGGGAGGCCCAAATATGTTGTGATAGAGTGTGTTTGATTAGCTCCTAAGTAATCCGCATGCTCCCCTTTATTTCTAACTCCCTTGCTGAACATAGATTTGCTCTTTTCCCAGTTGATGTCAAGACATGTGAAATTTCTGAACTCTTCAAGCAAATTTTTTAGGCCCCTAAAAGATTTCCGATTAGCACGACAGAATACAAGAAGATCATCTGCAAATAATAGATGTGAGATAGCTGCCGTCTGTCTCATAGGCTGGATACTTCCTTTAATCAGAGATTTGGCAAGGAGAAGTGAGAAGGTTTCCATGACAATGACAAAGAGATAGGGTGAAAGAGGATCACCTTGCCTGAGTCCCCTGTTCCCTCCAAAGAAATCCACCGGGGAACCATTAGCCATAACAGAAAAAGTGGCTGTAGATATGCATTCCCTGATCCATCCAATGAACTTGCTACCAAATCCCATCTGATGCAGAATATAATACACAAACTCCCTGTTCACGCTATCAAAGGCTTTTCTGAGATCAAGTTTCAGGCATGCTCTAGATACCATAGGATTGCTAAAATCTCTGATTTGCTCATGGGCAAGCAGGGCACAGTCAGAAATCAATCTCCCCCGGAGGAAAGCAGACTGATTTGGAGATACTAACTTTTGAATAATTCTATGCAGCCTATTGCATAAGATCTTGCTAATAATCTTGTAAATCACATTGCAGCAGGCAATGGGCCTATAATCTCCAAGATTTGAAGCATTAGAGCCTTTAGGGACCAAAGTAAGGAAGGTGTGATTTACCTGTTTAAGCAACACGCCAGATCTGAAAAAGGATTGAACTGCACCAACAACATCTGTGGCAACCAGATTCCAATTGTGTTGGAAGAAAAAGCCATTGAACCCATCAGGCCCATGCGCTTTGGAAGGGCCAATCTGAAAGACTGCATCTTTGATTTCCTCAGTAGTAATACATCTTTCAAGCCACCTAGCAGTATCCTGCTTAATCTTCTTTTTGGGAACAAGTTTTGGGAACACGTTCCAATAATTGTTCTGATTATATAAGCACTCATAGTATTTTGCAGCCTCTGCCTTTATGTCCCCATAAGACTTGCACAGATCACCATTTACATCAACCAAGTGTTTTAAACTATTGCGGCATTTTCTAGATTTCATCACATTAAAGAAGAAGCTTGTATTTCTATCTCCCAAATCCAGCCAATCATGTCTGCTTCTTTGGCGAAACATCTCCTCTTCCATATCAAGTAAATTTGCCAGCTCAATAGAGAGTTTATGTTCTTTCTCCTGAAGCTCAATATCCGAGTGAAGGCCAATATGCTTCCTATTAGCTTCTAGCTGAGTCCGACACAAATGGATAGGATTGATAGCATGATGTTGACTTGCCCATCCTTTAAGTTCAGATTTCAAACCCCGCAATTTGAATGCCAGCCGAAACATGGGGGTGCCTCTAGTATATTGTGCCCAGCTTGATTCAACAGTGTCATAGTAACCTGGCAAGTTTATCCAGTGATTGTAAAATTTTAAAGGCTTTGGGTCAGCAAATACCTGATGGTGAAGGTTGACAACCATGGGGGAATGATCACGGTCAGCGGATCCAAATAATCCAAGTAGGAATCAGGAAGCTTGTTGATCCAATTCTCATTGCAAAGCACCCTATCCAATTGAGCTGCAATACGGTGTGATCCCATACGTTTATTGCACCAACTCAGTCTTTGCCCAGTACTTTTGAGATTCTGCAATTTACATTCAATTAGACAATTGTTGAAGTCATGTAGCTTGCTAGCCTCCACCCTGCGGCCTCCCACCTTATCTTTAGTGTATACGATGCAATTAAAGTCTCCACCTACAAGCCAAGCCTCATTGGCCAATATTACCGCATCCCTTTTCAGATCCTCCCATAATAACTTCCGCTCTGAGATATGGTTGCTTCCATAAACAGCAGATAGAGCAAACCCAAATCCACCTACGTTAACACAATGAACAGTAATGTGTTGCATGGAAATTGAAATAACACTCATTTGCCACACCAAAGGGTCAAAACCCATGAGTATACGCCCCCTCCATGGAGGTGGAAATTATCCAGCTTGTTCCACTTCCTGGGATTGCTGGATTTAACAGTAATTGTCTCAGCCTTGAGTTTAGTTTCTAGTAGAACAATAACAGATGGGTTAAGCTTTTTAATTCGCTCTCTGAGGTCCCTGTGCCTCACACTATTATTTAAGCCCCTAGTATTCCAAATCAACATAGACATATTAATTTGATGAAGGCTACTGAAGTAATCAACTTACTTCAATCTGCTACTCCACCTGGTAGCAGTACTGGAGCTGGGCACTTCAGCTCTCCTACATTTCGAAGATTCAATTTCTCTAAGCATAGCCAGTCGCTCTTCATCCCATTTGGGATTATCATACAAAGGATCCTGGGGTAGGCAATCCACAGCAGCAGCCGCAATATTTTGGACATCCGTTTCTTGTCGTAGGGCAGCTGGGGAAATGCAGGCATCACGGTTCTTGGAAGGATGAGTATTCTGCTCACTAATTGGCGGATTTTTGTACTTCAAAGTTCGAATAAACTTCACCAGATGAACAAAGCAGTGAAGACCCCCCAGCAATTGCTTTGTCCTCCCTGCAGCAAGATCTCCATCATGTTATTGTTTAGGGCTAGAGGGTGCTACATCAAGCCCTGTGAATGTGGCCGAAGACTCCCCAAGATTGCGAAGTGAATTAGATTGAGTAGGCAAATCCGCATCAATAGAAGATTACCCAGGCTCATGGGCATGGACTTCAATACTTTTCCCCTTATCTAGGAAAATCGTTTGCTTGGCCAGAATAGGACATTGCTGATCAGAGTGGCCAAAACACACACAATGACTGCAACGAGGTGGCTCCACTTCATACTTTGCATCAAAAGAAAGGATAGACCCATTATCGAGTTCCACCTCAACCTTAGTAGGTAAAGCCTGTAAAGCGTCAACCTCCACCAAGCATCTGGCATAGGTGATGCGCTCTAATTTAGCAGTAGCTCTGTCCAAACACAAAGGTTTGCCTACTACCGAGGCAAGGATATTGAGGACCTCCATATTCGACATATTGACGGGGACACCATGCATCTGCATCCAGATTGGAACTGAAGTTAGTATGTCTCGATCATGGCGTAAGGCAGCGCTCCATAATTTTAGTACAACCAAACGCCCATCCAAGAGCCAGGGACCCCCATGTAGTATCCTCTCACATTCCTATTTGGACTCAAATCTGAAATAGAAGAAGCCGTTTCCTTTGCTAAAAAGTTGGATCCTCTGCATTGGCTTCCAGAGTCTTTCCATCTAAGCTTGGACCTGCCCATACAGTGGCGTAGCACCAAGATCATACCCAACCAATGTTGATTTCCAATGCTCAGCCCCCTTCTCCAAGAGTGAGTCCGGTACCCGAGCAACCCGACTTCCATCCTCCCTGACTTTCGGGAGAACAAATTTCATACCCACGCCATCGCCGTAAGAACGCCTGTTTGAGCAAACCTCCGACCAACTGAGCTTAGTGGCAGTTGGGTTAAAGGAAATTTGTTGATGAACTCTCATAGGCAATCCGTCGAACACTGCAGCTGCATTTCTTCTAGTAGTGGTCTTGGCAGTGAAGGAACGGTTGGGAGAGGCAGCTCCCTTGCTCATCTGAATAACGCCATTGCTAGCACCCCGTAGTGGCCGCTGAAGGTTGAAGCAGCCAGCACCCTTGGATGCCCTCGATTACTGATGGGGTTGATTCACCTTCCGCCGCCGCATGATTTGCCATGGCTCCGCTTCCCCATCGTTGCAAGCAGCAGTACGATTTGCCAAGCCGCCTGAATCTCCAGAAACCCGATGGATTTCCGCCGTAGACGAAACCCTAGGCAAGCCGCCAGTATCGCCTCACTCCCCTCTCCGAGAATCACTCACCATTTTATTATCTCCTTAAGATCTTTATTAAGATATTTGCGCACATGTTTATCTAAAAATAAGAAAATAATAAATAATGGTTGATTGTTGAGATTCCCTAAAAACAGTTTTTTCCCTACCTGTTATGCTTGCCATAATTATGAGTAATTTATTTAATGCCTTTAACTTGCAGTTCTCTCTACAGTATCTGGCCTTAGCATCAAAATTCCAGAGCTAAATGAATGTAAGTATTAAGAAAAACAATGACATTTTCATTTACACTAGCACTGCACAACATGAGATAGGAAAAATAAAACTGCTGATTAAATACCAGATATATGATGACATAAGCTTGCTGAATATTTGATCAGGAAATAAGCAAATATAAAGATTAACAGAAAATCCACCTAGCTAGCATGTAAACATCATCTGCAAAGAAAGTCATGTCAGTACTTTCTGGTAAAAAACGAACTTAGTTTGAGTCAATTGAACTGATCAAAAAGTATTTATGATTTCTACGTTTTGAAGAAAATTACAGGAATATTAAACATCATGAACTCCACATATACAATAAAACACTGTCAAGAAAAAAAACCTCCAAGTAGCACTTGTCCATTTTTATGTGCTCTGTTTTTATTCCTGCACTAGCACTTCAAGTAGCAATTGTCTACTAATAATGACACAAACAGAGACAGAAGAAGAATATTAGTCTCGTCTATTTTTATTCATGCCTTAAGTTAAAACAAAACTAATTCTATTTCCACATGAAAAACCATGCAAAGCTAACACCCATATATCCTTGCAGCTCTCAAGGCATTATGTATCATTTGACATCTAAGTTATGTACTAACATTAAGTTAATTAAAAGAGGAAAGTTATTTTTATGTGGTCTAGTATTTACATTTTGCTACTTCTTTAAACAGAGTAATTTCAACTTAATTGGTAGCCACTAAAGTTTTAGGTGCTAGATGTCATTTTTAATACGATATTGAAAATTACTGTTCTTTGGAGACCTAACTACTTCAAACTTAACAATGCGCATTTGGTTGGTTACAGTAAGCATTTATGTGTTCTTAGGATATGGCCATTTTTTAAGGACGGAGCCATGTTTTTTAATCAACAAACATATTGTTGAACTTGAAATTATATCCAACATAAAATCTTAAGCCTTAAAATAGAGGCCTACTTGCTAATTTAAGTGTATCACTTTCTTTCTATTTTTTTTTCCAATGCAAGCTATAATTCTCACCAATTCTCCCTCTACGGTTGAAACCTTGAGTTTGAAAATTGAATCACATTACAGTTCTAAGTTAAAGTCGTGTAGGATAGTATTGTTAATGAACAGCCGAACATCACTTGCATCACCAATTGTGATCACATTCTACCTCTTTGATCTTTTCATCTTAATGTTTTCCATTTATAGACATATTAAGACATGTCACATTCTTAGTAGTTAATGAAACACGGCTAAATGCTAAATACTGTTGTCAAATTGATTGTAAACAAATATTTCATTTGTTAGACCATCAAGCTCTCAACAAAGTTAACACTCAAGTCCAAAGGAAAATTAAGTTAACAAAGCTAAATGAATAGTTAATCGAACAGAATAAAAGGCTTATAATCTACGGGAACATTTCTTCAAAATGAATATAATCAAAGTAAAACATTAATTCAAAAAGAACAAACTGCATCAATATATTGCCAATACAATGCAGGTCAGAAAGAAACTGGTATACCACTAGCAAATAACACATTGCAATCCTATCATAATTTTGTATGAAAATTGTAAATAAAAAAATTGAATTAAAGAATTTCAAGGCTGGAGGCACGTTGAATCAACCAAAATAGAAGATAAATGGATATATGAACAGATCAACAGAATGGAGATAATGCTTGTACTATCATAGACCTCATCAACAAAGCTAAACAAAGCTTCTGAGCATACAAAAAGAACTGGCAGATAGCAACACAAAAAAGATGACAAGAAACCAATCTCAAAAGAACATAATATAAGATGCCATGAAAAACATCCAGCATATATTGAACTCATGTGAGAAAATTGGGAACCATTCACATACCTTAGCGGATTTGCAGACTAGGTCGCTCGGATTTGAGATCGGCTTGAAGAAATCAAAGAAAACTTGGAAGAAATCAAATAAACTAGCTCGAATTTGAGATCAGCTGGAAGAAATCAAAGAAAGGAGGTCTAGGGCTTTCACGAACGGCAATGAGGACAGATCATCGAGGTCGACGAGGTCCATAAGTGGGACCCTGGCAGTGCCGACCAAGGGTTTGGGGGTCTCCGAGGGTTTGGAGTGGAAAACATCGATGGTTAAGATCATGGAGGAGGAGGATGAGGGGAGTCTACGAGGGGAAGAGTGAGGCGCTCTTTCCAAATGGGTTGGG
Source organism: Scilla litardierei (assembly GCA_030789695.1). Lineage (NCBI taxonomy): Eukaryota > Viridiplantae > Streptophyta > Magnoliopsida > Asparagales > Asparagaceae > Scilla > Scilla litardierei. The sequence continues at coordinate 220,123 of JAULAV010007716.1, read as the reverse complement.
TTGAGTCGTAATCATCAGCTTTAGTTGCGGAACGGCGGTTCGGATCGAGGTAGGCGACGACGTAGTTGACGTTCTTGAGGTGCTTGGCGGAGATGACGGTGATCTTGAGATCGAGGATGGATTTGGGGCATTGAGGGCGAGGGGAGGCCATCGATGAGGGTTTGTTGAGTAGCAAGTATTAAGCAGTCATTCGAAATTGGATGAGGAGAAATAAAAATGCCCGCGCCCGCCTGCCCTAGGTATTGAAAAAAATTGACCTTAACTTTAACAGCGCTTCTAAAAAGGAGCACTGTCAATTTCACATATGACCTTTAACAACGCTTCTTTTCTAGAAGCGATGTATATTATCTGACTTTTAACAGCGCTTTTAGAAAGAAGCGATGTCTATTAACTGACTTTTAACAGCGCTCTTAGAAAGAAGCGTTGTTTATTATATGTGCCTCTAATAAACAGAGCTTGCAGAAAGAAGCGATGTCTATTCCCCGACCTTTAACAGCGCTTGCAGAAAGAAGCGATGTCTATTCTACGACCTTTAACAGTGCTTGCAGAAAGAAGCGCTGTCTATTATATGTGACTCTAATTAACAGCGTTTATAATTGGCAAGCGCTATTAAAGGTGTGCTATTAAAGGTCCTTTTTGTAGTAGTGTTGTTTCATTATTTTAGGGTTTAATTAAAAGCTTCAAAGAGAAGGACCCATGTGCAATGAACAGATTTAATGTTGCACATATGAGAACTTCAATAAATAACACAAGACCTATTGGATCGTATATAAGCCTAGTGTGGAGGTGATTAGGCTTTTTGACAGATTTTTGCAAGATAGAAACTTTAGCCTACACAATCAGATAATCATAGTGCTAATATAATTAAATAAGAATAACAAAGAAACAATCACAGAGTACACATGATATTTACCCTGGTTCGGTCACCCCACGACCTACATCTAGCCCAAAAATTAATCACTAGAATAATAAAGCCAATGATACGGACACCCGGAACTTCATGCACTAACGCTAAGCTAACCAGTCTATATCTCGCTCACCAAAGCTCAAATAATACTATCCTAGTAATACATTTACCCTTAACTTACTCTAATAAATCAAGTCCACAAAAATAACCCAACTGTTATAAACGGGCTTTTGTAGGCCCATTTGTGTATTGGGTATTCACCCATTATTTAACCCTACTTCTATAAATACATGGCTACGGGTGCTGTAGCCATCAAGTTTACAACACGTTATCAGCATGCTCAAAGCTGAGCCGAACCTCCGTCGACGAACGAATCGCGACGCGAACGGGCTTTCTTCACCGAACGTCGCTAGATCCGACGGGTAGGATCTAAATGTAATTTTTATTCCCTAGATCTAAACTTTTATGTGCATACGATTAGATCTATATGCTTAGATCAATGTTTGATTAGTATAGATCGGATGTTTAACTTAGATCTACATGCTAAATTAATTTTTTCAATGATAACTTGACGTTTTTATCAACAAAAATCAATTTTTTACGATGAAAATGTTGTTTTGAAGAATAAAAATAGTTCTTTTTAAAATAAAAATCCTATTTTTATGATCTTCTTCCCTAAATCTTCAAACCCTAGATGTGATGTTTCGTTGCCACGCGGCCAGAAGCCACGAACGCACGAAACCCCCTCCCCCATTGCGATCTCCATGCTACCAAAAGCAGCATCATACTCCTGCCACTCTGGCGGTAGCTAGCGCTGCCGCCAGGAGCGACAGCAGGTGCTGCTGCTCCGACGGTGGCAGTCGCCGACGCCGACGCCAGCAGCGACGGCCGCCGTCGACTAACCGCCAGAAGCGGTGGCGGCGACGCTAACTGCCTCCGTGCACGTGCGGCCAAACTCTAGCCGCCAGAAGTAGCAGTTTGACGCAAACCCTAGCAGGTTGCACGGGATCGCACGACAGATCGCCTCCAAAAACCTTAACTAGGGGTTTTCCACAAAAATTTTGTTTTTATAAACTCTTTTTCAGATTTAATTAAGTTTTTTCTTCGTTAAATTCTGATTAATTATATGCTTTATAAATCATCGCATTTTTGGATTATTTGAATATTACACGTTTAATAATTAGGAAGATCCTACGACCGCTCTGCCGTTAGTTAACTAACCTAACAGTGTATGACGTTGCACAGTGGTCCAATAATTATTAAACGAAAAATTTTCATTTTCCTAATAAAATTCCTGTGATGATTAATTGCCTATGATGAGTAATTGTCGGCGATGAAATTAAATGCCTGCTGCATTTCTCTACGATGAGATATCGCATATTTTTATTGCCTCTAGCATGAATTTACGCTTAAACACTATAAATGCATGTGTAGAAAATTATATGCCTGCCGCATATTTAATGTTCTGTGATGAACTTTTTATTTATCATGCTAAAATCTCTATGATATATTTTTAATGCCTGTAGCATAAATATATGTCTGAGATGAAATTATTTATATACCTAAAGAATATAAATAACATGTGTATATGTTTCAATTCATGATTAGCTGAGCATACATTCTTAAGCTCACATGCTTGATTTATTTGCAATGATAATTTAGTTTTTTTCAAATATTTTATTGAGCATAACCTTTTAACTTACAAGCTTTATATTATGTGTATGATAAATCATTAATTGTTGCATTTTGCACTCTTATATGATCATCCCTTGCTCATACTCATGCTCATGATATGACGATATTTTATGACAACAAACCAATCATGATTTCAAAAAGTTTAACATCATATCCTCTTTGATAAAATGAACCTGAAGTTCAAAATCAAATAAAAAGTCAACACCCTTTCACCCTAATAAAAATTAACAAATACGATGGATTATGCGAAAATCATTTATGCGATTTCTTGTAGAGATACGCATTTTGTGGTAAATAGATCTCCCAGATCTATGATTTGTAAAAACCAATATTGACACCAACAGTTGTCATAACACTGCTAAACTCTTTTAGAGTAATCTCACTCTACAAGGTATGATTCTTGAATCAAGCCTTATTTTTAGGTGTACGACCGAAGTCATGGCTCAATAGATAAGTGAGAAATTATAAATTTCGTAACCACGTATTTGTTTTCCCGTGAGCATGATTCTATATCCACACAATACTTGAATGACTCAACAAATATGGCCTGTAGACCATAATTAAGCATTCACATAGACTTTTAAAAGTCTCTCATAAATTAGAAAAGTGGAAATATAGAAACTAACTCATTTCCCTTGAATCTGTCTACTTCGTAAGACCAATATTCATTCTTCCTTATAAATGACAATAAGGAAGACTGAAAACAGGGGAAGTCTTGAATAAAATGAGAAAGGGAAGATATGATATACCTCGATATGGAGTATGCAATGTCAACCCAATATCAGACCAGAAGTTCTGATAAGACCCATAATGCTTTTTGCAACATGAATGTGCATTAACATATGCCATACAAAAATATATACATATCTAGTCTAAACAACAAAAGTCAAATTGACCTTATGTATATTTAGCTACTCCCCGAGGATAAATAAACTTTGAAAACAAATTTGATCTGTTGTCATGACATAAGTCTAAATGAGCATAATTGGGGACGTATTTTTTCAAGAGCACACATTATACTATGAAACTTGTTTCCGTAACATAATTATCAGTAGTATTCTCTTGCAGTATATATGCGTTTAAATGCATTACCACAATATTTCTTATTAATTTCATGCTTTTTACGCATTTTATTTTACTGTGGATGATTTGTTATCCTGAATACCCTTAAAATGAGGACGCCATGTACTCTTTGAAACTTATAAAGTTTCAAAGGATATTCGTCAAAACGAAATCCCTAATAACTCAAGAACCCAATAAAGCCGGAAGCTTTGTCCAACTTTGATCCGCATAATAGTCAATGTGAAGATGTAATCCTTCACAGTTTGGACACAGTTCACCTATTACCGGACAAAAATTAACTCGAGCATTTTAATGGATTTTCAAAAGTCCCACATAAATTCGAACAGAGGAATTAATTTGGAACACCAGAAGTGTCCAGAATCGACCAACTTTGGATCAATGTCACCCTAGATTGATGATGCAAGACATCATTAACCAGACGAACCCGAAGATTCTTCAGAAAAAGGGTGAAACTTTCATTATCACATTCAAAAGGGAAAAATGATTATGAGATCATCTCCATTCACGTGGACATTGACTCTCCTTACTTCCTCAAACGAATTTAAGATGATACACTATCATCATTAGAAGAATGAGACCTTTAGGCCTCCTGAGAGTATTTGAGGGATAAAAGTGGACTTACACACTCCTTACATATGGCTGATGATGTACCTTAGAGTACTCATCCATGTATCCTCTAAAAATGGTCATTTTCAATCCTATTATCCAACAGCAGTCCAGCTTTTTCAAAGCAAATGGGACACATTACTAAATGGCGGAAACATTGGATAATACTGGGAAATCAAACTATATTTGCAACTGGAAAAATATTGAACACCCTGATGTTTGTGTTCACACCCAAAAATGGGTTACATAAATCATTAAAATGATTTAAACGGATTAATTATCCATTGAAAATCCAGTTGTGGGTGACCATGTGGGAACATGCAATTGCAATACAAACCATCAAAACGCCTCCTTAGAACCTATTTATATGAGCCTGATCAGCTCATATAAACAGTTTTCGAGAACCCCTAACGAGGGAAGCGTTTAAAGCGCATCTTATCGATTGTGCCATGATGAGTATACATCCCCATATCACCACTATAGACCATCAAAACACAGAACTATTTATCGGAAGTAATTACCCCAGATAAATAGATTCTGAGCACTCTGAACATGAGAAGCATTTAAAATCACTTCTCCTAAGACATGCATTGATGTGCCCTCTTTTAAAGACTTGATAAGATCCTGAAGATCCTTCATAACTTTAATTCCCCAGCATTAGGTTCAACAAAAATACTATAATCATCCATGGGCCTGAAGCTCAGTTGAACCATTAAAACATTAATACCTATGATCTGATTATCATGAATTGTGATGTGATCCTGAAGATCCACACTCATGAAACTGTTAAACAGCTATCAGACATAGCCACTGACAATGTAAATATTGTCAAATTCATACATCCCTGCTACTAAAAATCCAGCTAGGATTGACATACCAAATATAATGGATGCAATCCACCAGTAACAGAAGTGGATATTCTCAATGGATGAGAGGACATATCACGAGGCTCCAAAGCGAGAAATAACTCTTGGAGACCCTAAAACAATACCATCACAGGAAAGTGAGCTCATGTCCATATCCTCTCCCTTTCCAGAACCTCCAGAAGAGATGAATCTGGAATAAATTGAATAATGAACGTACATGGAAAGGTATTTGGATAAAACACACTTGTCGATAATTACTCACATTTCTTTTGCCATTGATATCATTTCCAATATCCGTTTCCTGAAGGAAACACAGAAATGTGGCCAGATTTATGGAACGAGGCAATAATAAGTTGAGCTGGACTCACTTATGAAATGTGAAGTGTTTGGACCTGAAGTCCGGATATCAAAAGATATCAAATCAGTGGGTTATCGAGTATTGTATAAATAAATAAAATCATATGCTACAAACAAAATGCTATAGCTTAGAGGTTTATTTCGCAGAAACCAGGAAGTAACCATGTAAGATAAGCTTAACTCACTTACAAAATTATTTAAACCGATGAGTCAGGCTCCCTGGTCATGGTTGCAAAAACCATGCGATTGGCAAAGAAAATTTTAGGCTATGTTGCTATGGATGATGTGACAACATACCCTTACAGATTACCATCCGAAAGATGAAACTATCATCCTGAAGATGAAACCATCATCCTGAAGATGAATTATCATCCTGAAGATGAAACCATCATCCTGAAGATGAAACTATCAGCCCGAAGATGAAACCTTCATCCAGAAGATGAATAATCATCCAGCAGATGAATAATCATCCAACAGATGAATTATCATCCAGAAGATGGAAATTATCATCTAGTTGATGAAGAAACATAGATAATTGCAATCCACTAATATACCTACTGGTTGTATGGATGCACATTAAGACTCCTTCCATTCGCTGGAAGAGGGGAAGGATATCCTAGGTCCTAAAGTGCCTTACTCAAGTGTCTTTTGTACACTCCTTTATCTGGTTAACTGCATGCGACTTTAGAAAGCATTGGCAGTAAACCCTTTAACCAGATACAGTGCGGCACCTGCAGCGCACCACTGGATCAGAGATATGTAGCTTCTGCGCTACCTCCAAGGGTCAAGGATCATCCAACATATTAAATGTATTTGCAGATACAGGTTACAGATCATCGCGATGACTGCAACAAAGGAACGACCAACTCCTGGAGACCAGCAAAGAATGCTTCCAAGGCAACATCAATCCCACCATCCCGAGAGGCTCATCGATCCAAGAAGCAAATCATAAGTACGCACAGCCAGGTCCTGCAGTACGTCGCAGACACAGTGACGACTGGGTCAGAGATGTGGTGCTACCTACCGAGTCTACAGACCACTCCTCTTCAGAAGAGCTCCCTCAGATTCAGTAGCTGCCATAGATGAACGATACTTGTACAGATGAGCGATGTCTTGTATAGATGAGCGATGCCTTGTACTTTGTACTTATTATCGAAACACTGTAAGAGATTGATGTATAGTTTCCTATGAGATCTGCAAGCCTGCAGCTTGTACAGATCAGGGGGAGTCAAATGTAGTGTTGTACTCTTTTCCCTTGGCTATTCATTTTTTCCATCGGGTTTTCCATAGCTAAAGGTTTTTAATGAGGCAACCTCATTGACTCTAGACCCAGAAGTATCCACCCCTAGATACTTTCACTAAGCAGGAGAAGTTATGGAAAACTGTACTCTTTTTCCTTGGCTATTGGTTTTTTCCACTAGGTTTTCCATAGCTAAAGGTTTTAAGGAGGTAATTACCCCCAACTTGGGATCCAGAAGTATTCACCTCTGATGATATCCATCGATCAGGGGAAGTTATAGAGACTTGTACTCTTTTCCCTTAGCCATTGATTTTTTCACTGGGTTTTCCACGGCAAATGTTTTAACGAGTCAAGAACTCTTAACTTAGAATTCAGAAGTATCCATACCCTCATAGTCAGATAAGCTCTATGAACCCTGAAGCACTTATATACGGCTTACAACAATGGATGGATAAGGAAAAGTATTATAAACGGGCTTTTGTAGGCCCATTTGTGTTTTGGGTATCCACCCATTATGTAACCCTACTTCTATAAATATAGGCCTATGGGTGCCGTAGCCACCAAGTTTATTGGCACCCAAGTTTATAACACCAACAAAGAAAAAATATTTTGGTACATAGATTAAAATCAAATAAACCACAATAAGAAAAGAAGATGGAGTTTAGAAGCTCAGTTGTGGAGTTTGATCTATCTCCAATAATCATCACGTTGTCGGCTCCGTAGTGGCGAAAAATACATCTCAATTTGACTTCTAGATCATAAGATATCAAAGTCAAACTTCAAAGTTTTGGAGGGTTTCTGTAATGCTTGAACCTGTTCTGGTTTCTACTGTAAATCTCAACTGTGGAACTCTCATTCTGCATGCATCCATGTCAAACTGTTCAGTGTACATGCATCAGCATCCATTCGGTTGCGTGAATCAGTGACAGACTGTCAGGCACTCGGTCTCAGACTTCATGCATAGGAGCTGTGATCGATCCCTTTGATTTGCATGCGAGAGAGCTATTTGCTGCTCGGATGAGTGCATGCGTCAGCCTGGTGCGGGCGAGTTATCGAGCTGTAGACGGGCTGTTTTGCTCTTAGTTTCCGTGTGGTGGGAGCTCGGCTTTTGTGCGGTGGGAGCTCGGCTTTCATATGGGAGAAAGCTATTGTTGGGTCTCAAGTTCCATGCACGAGGAGTAAATTTTCAGTCGTTTTTTCCATCTTTCTTCGCGCGCTCGTTCAATAATTGCGACGGCACTTTTTTACTTTTTGCTTTTCTTTTTAGTACGCTTAACACCTTTTATCCAGTAAAAGTACAACCCTATTTATATGGATTTGAGAAACCCTAATAAATTTGACTATTTCCAAAAGTTACAAATTTTTCCCTGTTTAATCAAAATTACGAATTTGTCCCACTTTACTTCTATTTCAATTTTGTAGTCATTTTTGAAGCTTTTTCAAATCTGAAAATTACCAGTACGTCATCTTCATCGTCCTCATGATTGATGGCAATAAATAATGATCTAAAACTTCATGAAATGACCAAATTGCCCTTTTATCTCCAAAATGCACTTAGCTCTCCATTGTATTGCTTTGACCTGAAATCACTAAAACAAACACATCAATACCTTCAACTGGGTTTGTTAGCATCAAACACAAGGCTCATCGATTGCCTTTCTTAAAAATCTACCGCTTTTGATGATAACAAACCTATAAAAAGATTTGATCAAATATGCACAAACAATTTGGCTTATGTGATGTGTTTGAAATGATAATGATGTTTGACATTGTTGCGGGATAAGATTCGCGTACAATGAATTTTTATTGAGGGGAACCAAGAGCATGGCGGTTTAGAGTTAGATGAGGAGTAGGTAGGCCTTTTACAGGTGGTGAGGGGTTGAGAGGTTGGACGCCCTTCGCATGTCGATCTCTAGGACGATCCTACAAGTCCACCGGTGACTCGCTGCTCACCACGAGTAAGACGATGGTCGCACGTTGCTTGGAAGGAGACAACATGTGCACTGAGCAGCTCGTCAGAAAGGCCGGGTTGGGTTCCAAACCGTAGCCTCCCCGATGCTTAAGTTAGTATTAGGGCTTAGAAAAGTGGGCTAGACACGTAGGTTGAGCTAAGTGTAGGTCGACCTAGCGTGTCGAGTTATAGTGGAAGAACAAAGATGTGGACGACCTTTGCTCTTGTGTGTGTGTGTGTGTGTAAGAGTTTGAGAATCAATTTTCTAACCCTTCTCTCGCTGGAGGTGAAGGGGTATTTATATCTGATAACGGCGGTTAGGTGGGGCTGACCTGTCATGCTGAGCTGGCACGTTAGACTAGGGAAGCTTCGACCGAGGATGTCAGAGCCATGCATGTCAACCATGCTTTTGTCAGACGACGCAACAGCCAGGGGTGCTTTGTCAGAGTGTCAGAGCCAAAAGCATCAAACGACCAGGGGGCGCAGCGGCTAGGGGATGCTTTATCAGGATGTCGAGCGGCGAAAGCGTCCGTGGCGTACTTGTACATGGTTGTTTGTCGTGTTCGATAAGCCAAAGAGTCGTCGAGGCACGTCTGTGGTGTGGGACTGCACCTGAATCACTTGGTCGATCTCGGTTGATGAGTGCGACTTGTTGTTTGCTTGGCTAGCTTGGAGGGAAGCGGGCACCCAACTGACGAGGTTTGAGGCGAAGTGCACCCTTCCTGCTAGTCGGGCGGACTTCAGGGTTGATAGGCGACCAGCGGGCTAAGGGGAGATCAAGCGATCATTCGGCGAGGTTAGGAAGAAGAGTTCCCTTCCGCTAGTCGAGGTGGACTTTTCGAAGGAGGGACGGGCTGGCTATGTGTTTGGCGAGCTCGAAAGGAAGTTTGGGGTATTACAATCTTTAGGGCGTAACAATTGCCCCCGTCATTCAAGCTTGAGGCAAAAGCACGGCCTAGCTCAGATGACGCACCATTTCTTCATCTGTCTGATAGTGACGGGGTAATCTTCGTTCTGGCCTTGGAAGTGACAGGAGCTATTTCGAAAAACCCGACCGCCGTTTCGTCGTCATCATCCTGATTTGAAGGGTGGGGAGAAATCGAGGCATCCCCGCCACTCGATACATGAGGCATGGCAGACGCGACTACAGGTGGCAATCGAGGCACCTGAGCAACTCGGATCGACGTCGCGTGGCGGAGCTTCGACGATGGGGATGATCCTTTGCTTGCTATAAATAGGGAGCGAGTGGATCCGACGAGAGTTTTCTTCTGATTTCAAGTTTCTTCGAGCGCTTCTTCTTCTCCGACCTTCTGACTGCCATCGCCACCATCGCTGCTGTTGTCAGAGTTACTGTTCCGATCCCTTCCTCAGTTCATCTTCTTTTAGCTAGGTAATCTCTTGATCTTCTTTTAGATGGCTTCTCCTTTCGAGGTAGGAGGTGGTAGTGGTGCGGTGAGGGAGGAAGCAGTGGTAAAGGAAGAGGAATTGGAAGAGAAGATGTGGCGATGGAGGAAGAGATCATTCCTAAGGAGGGTGCCAAGGGTGGTAGCGACCACTCGATGCAGAATGGACATGATCAATATCAGGGAAATCTGGGCGAGGTATATTTGGCCCCATTGCAAAGTGTGCCTCCCTGGAGAAACGAGAGGTATGCAGTCCCGGGGATAATGAGGTCGAGGTTTATGTCCAGACTTTCGAGCTAGGGCTTCGATTTCCTATCAACCCTCATCTCCTCCATCTGTGAATTTCCTCAAGCTTTCTCTCTTCGTGTTGGCGTCGAGCTCCGTTGGTTTGATGATCGGCTTTGTCGTCCTCTGCCTCGCCAGTGACTTGAGTCCGTCCTTGGTGCTCTTTCACCATTTCTTCGAAGTGAGGAGAAAGGGGAAGCATTACTGCACGTATGAAAAGAAGGTGTGGCCTCTCATCCTTGGGGTGCCAGCCGATGTGAAAGGGTGGAGGGAAAGATTCGTTTTTGTCTTGATGCCGCCCGATGTTGAATCCCTCGGTTGATGAGGAGGTGGTCTTGAAGGGAGAGGATCTGGCGAATGCCCAAATTTTGGAGGATATTTCTGAGGCAGACAGGCAGCTGGAGAGCTTGATCAAGGACGACCGGCTTGCTCAGCATTTTTGGCCCGAAGATATTTTGATTCTGGCAAACTTCCCCATATAGGCTCACCCTAATCTTTTTCTTCTTTGCAGGCGAGGACATGATACACACAAGGGAGGAGGTGCTAATGGCGGCCGAGCTGTCCGTGGCGAAGAAGTCCGCCCCCAGGACAAAGGCAAGAGAGTGGTAGACGAGGAAGGGCCAGCGAAGGAGACCGCCCATCACTGAGATCATAACGAGGGAGAGGTGGCAGACAAGAGGCAACGGACGTCCAAATCGGACGCCTCCTCTTGCCGAACTAGCGAGGTCGCACCCGACGGTCAGGCTAACCAAGGGAAGGCCGCCACGGCTCCTCCTCCAAATATTCCGACTATGGAGAAGCCCGACAGGGCATCCGCGATTGATCACTGGCCTTACGGGATTCTCCAACAGGAGATGGAAAAGGAGGCACACCTAAGCTGCAAGAGGGCGTTCGCCAGCTTTAGGTCGAAGAGGGCTGAGGTTGAAGCCCTTCCAAGGGAGGATATCCTCCAACCGACCTACCCGATAAGTAGATGGGAGTCCGTTTTTGATGAAGGCAGGGTTGCGGCCCATCTGGCAGAAAATAGCATGCTGCCGCGGGACCGCGAATCCCTGGCCAATGTTGGTGCAGAACGGCTGTGCGATTTCGCGATCTGGCACAGTATGCAGGTAGGTTAACCTTCTTACTCCATCTCACTAGTCTTCTTGCTTACGCATGTAACTGTGTCTTAGCTTCTTTTATAGGTGGTGGCGACGATGGCGGCTCTGTAGCGCCACACCCCTTGTGGCCTTCCTCAAGGCGTCCCTCGAGACGGGGAGGGTCGACCTTCATGAGACTGAAGAAAAATTGCGGGAGAAGGGCGAGGAGCTGGGGCGAGCTATGAGGGTCTGTGATGCTCAGAAGAAGTTCGTCGATTATTTGGAGGAGAAGCAGGCAGAGCTCGCCCATCAGCTTCAGGAGGAAGAGGCCAAGCAGGTCGATATCCTGAAGAAGCATTCTGAGGAGAGGGGCAGTAAAAAGCGGGTAAAATACCTTCAGCAGCGGGAGATCGCCGACCTGAAGCAGGCAATGGAGGCGGGGAAAAGGGAGAACGTTGGCTTGAAGTGGCAAATGGAGAAGCAGGGGAAAGTAGACTAGGGCATGATGGACGCCGCCGTCTGTCGATATACGCTGCGGCAGGCGAAGTTGCATCCCTCGCTCGTGGTTGACTTCCCCAAGCTAGACATGCCATTAGCCAGAGAAAGGGAAGAGTCGGGAGATGCACCGAGGGAGACGATCAGGCGGGCGACCCAGTGGACACACGGGCTCTGGAGGGCGGCGTTCATAGGAGTGTTGGCCAAGCCGAGGCGCCATAGAATAGGGCGAAGTTTATATGGCCGGCTTTGGGCCAAGCCCGATGTCTCGTTGTATTTTTGGTAAACCCTGGGTTGTACATAGTCAGTTATATAAATAAAATTTGAAATTTTTTCCATGTCTGTCTTTTGGCTTGTTCCCCTTGTCGGTTGTGCGGACTGTGATCATGCATGGATGTTACCGCCTCCGACATTCTGCTACTGACAAGCAATGAGCCGAGGGGATGGAGAATGTTGTGAAGTTGCACGTCCAAACCAGATTCGAGGGCGAGCTGCCAGCGGTCTAACCCAACCGGGTGGTGACCTGTTGAGGGCGACGGACGCTCAGGCATGCCCCGGCTGGTGGAATGCACTTAGGTGTGCCCCAGACTTCTTCGATACGAGGATATGAAATTTTAGTTCGTACGACAGGTAGACAAAAATATGAGCGCACAAGAATATACTTATAGGGGAGAAAAGGAGCGAGACGTGGCCCAGTCTTGGTCCACCGGTGACCTATCAAGGGCGAAGCTTTGCATGATTGCCGCGGACTGTGAGGGAGGGAGGAGTACGAGCTCATAGCTCACCCCTATTATCCTGCCATAGGCTTTCAATGTGTGTACTTGTAGCCCGGGACGGTTCATGCTTCGGCCTGCCTTATAGGGGAAGAGCTCGCTTGGGGAGCCTTGACGTTCCTCGGTGCGTGGAGCTGAAAATTTAGTCTGTGCAACATGAAACTAAAAATACGAGTGTGACAAAGTTAACTCATGGTTTGGGATGAAAGTCCGGCCTGGTCCAAGCGACGAACCACCTCCTTGTGCGCCCGAAAGTGGGGGGAGCAACCTGTGATTCGAGGGTCTGGAAAGGGCTAGGAGTCATTTTGAAAAGCCTGCCCACCGTTTCGTTGCCATCATATTGATTTGAAGGTGGGAGGATATCGAAGCGTCCCATCATTCCAACAGGTGACGCGTGGTGGACGTGACTGCATGTGACAGTCGAAGCGTCTGAAGGCTTGGATCTCCGACACGTGGAGGAGCTCTTACGACAGAGATCGGTTAGCGGTTCCTATAAATAGGGGAGGAGGAGATCGAGCGAGAGTTTTCACACTTCTGATTTTTTTCGAGCTCTCGCCCCCTTCAGAGTTTTCGTTTGCCGTCACCGTTGTAGCCGTCGCTGGAGCTCCTACAACAGTTTCGACAACTTCATCTGACCGTCTTCATCCCAAGGTACTGTTCTTCATCTTTAAAAATGGTTTCTCAGGCTTCTTCGTGGTCATCGGCTTCGAGGGGGATAAAACAAGGGATTAGGGGTAGTAGAGCAACCGACAGCTCTGCCGCGGACACATTGGAGTTGGTGGATGAGGGATCACCGGTAAGTGAGGGTCGCACCGAGGGTAGGTCAGCTTTCGAGCTTGCCATGTGATCTTCGTCAGTAGACCCCAAGGGATCAGGGAAAGGAAAAGGGGCCGTCGTACCGAGGCCCCAATTATTCGTTAGGGCCGTTTTTACTGTGGCCAAGGCCGGGGTCATTCCCGTAGAGATCACGAGCATGGAATCGGTAGCACAGACCTCCTTCATATCTGGCGCCCGTGTGAAGTATATCAGGCTGCCCTACACAGTCCGTCTGCTGACCACTGTTGAACGGGTGTGTTTTTCGAAGGACCATGAAATGGGTGTCTAAGTCGCCTACTTCCAGCAAGGAATCCGCTTCCCCCTACCTCCTCTGCTTTCCCAGATCTTAGATTTCCTCGGATTGTCACTCTTCCAGCTGATGCCGAACTTCATCTGTTTGGTCGTTGGTTTTCTCGTCCTTTGTGCGAAGAACGACATCAGTGCGATCCTCCCCCCTGTTTTGGTACTTCTTCGCAATTAAGAAGCTGAGGGCGTATTATTACGTATCAGCGAGGAAAAGTCGGCCTCTCGTCTGGGGCTTGCCAGGCAACATTAAAGGCTGGAGGGAGCAATATGTATTCGTCTCGACGCCTGAGGAACTGGCATTGAGGTTGAACTGGGGCTCGCTGAACCCGAAGGCAAACAAAGAGATCCATCTCGACGCGGTCGATGCTGAAGAAGACGAGGGTAGCGGAGACCATGTCCGCTTCGGGCTCTCAAGCGAACGGGACAGACGCCAGCCATCCTACCGAGTGTGCTGCAACCAGAGCCGATGCCATGCCCATCGATCTCGAAGCCAAGGAAGGTCGGTGAGTCGACCCAGAGGACTAGGGTTCACGGAGTGGGCAGCCCCGTACGATCCTCGTAGCTTCGATCTAGACCCCGGCTCCCCGGAGGGCTCCGCTAGGTCAGGCTCTATCAGTCAAACGACAGCCGGGGATCATTGGCCCTATGGCTGCCTGCAGTCCAAGCTAGATAAGCCTGCTCACCTGACCTGCGAGGTGGTGCTCGCAGTTTTCAAGTCCAAGAGGGACAGCTCTTGGCCTTGCTGGAGGAGGATCTTCGGGTGACGTCCTATCTAGTTGGCTGCACCGAGTTGGTCTTCTATGAGGCCAGGGTGGCAGCAAGGCTGGTTGAGAATAGCCTGCTTTCCCTAAACAAGGAGTCCTTAGCGAAGGTTGACGCAGAAAGGTTGTGCGCCTCAGCCATATGGCATGGAATGAAGGTAGGTCGACTGACCTCTTTATCTACATTTATCTTTGCCTTGGTAGATTCTTGTTTTGTTGTGCAAGACAATGCCATGATGGTCGCCCTCAGGAGTCGCACCTCTGCCATAACCAAGGCTGAGATCCTGCTCGAGAAGGGGAGGTGGAGCTTACCACCCTTAAGAAGGCGACAGATGAGTGGTTGGTGAAGGAGAAGAACAAGTATGCCAATATAAAGGACTCGTTCGTCGAAGAGCAGACGAAGATCCGGAAGCTGGAGGCAAGCTTAAAGGAGTCTAAGGAGAGGGCCGCCGTCGAAGAAGCTTGCCAAGACGATCTGGAGGGCGATCTAAAGCGGGAGAATGCACGTACGGCCGAGCTGGAAGCACATCAGGAGTCTGGTAGGGCGGAGCTGGAAGCAAAGATGGCTAAATTCCGCGCTTTCCAGACGGTGAAGTTCGTCCCCACCCTGGAGGTGATGAAGACGAAGGGCCTAAAGGAAGGCCGGGCAGAGGGCTGGGAGGCGTGCCTTCAAAGGATCAAGGAAAAGACGGGGGGGGGGGGGGGGGCCTTTATCCTTTAGTCGACGTGGACTTCAACTTGCTGGCGGCCTCAGAGGAGGAGGAGGAAGAAGTGGCCACGCCGGGCGATGAGGAGGCCCCAGCGGCCGAACTGAAAGTGGCCGGGGACGCTCAAGCCGGTTAAGGTTTGGTCGGTGGTGACCAGGGGGAAGGCAGCCAAGGTGCGGTATAAGATGTTGGGGGGAGATTTAGGGGCCTTGGCGTAGGACTTAATTAATTTTTTTCGTAGATGTTGTGGATGTTTTTGGCGGTGTCGACCTAGTTTGGGTTATTTTTTGTAGGGTCGGCATCCGGGCTATACTTGTAAGAAATTTTAATCAATGAAATTTTTTATGGTCCGAGCTTATTCTTCTCGACTAGCGGCTTGGTCCCCCTCAAATTGCGACTTAGCACGGCCCAGAATGTGTGTTGCCCCCGAAATTTGGGGCGGGCAAGAGCTGGGGAGAGGTCATGCCGGATGTCAAGATTATAGACCATTGTTTGACTTTCAAATTTTGAGGGGGTAGGGTCCGAGCCCGTAGCTCAGCCCTATCCCCTCTCCGGTTTGGGTGGCAAAGCTCCGTAAGCTTGCCCCCGGAGTCTTCATTTGAGGGGAGGGTGCGAGCCTGTAGCTCGGCCCTAGCTCTTCTCCGGTTTGGGTGGCGAAGCTCCGTAAGCTTGCCCCGGAGTCTTCCCTGGAGGGGAGGATGTGAGCCCGTAACTCGGCCCTAGCCCTTTTTTGATTTGGGTGGTGAAGCTCCGTAAGCTTACCCCGAAGTCTTCATTTGAGGGGAGGGTGCGAGCCCGTAGCTCGGCCCTAGCCCTTTTCCGGTTTGGGTTGCGAAACTCTGTAAGCTTGCCTCGGATTCTTCATTTCAGTAGAGAGTGCGAGCTCGTAGCTCGGCCCTAGCCCTTCTCCGGTTTGGGTGGCGAAGC
This sequence comes from Scilla litardierei, assembly GCA_030789695.1. Taxonomy (NCBI): domain Eukaryota; kingdom Viridiplantae; phylum Streptophyta; class Magnoliopsida; order Asparagales; family Asparagaceae; genus Scilla; species Scilla litardierei. Next base: position 203,866 of record JAULAV010007716.1, on the reverse strand, counting down.
TCCGTAAGCTTGCCCTGGAGTCTTCATTTAAGGGGGGTACGCACCCGAAGCTCAGCCCTTTCCCTTCTCCGGTTTGGGTGGCGAAGCTCCGTAAGCTTCCCCCGGAGTCTTCATTTGAGGGGAGGGTGCGAGCCCGTAGCTTAGCCCTAGCCCTTCTCCGGTTTGGGTGGCAAAGATCCGTAATCTTGCACCATAGTCTTCACTGAAGGGGAGGGTGCGAGCCCGTAGCTCGGCCCTAGCCCTTCTCCGGTTTGGGTGGCGAAGATCCGTAAGCTTTCCCCGGAGTCTTCATTTGAGGGGATGATGCGAGCCCGTAGCTTGGCTCTAGCCCTTCTCTGGTTTGGGTGGCAAAGCTCCATAAGCTTGCCTCGGAGTCTTCACTGGAGGGGAGGGTGCGAGCTCGTAGCTCGACCCTATCCCTTCTTCGGTTTGGTGGCAAAGCTTTGTAAGCTTGCCCCGGAGTCTCCATTTGAGGGGATGGTGTGAGCCCGTAGCTCGACCTTAGCCCTTCTCCAGTTTGGGTGGCGAGGACTGATCTTGCCTAGGAGTTTGAGAGTGTTCGAGGAGAACTGAAATTTTTATGGGGAGACTGCAACATTTGAAAATATGCAGGAAAGGAAGATAATTTTATTAAAAGTCACGAAGTTATTGATAGTATTTTAGCAAGTGTTTTGCATCCACTGGTGGGCTAGCTCATCACCGTCCGTGGTTGCTAGGTTGTAAGTGGTCAGGCCGATGATGTTGATGATCTCATACGGGCCCTCCACTTTGATGAGAGCTTCCCTTGGCGAGCGATCTTCGGTTTGAAGGTTGTGTCCCTGAGGACTAGGTCACCGATCCTGAAGCTCCACTTCTTCACCCAGGAGTTGTAATGCCCGGCCATCCTCTGGTTATGCCTGACGAGATTTGTCAGAGCTCGCTCTCTTACTTCATCGATGAGCTCGAGGTTAAGGTCAAGGCCCTCCATATGGACCGTCCTCATTGAAGTACCTGAGGCAAAGTATCTCTTCTCTTACTTCCACAGGGATGAACGCTTCCGCCCCAAATGCAAGCATAAACGGGCTCTCCCCGGTCGACTCCTTGTAGGTCATGCGGTACCACCAAAGGATCCCCGGTAACTCGTCCACCCAAGATCCAAGTGCGTCACCGACCTTCTTCTTCAGTGGGCCCAATATGCACTTGTTTGCTGCCTCTGCCATCCCATTGCACTGCGGATGTGCCACGGAAGCGAAGTGTAGCTTAATCCCCCAATCCGAACAGAAGCTCCGGAAGTCTGCGCAGTCGAACTGCCTCCCGTTGTCTGTCACTATGGAGCGAGGTAACCCAAAGTAGCATATAACAGACTTCCAAATGAAGTTCTTCATATCCTTCCATGTGATGCGCACCAATGGTTCAGCTTCGACCCACTTGGTGAAGTAGTCGACAGCGACGACAAGATATTTCCTCCCTTTGGTCACCTTCGAGAAAGATCTAAGGATGTCGAGGCCCCACTTGGCAAATGGGATCGGAATGAGGATGGGGACCGGGTCGGCCGACGGAGCTGCGGTGCGTCCACAGAACTTTTGGCATTATCTGCACTTTTGGACGTACTGAGACGCGTCGTGGATCATGGTCGGGCAGTAGTACCCTTGACGCACCACTTTGTGGGCGATGGTGCACCCGCCATAATGGTTTCCGCAGAGGCCTTTGTGTAACTCGCGGATGACTTATTTGGCCTTGTCTGGCCCCAGACACTTCAGGTAACGCAGGATGTCGAACTTTGCATGGCACATATGGTAAAGTACTCCGTCGAAGATTACGAACGACAGGGCTCGTCTTTCGACCTTCTTCGTTTCGAGCCGATCCTCGGGCAGGGCCCCGTCTCTGAGTAGGTCATTATCGGGCTCATCTAGTTCATTATCTGGCAGACACACATTAGCTCGCCATCATCAATGGTAGGTGTCAGCAGGTTCTCGACGTAGATGGCATTTCCAATTTCGACCGAGGAAGAGGATGCCAGCTTTGATAGGGCATCGGCTCGAAGGTTGTTGGAACAAGGTATATGATGGAATTCCGCTTTCTTGAACCTCTGAAGCTCGGCCTTCGCACACTATAAGTAACGCTTCATCAGCTCTTATCGGGCCTTGAAACTCCCCTGGATTTGTTGGACGAGGATCCTCTAGTCGCTCAGAAGCAGCACATTTGTCGCCCCCATTGCTCGGTATAGCTTCAACTCGTTGATGGCGGCTTCGCACGCCGTTACATTGTTCGTCGTCAAAACATTGAAGCAGAGCACATACTCCAGTATGCACCCATTGCAAGTTTGGATGACGATGCCCGCTCCACTTTCGGATACCGTAGCCAATCCGTCGACGTGGATGAGCCACAGTTCGCCATCTCCTTCCTGAGCGGATGTCGAGGGTTCATTTTCCGGTAGTTTCTGCCATGCTACGGCCAATTGAGCACCTGGCAGGCCCTCGGGAGGTTCTTCAATTGTGCAATCCACCACAAAGTCTGCCAGCGCTTGGCCCTTGATCGCTGTCCGGGCTCGGTAGATGATGTTGAACTCACTGAGCTCGACGCTCCAATTCAGCATTCTCCCCGATCGCTCCAATCCCTTTAAGTTCTTCTCGAGGGGGAGATTGGTGTGGACGATGACAATGTGAGCCTGGAAGTACGACCGGAGCTTCCTAACTGTCGCGACTAGGCAGTAAGCGACCTTCTCTATGGATCTGTAACGGGTCTCCACATCTTGAAGAACCCGGCTCGCATAGTAGAGAGGTCGTTGCATGCCCATATCTTCCTTGACCAGTGCCGAGCTAACATCTGTAGGGTTTTCTAGGACCCTTAGGGCACAAAAACTCTAGTCCCGTCCTAAGTCGGACGGAACATAGACAGAAATGCAGCGGAAAAAATTTTATGTTAATCTAATTAACATGCAACCCTAAGGAACCAGACCCTATTAGCCAGGATCTATGCCAACTTGGGGTGGATCTGACCACCCCAAGAGGGATCTAACTACTGCGAATAATTAAATGAAAACTTAACACATACCTGGAATCTCAGCCCTGGGGCAGGCGAGATGTTCCATGCCATCTTCCGAGCTGCTCCCGTCCCACGCCGAGCCGCTCCTTGAACCGCTCCCCGAATTGCTCCTCGAACTGCTCCGCATCCCGAGGCGATCAATCCCATGTCGCCGAGCCAACCACACGCCGAAGAAAGTTTCACGCGAGTGAAACCTCCGCCTAGATTTCGGATCTGAATCCGAACTCCTTTGCGGCTTTGCTAGAGCCCTCAGGAGCAAGGCAGAAATTTATAGGGAGAGGAGAAATATTAATTTAGCTTAGATCCGAGCGTGCTCCAACATTTACGAAAGCCGCTCAGATCTAGAGCTTGGGACGAGTTTTGAGGAGGAGAGCAGACCCCTATTTATATAGGCGGCGGACTCTCCCCTTTTCTCAAAATCCGATGTGGGACTAAAATAGAGTTTAATCAAATTCAATTTAGTTTGCACTTCACAAAGTGCAAACTTCCTTGAATTTTAACTCCCTCACTGTTGAACTTCAGGATTGATACAACCTATCAATACAACGAGCGTTCAACGGTGAACGCATAGGAAAAAACCGTTCGTCAATCGGAGTTCGTTTGACCCTCCAATTGAGTGTCCAAAGGTCAGCCCAAAGTCACGTTTTAACAAAACTGCAGCCGTCAAGAAATTCAACTAGGGTTCGAAACCCCATACGTGTGGGTCCCACCGCATGGGCCCCACAGGCTGAATTAGCCCGCCCAGCTCCGGGGCGCGTGCGCTGCACGCGCCCCTGGGCGCTGCATGTCACGCGCCCCAGCAGGGGAGCGTGCCCTGCACTCGCCCATGTGGGCGTCAGCGCCCACATGGCGCCGGTTTGAATGGTTTGCCCGGCCCTTTGGGCCGGGCCATTAAACCAGTGTTTGCCCCTTTTTTTGTGTTTCTCAAACAGCAAAAAAACTTATGGGCCTGATTTATTTGGGCTTCTATCTAAACACTTTAAATAGACTTGCTGGGCTCGTTTGGACTCCGTTTTGGACGCGGTTTGAACCTGTGTCTAGAGCGGGACGATCCCGTCATACAGGAGAACTATTCCTTGCATTTATATTATTAAATATTGTTTTAAACAATTTAAAACACATTTAATCTCTTTTGCATCAAATGCAAAATAGTCCCTATCTAGGCTTAAATTATCATTTGCATCAAATACAAATGATCTGAGGGCATATATCCCTACATCTCCCACTTGCACTCAGGATCATTTATCCCGAATGCTGGAGATTATTGCAAACATCTTTTGCAATATTTTATCCCTTGCATCAAATGCAAATTATTCTCCCTAACTAATTTCTACCTATTACTAGACGAAGATCGCACTCTGTGTGAGACCCTACAGCCTGACCCTTACAACAGGTTGGGCTCGAAGCCCTATACGGCAGTGACCACGAGCAGTGGTTGCCGTCCCTGCTTCAGGAATCATCATTATGTGGTTAACTCATTGACATGAGTATTGACTGGACCACCCTGACTGTTTTCGTGATGAATTCCGCAGTTATAGTCTCTTCGTCTAAACTATGTCGTGTAGATCAAGTCTAGGGTACGGTCAAACTGTCAACCCCAATAACTTGACTCCGGTTAGTTTCTATCGATCTTTTAGTCAAAAAATGTTGGACTTCTTCCAACATACTCTGGCCAGAGTTTTTACTAAAGACCGAACTAACCCTACGACACTAACTCCCATTGACCGGGAGAGACGAATCCTCTCTTGGTCATTACTCTCCTCATACGCTTCAAGTGTCACCCAATCAAAGACCTTTCGACAGGCCTTGCCTCGAAGCTAGGTCATTTGATCTAAGTGGCACTGTTCACGCACAGGTTCATCAAAATGACCTCAAGTCAAAAGACCAACTAGCCTATCATCACTCAGAGTCATCATTGACAGATTGGTCAATATAACCATATGATAACTCTTGTGGATCATTCAGTGAACTCATTCTCTAATGAGCACCTGTGTCTCATCTACGACTTCACCAAGTCAAGCGATCATGAGATCATCGCCACCGCTAAACGGTGAAGACTAAGACACAATGGTCTATCCGATGTTTCGATATCCTTGTCTCGAAACATCTACGACCACGAACCCTTTTAGACTTATGCTCCAGACGGTCAAACATTTCTCCATGATCGAGATACTCATCTCGATACCTGTTTGACCTTGCATAAAGTCTCAGGACTTTACCTAAGTTAATGTCTAATGTTAACTACATTATAAAATAACTTAGATAAACTATTACCAAACAGCTTACTGTTATTTCGAAGGTATCATCTCTCAACATCTCCCACTTGCACTCAGGCCCATTTATCCCGGTATCTTATACCGTTTTTACACATAAGTTTTCTCGACTTCATGTGCTAGAGCCTTCGTGAGTGGATCTGCTAAAACCGTCTACACTATAGACTCAAGGGGTTTTTATGTTCATGTTAGACCAACCATTTGAATCTCATTCAAATAATTCACTTGGTCTACGGAATTTGTAATATTTAATATACATGGATCTTATCCAGCTCATCGTACATTACGATAATAATTTAAATTTGTTAATGGTCATTTCAAATGGCTCATATCTATTTCTAATAAAGTATCAAACTCTTTGATTACTTAATCAAATTATATGTTCCATCTCTTTGATGCCTTGCATGTAATTTATACGCTCCCACTGACCTTGAAAACTCTCTGGCTAATTCATATAAGTTGGTCCGTCTAAATCATATTTAGAAAAACGAACTTATAAGTGAATGCTCCAATTTTCATGGTCAACATGAGCGTTTTACATCGGATTTGGTCCGAGTAGATCTGTACACATCTGTTGGCGAGACGATTTCAACTAATCCGTTTTAAAGAAATTAGGGTGAAAACCGTTTTCGATCAACAAGATTGTACTTTACTATTCTCTTTCTGCACCAATCTTTCAACTTAAAGATTTACTTGCAGAAAGTGAGGAAACATTTTCCTTGGGTACGTAAACTAAATTCTCAAATTTATTTACGCACACGGACATATTTTGATTGCATCAAGTTTTTAAATCGGAGTTACTACTCCGAATTACATCCCGGAAGTTGACTAAGTCATCATCAGTTATGATGTCTAACTCGACAATTCGTCTCACGAAATTCGAGTAATTATACAACTTCTTTAATGATCGATTTAATGAATATCTTATTGACAATTTCCTCATAGGACATTATCATACCTTAGGCATTACGATCTGGGACTTAACCCAGAGAGAGGACTTAACTCAGAGTCACTTACTATGTATCGCACCAAGTCTCACTAAGTGTGATTCATACATTTTAACACACGAATGTGTTAACAGACTTGACCTGAGAGAAAATCACATTTTCTTTTAATTACACAAGATTTTATGTAGCTAAGTATTTGACCATTCGATCTAATCGAATCAGTTTAAATACTTTCTACTTTTCGTTCTTTATTTTATCAGACTTGTGTTTCATCAAGAACACGTGTCTTAATAAAATATACGAATAACTTATTTTGGTTAAAATAGACTCGGGTACATCAGTATGTACGAGACTGAGTTCGACAACTCATTCTTCCACTGTCTTACAGATGGGTTTCAGCCGTTATATCTGAGAGGATAAGATTCACAAGTGTCCGTAGACTTCATAATACAAGAGGTCAGACCCCTCTTTATGTGACTTGTGAAGCTTAGTCTCTCGACATGGCCTAGTCTATTTTACCATATAAGTTTGCTACTATCTTGTGTATTTATATATTAACATTTAATATATATATATAGTTATTACAAATTACTTAATACAAAACATTGCTTCCGAAGCAAGGTGACGACATTCGTCAAAAAATGTGTTAGACGTTTTTGTATAACTATTTATTCTGAAATCGTGACATCAAAATATATCACATTTTCATTTCCTCCTACTTATGCCTTTACTAATGATAAATTAAACTAACTTTCTCAATTGACTTTCCGGAGTGCCTTCTTCCTCTTCTAAATCACATTTAGATATTAATTAACCCAACATAAATAGCTATGCAAGCATCTTATGTATCCAAACGCTTGAGCTTTGCAATCTCGAGTTTAGCTCAAGAAGTTGCTTGTCTCAAGATCCGGTTGGGATACATAGTCTTGCACCGCTCATGCACTCGTATTCGACTCAAACGGTTTGATCGAATTCTCGAACTTTGCGGATCGGAATTGTTTGTCCATACAACCTTGAGGGTAGCTCGACAAGTTGTAGGGAGAAACATACTTCGAATACCCTATATGTTCAAGCTGCCTCATATAGAGAAGAGTGACATGTAGCTTTAATTTATATGTTGGACTCAGAACTTAATGAAATCATATTTCTTAAGTCTGTTCTTTAGAAGGTCATTTAATGTCAACGAGAATATAGATTAATTCCATCAATTAGAATTTAACTTGATATTCAATTAATCAACTATTTGACCAGTTAACTTATTCCAATATTATATTTTGATTCCTTCGGTAAACATAGTCTTGCCCTAGTTTTTGCATATGTTCAATATTAAATATAGGTAGATTGGCTTTCATCTATCTATATCCTCCCACTATTTTTACGATCGTTTTAAAGATTAATAACGAACGATTTAATCGAATTTAAAAATTAGTGAAAGAGGGATCCAATCATCCCGAACCTCACAACCTTGAGGAGACTCAACAAGTTGATTGGTTCCATGACTGGTAGACTAACTCTTGGTCAATCACATCACATGTGATTCCCTGTCGATTTTTACCCACAGTCACTTATGATCTTGAGGAGACTCAACAAATCATAATGACTGGTCTAGTCAGACCCTTGATTTCGTGTCCAGATTTGACTTAGATCGATACTCGAGGAGACCCGACGCATCGATTTGGGTCAAGTCTAGACTACATCACATGTATGTTGGAGTTTGTTCCTTAAAGAAAAACAAGTCACAGCTTGAGGAGACTCAACAACTATAATTGTCTTCTTTGAGTTATCAAGCTCCAAAATCAAGGAGGGATACGAATTAATCTTTAATAAGATTTATAACGCATTGACTAGATATAGTCCAGGGTGTCATACAATCATGATTCGCGACATTGCGGTCCAGCGGAACACAGCTAGGGAATTGACTAAGCCAGGATCACTGCCCCTTGTACCAGCAAGGGTTGACCCAGAACTCTTAGCCAAGCACATTGACTGGATCATGGTCCATTGAATGAAGCTTGTCATTTTTGTATGTGTGCCATAGACTAAACAGCTTTTATTAACAACTAATTAATCCTATCAACTAGTTGCATCCTTAAATTCAAAATTTTAGGATTTGTTTAATAACTTTTATTAAGTCCTTATCAACTATAAGGTTCACGTGCTATCCTAATCGTTATTAGTATTTTAATAAAATTATTAACCAACGCTAAAAGCGAAGTATTTTAATGAGAATTAATAATAACAATTAGAATTAAAAAATTCATTAAAAGGACTACCCTAATTAGGAATTAGGTCTTCAAGCATTTTTAATGTTTTATTAAAACATAGCATGTCATTAAAATTCAATTAGTAAATTTTAATCATTACTTAATGGCTAACCTAAAGGGTTGTCTTGTGTTATCAAATAAGGGACAAGAAGACATAGCCATTAAAATTACACTAATTTTATCGCATAAAAAGTGTACAACTATTTAACAATTAAATAGACTAAAGTTTATCGCATAAACAATTTTAGCATGCATACTTAAATTTAACATTTAAATTTAAAAATACGATTTTTAAAACATTTTATTTTATCTCATAAAGTAAAAGCTTGTTTAAAAATCATAACATTTGCATGCTACTTTAAAATATTTATCGCATAAAAATTTTAAACTTTTTAAAATCAGTTTTTAAAATATCTCATAAATTTAAAACATCATTTAAAAAATTCCATGTTTAAAATTTATCACATAAAATTTTAAACAACATTTTAAACTTATCGCATAAAGTTTTAAAGCTTCAAAACAATTTTTTAAAATTTATCACATAAATTTAATAAATTCCATTTTAAAACTTACATGTTTAAAATTTTATCATATAAAATTTTTAAACAAAAAAAATTAAATTTATCGCATAAATTTAAAGAAAACATTTTTCTGTAAAAGCATTCAAATAATAAATTCGCAGTCCAAGATCAGCATACAAACCTGGCTCTGATACCAATGTAGGGTTTTCTAGGACCCTTAGGGCACAAAAACTCTAGTCCAGTCCTAAGTCGGACGGAACATAGACAGAAATGCAGCGGAAAAAATTTTATGTTAATCTAATTAACATGCAACCCTAAGGAACCAGACCCTATTAGCCAGGATCTATGCCAACTTGGGGTGGATCTGACCACCCCAAGAGGGATCTAACTACTGCGAATAATTAAATGAAAACTTAACACATACCCGGAATCTCAGCCCTGGGGCAGGAGAGATGTTCCGCGCCGTCTTCCGAGCTGCTCCTGTCCCACGCCGAGCCGCTCCTTGAACCGCTCCCCGAACTGCTCCTCGAACCGCTCCGCATCCCGAGGCGATCAATCCCATGTCGCCGAGCCAACCACGCGCCGAAGAAAGTTTCACGCGAGTGAAACCTCCGCCTAGATTTCGGATCTGAATCCGAACTCCTTTGCGGCTTTGCTAGAGCCCTCAGGAGCAAGGCAGAAATTTATAGGGAGAGGAGAAATACTAATTTAGCTTAGATCCGAGCGTGCTCCAACATTTACGAAAGCCGCTCAGATCTAGAGCTTGGGACGAGTTTTGAGGAGGAGAGCAGACCCCTATTTATATAGGCAGCGGACTCTCCCCTTTTCTCAAAATCCGATGTGGGACTAAAATAGAGTTTAATCAAATTCAATTTAGTTTGCACTTCACAAAGTACAAACTTCCGTGAATTTTAACTCCCTCACCGTTGAACTTCAGGATTGATACAACCTATCAATACGACGAGCGTTCAACGGTGAACGCATAGGAAAAAACCGTTCGTCAATCGGAGTTCGTTTGACCCTCCAATTGAGTGTCCAAAGGTCAGCCCAAAGTCACGTTTTAACAAAACTGCAGCCGTCAAGAAATTCAACTAGGGTTCGAAACCCCATACGTGTGGGTCCCACCGCATGGGCCCCACAGGCTGAATTAGCCCGCCCAGCTCCGGGGCGCGTGCGCTGCATGCGCCCCTGGGCGCTGCATGTCACGCGCCCCAGCAGGGGCGCGTGCCCTGCACGCGCGGGCGCGTGCAGAGCACGCGCCCACGTGGGCGCCGGCGCCCACATGGCGCCGGTTTGAATGGTTTGCCCGGCCCTTTGGGCCGGGCCATTAAACCAGTGTTTGCCCCCTTTTTTTGTGTTTCTCAAACAGCAAAAAAAACTTATGGGCCTGATTTATTTGGGCTTCTATCTAAACACTTTAAATAGACTTACTGGGCTCGTTTGGACTCCGTTTTGGACGCGGTTTGAACCTGTGTCTAGAGCAGGACGATCCCGTCATACAGGAGAACTATTCCTTGCATTTATATTATTAAATATTTTTTTAAACAATTTAAAATACATTTAATCTCTTTTGCATCAAATGCAAAATAGTCCCTATCTAGGCTTAAATTATCATTTGCATCAAATACAAATGATCTGAGGGCATATATCCCTACAACATCATCTTCATTGGGGGAGAGATATAAGCCCAGCTGCTCTCCCTCCTCTGGCTTCACGAGCATCGGCTGGCTTTGCAAGTAGGCCCGCAGCTCTGCGAACGCTTAGGCGCAGGAGTCGTCCCATTTGATCACCTTATGTCATCCTTCTTTGTGACGAGAGCCCGTCGCAAGACTCTAAAAAAGGGGAGCGATCTCTCTACAGATTTCGACAGAAACCTCCCTAGCACGGTGGCCCTTCCGTTCAGCCTCTGCAGGTCTTGAATGGTTCGAGGCTCTGCCATATTGATGAGGGCCGATATCTTATCCGGGTTTGCCTTAATTCCTCACTTCATAATCATGAAGTTGAGGAACTTTCCAGATTGCACGCCAAAGATGCACTTTGCAGGGTTGAGCTTTACGTTGTAGCGACGCACCTTTTGGAAAGTTTCATGCAGGTCGGCGAGGTGGTTTGGGGCCTCCTTGATTTCGACCAACATATCGTCTATGTAGACCTCAAGGTTTCGCCCGACCTGAGAGCTGAAGATCTTGTCCACCATCTGCTGATAGGTTGCCCCGGCATTCTTCAACCCGAACGACATCTTTGTGTAGCAGAAGCTGCCCTTGTCGGTGTTGAAGGATGTCTTCTCCTCGTTAACCTCCGCCATTGGGATTTGATTGTAGCCCGAGAATGCATCCATGAAGCTCAGCAGTTCGTAACCCGATGCGTGATCGATTAAGTGGTCGATCCTTGGCAAGGGGAAGCTATCCTTCAGGCATATCTTATTGAGGTCGGTGAAGTCGATGCACATGTGCCACTTCCTGCTGGCCTTCTTCACCATGATGACATTGGCAAGCCACTCCGGGTAGCTCACCGGCCTGATAAACTTGGCCTGGAGGAGCCACTCCACATCCTCTTCTGCCGCCCTCATCTTCTCCCCTCCGGAGCTTCTCTTCTTTTGCTTGATCGAACGAGCTTCTGGGTCTACGTTTAGCTTGTGGGCGATCACTGCAGGATCGACTCTGGGCATATCCGAGGGCGACCATGCGAAGATGTCTGCATTTCCTCTGAGGAGATTGATGAGTCTCATCCTCGTAGTGGCCGGGAGCTTCGTGCCGATGGAGACAGTCTTGCCCTCCTCTGCAGATACGACCCCTTCTTTAATTTCCTCTACCGGGGTCGGTCGCTGGTCGCAGTAATCCTCCTACTCATCGAGGAGATCGACCGTCCAGGTCTGTTCCGGTGCCTTAAGCTTGGTGGACCCGATGTAGCAGCTCCGAGACAGCTTCAGGTCCCCGTACTTGCCCCACCCCCCACGGAGTCTGAAATTTCACCATTTGATGTAGCAGACTGGGGAGAGCTTCAATGCCGGTCATGTAGGGCAGCCTTATGATTCCATTGTATGCCGACATGTTGTTGATGATAACGAACTGTGTCATGCAGGTGACAACATGTGCAAGGCCTCAGGTCAGCATAGGGACTGGGTGGCCGATGAAGCCGACGATCAGACCCGTGCAAGGCCTCAAGTCTGCATGCTTCAGCCCCATCTTCTCGACCGTCGACATGAACAAGATGTTACAAGAGATCCCCGTCTCGATTAGGAGGTGGCTAACAATGGCCATCCCGATCTGAGCTTCGATGACGATGGCATCGTCATGCGGCATCTCGATCCCCTCCAGGTCATCGTCCGTTAAAGTGATAGGCGGTCGAGCTACTCTTCTTCTCTTTACCCCAGTGCCAAGGTCCGCCGCCATCACCTGCAGAACGTGTGCCTTCCTGGCTGATGATGATGCACCTCTTGAGGATAGCCCATCGCATATCACGTCTATGTGCATGACCAACCTCGGGGGGCGAGGTGCTTCCTGCTCATCATTCGGGGGTGGGTCTGGCCTCCGTGCTCCTGGCGGGGCTCTCTCTTCTCGGGCGGGCCTTCTCCCTTCGACATAGACTCGGAGGTGGCCTGCTTGAATCAGCTGCTCTATCTCCTTCTTCAGAGTGAAACAATTGTCGATATCGTGATCATGATCTCGATGATACCGACAATACTTCTGCAGATCCCTCTTAACAGAGTCCGACCTCAACTCCCGAGGTAGGTCTTACAGTAGTACGGCCCTCATCATGGCAGCTAACACCTCGATCATCGGGGTGTTGAGTTGGGTGTACTGGGCCCGCTGTAGTCTCTCTAGCCTTTAGGCCACCTGTGCAGGCCCTCTGGCAGCAGCAAACTCCCGCACTGGGTTTGGGTGATCTTGCAGACGATGCACCTCTAGATCACGCCTCTGCTGGGCCAGCTGGTCACGGCCCCTGGGTCTGTCCTCCTGTCTCGGTCAAAAGTTGGGCTGATGCTCACTGCAGGGTGCCTCCATCCTGGGGGGCCTTTTCCTGTCCCCAGGTCCTCCTCGCTCAGCATGTACCGCTCCGCCTGAACGACGAGCGCATCAAAGTCGGCAGGAGGGTCTCGGAGGAGGGATTTGTGGAGGCTCCGACTAGTCAATCCCTTCTTGAAGGCCGCCATGACTAGCTCGTCCCTGCAGGCCACCACACCCAGCTTCTTATCTTGGAAGGGTGCAAGAACTTCCGAGTCGTCTCCCCCTCCTTCTGGAAGATTGTGAACAGATAGTCTGTGGGTTTCCTCCTCTACCGCCCTGCTCGAAAATGCTGGCAGAATTTATGGGACAATTCACCAAAATATTCAATGGTTCGGGCGGGCAGACTGTTGTACCACTCCAAGGTTGAGCCATTCAGACTATTCATAAAGCATCGACATAGGATCTTGTCGTCTGCACCCTGCATCTCCATGGCCCCCCCGTATTTCTGCACATGTGCGAGGGGGTCGCCCGCACCACTTTAGGTTTCCAGTCGGGGGAGCTGAACCTCGTGGGGTTCGAGGAAGAAGTCATCCATCTAGCCAATGGGGTGGCTTCCTCCGGGTGGTGGCGATGCTCGGGCGTCCTTCTGACGTTGCGATACCAGTCTCGGCCTTCATGTTGACCTCCAAACCTTGTTGGCGAGATGCCTGGGTGCTCAGGGGCATGCCCTCTCCGTCTTTCGGGGGATCTGCTCTAGTCGCGGCCTCGTCCACGACGACCTTTGTGCTCAGGTGAATAGCGCGGCTGTCGGAGTGGGCTCCTCATGAGCAGTGGGGACCCTGCCACAGGTAGACTACATGCATACCTGCACCTTCAGCCCGAGGTCGACATCTTCGGGACCTCGTGTTCTCCCTCTAGAGCCTTTCATGCTCGTCGATGATGAAGCAGAGTTGTCAATGAGCGTCCTCCTCTACACGACGGGCTTCTTCGTCGAGGCGTGCTTGATGGGCAATGTTAGCCTCGTCCTCTTGGCATCTTTTGTTGATGGCAGCGTCTTCGTTGTATTTCCTTGTCGAGGAGCTTTTACTGGGCAGCTATCTCCTTGGCGAGCCCTCTTCTCTTCGCTTCTTCTTTGAACTAAGGTCGAAGATTTCACCTTAAGTTCGGGGGCTCAGAGGGACCTGGTTTCACCTCAGCTCTGACCACCTCGAAGTCCTTCATCATCTTGGTGAAAGCCTCAAAGCTTTACTGGAGAGCACGGGTCGAGGCCTGAACGGTCTTAGCCATCCCCTCGGGGGTGGACCCGTTAAGGGAGTCCTGCGGTGAAATTGCGACTCCTCCTCTATGTGGGCCATGTAGGCTTTGCCACGGTCGGGACTTCGGTTGATGGCTATGAAATTAGACATGGCTGTGACCCTTCGTTCCCACAGACAATGCCAATTGTTGCGGGGTAAGATCCGCATACAATGAATTTGTATTGAGGGGAACCAATGGCACGATGGTTTAATATTGGATGAGGAGTAGGTAGGCGTTTTATAAGTGGTGAGGGGGTTGAGAGGTTAGGCGCCCTTCGCAAGTCGATCTCTGGGACGCTCCAACAAGTCCACCGGAGACTCGCCGCTCACCACGAGTAAGATGTCGGTCGCACATTGCTTGGAAGGAGACAACCTACGCACTGAGCAGCTCGTCAGAAAGGCTGGGCTGGGTTCCAACCCTTAACCTCTCTGATGCCTAAGTTAGTATTAGGGCTTAGAAAAGGGGGCTAGACACGTAGGGCGAGCTAAGTATAGGTCGACCTTGCATGTCAAGCTATAGTGGAAGAACTAAGATGCAGACGACCTTTGCTCTTGTGTGTGTGTGTGTGTGTGTGTGTGTGTGTGTGTGTGTGTGTGTGTGTGTGTGTGTGTGTGTGTGTGTGTGTGTGTGTGTGTGTGTGTGTGTGTGTGTGTGTAAGAGTTTGAGAATCAATTTTCCAACCATTCTCTCGTTGGAGGTGAAGGGGTATTTATAGCTGATAGAGGAGGTTAGGTGGGGCTGACCTTGTATGCTGAGCTGGCACATCAGACTGCAGAAGCTTCGACCGAGTATGTCAGAGCCGTGCATGTCAGCCATGCTTTTATCAGACAGTGCAACAGCCAGGGGTGCTTTGTCAGAGTGTCAGAGTCGAAAGCACCAAATGGTCAGGGGGGCACAGCATACAGGGGGTGCTTTGTCAGGCTGTCCAATGGTAAAAGTGTTAGTGGCATCCTTGTACAAGGTTGTTTGTCGTGTGCGATGAGCCAAAGGGTCGTCGAGGCGTGTCTGTGGTGCGGGACCGCACCTGAATTACTTGGTCGATCTTGGTAGATGACGGGCAACCTTGTTGTTCTCGTCGAAATCTTGGAGGGAAGCAGGTGCCCAACTGGCAAGGTTCGAGGCGAAGTGTGCCCTTCCCGCTAGTCGGGGCGGACTTCAGGGTTGATAGGCAACCAGCGGGCTAAGGGGGGATCAAGCGATCAGTCGGCGAGGTTAGGACGAAGAGCGCCCTTTCGCTAGTCAAGGTGGAATTTTCGAAGGAGGGACAGGCTGGCTATGTGTTTGGCGAGCTCGGAAGGAAGTTCAGGGTATCACGATCTTTAGGACGTAACAGACATGTATTTGGCATGCATGATACAAGGAAAAATAGGCATGGTAAAGCAAACTTCCCCCTATATACATGATCCCCCTATCTTTTAGCATGCACATATCATGCAGTCAAAACTAGGATAAGCTCAATCATAACTCATATTGGATCAAATCTTGCATTCTTTCTTCCCCTTTTTTTCATCAAAAGAACACACAAGAATCCATATCATATACGATGCAAAAGTAAATCAATATTAAACAAGACATACAATGACATTATGACAAATAAGAATAATCAATTAATATTCAATAATTTCATAACCACGATTAAAACATCTTTATGCCTGTGTGATATCAAAAGTTAAAGTAAATATGGGGAAGTATTCAAGAAAAACAACCAATTCAAACTAACTTTCCTAAGATATTATGAAATCTATAAGGATTGTATTTCCAAACCTCATGAAACATGAGTTCAAGTTACCAACACACATGTGTTGCCTACAAGGACTCTTAGACGAGGGGTGTAACGACCACTTTTCGTTGTACATTGTTTGTGCACGTGCTTTTGACCGTGCACGTATTAATTTTAGACTTTGATTGTTTGTGAGCACTCTAGTGTGATATGCCGTTGTGAACGTCTCTGAGAGTAGTAAATTGTGGCACTAATTTGGAACGACATTCCTCGAGTCGTTTTTCCACGATTTGATCTTATTCGAAGAGACGTTGCGATTCTCACTTTTGACGGGAGACGTTTCTATTTTTAGTTTCGTCGTCCGACGTCGAAATTGAGATCCGTCTACTTAGTTAGCTTCCTTTCGTCACCACGATCACCCCAATATTTATTTTATAATTTTTGGAGTTTATTTGACCACCTTTATATTTTTAGCAAGGTTTATAATATTTTTAATAATTGGGTTTTAAATTATTTTCGGCCCAACAAAATTTTATTATGTTTTAAATACTTCAAAATATTTTTGAGCCAAATCTCAGCTCATTTGGGCTGCACCCAAGCCTTGTGCGAGTTGGAGAGGGTGAGATTCGAATTTTAAATTATTTTAAACTCCTAATCCCATTAGGATTAGCCCTAGACCTAGTCAACCCCTCTACACTATATAAACAACCCCTAGGAAGACCTATTTTCGCAAGAAAAAAACCCTAGCCGCTTCCAAAACCCAAATTCACGCTTGCGACGATTCGTCGCAACGTTGCGACGGCCGTCACCCGCACCGACCGAGCCAAACACCCCAAATCCCCCGCACCGACCGACAGCTCCGCCCGCACCAACCCTGCCCAGCTCCGAACAGCCGTCGCCCCGCATCACCGTGCCCGACCGAGAGGAGCTCTCGGTCTGACCGGTCGCCCGCTCCGCACCAAGCATCGACCCGCACCCGCTTCGCAAGCCCGCTCTGCACCCCACTTCTCCCCGTGTCTGCCGAGGCGCCCGCCCGCACCGATCGAAGCCCCGCTTCATTGCAACGTTGCAACGTTGCAATGCACCCACCAAGCGCCCGACCGACGCTGTCTCCCGCTCCGACCGAAGCAAGCCCCCGCACCAAGCATCCGCCCGCACGTTGCAGCCCCGCTGCGCTGCATCCCTCGCACCCCTAGTGCCCGACCGACGGAACTCCCCGCACCAAGCGTGTCTGACCGAGAGCCAAACGTCGCAACCCCGCACCCGTCGCACCGCTTGCCACCGTGGGCCCCCCAAGTTCTCCAGAGGTATTGTGGGTCCCCTATTGGTCCCTAGGACTACTGTGGGCCCCACCTAGGTGCTTTCTCTCCGACGATTTGCCGCGTACGACGTTACGATACGTCGTAGCCCGTCGTCAGACGTGCTAGCTTTGGAATCTGTATTCGTTGCTCCGGTTGCTGCTCTGAACTTTCCAGCGAGGAATCTATATTGGAATCTGGACTTGGAGCGCGTTCTCTTATTCCAACCCCTGGCGTCGCTACCCGACGCCAGTGTAGCTTTCACGTCGTGTTGAGGTAACACTTTGCACCCTTAGGACCCCCAACCTATTGCCTGTTAATCAAGACTAAAATTGATGTTTTTAAAGTATTTTAAATGTTTTAGAATTCACTAATCAAGATTAATAATATGGACTTTAGGCCGGTGGACTTGTGCACGTAGGATAATTATGACTTTGGACTCGTTGGACGGTGTTTCTCGGACGTGATACTTGCAGGCAAGTGAACCTTGCCAACTCTTGTGTAGGGCCATGTTTTTAGGCCACTTCGTGGTTTTTAGCGTAAAAGAGACTAGTCAGTGAAATGATAGCTGGCTAGACGCCTGTTTGATCTAGTTTGACAACGAAACTAGATCCGTCACCTCAATTGATCTAGCTTGACAACGAAGCTAGATCCAACCCTTAAACTTGTTCATGCATTTGTATCTTCCATGTTTAAATTTCTTATATGTACGCACTTAAACTGTTATCTGCCATGCATTGCATTCTACATGTCATCCAAGCTGATCGTTGCATTCGTAGCACACGCTACAATACTTGTACTTGTACTTCCTTGTCCGGCTAGGTGCACCCCTACGCCATACTTGTTAAAAACACTTCCTGGCTCGTGATCCAGAAGCGAGCATTCCGTATTCAGGGGTAAGGCCCTGGCTCGATACACGTGGAGGGGTAGGGATAAGCGATCACTTGAGCTTAGGAGTTGGCCCGATCAGCCACTCTAGCCAAAAGGCGAAATCTCTGTGCATGAGGTGCTTACTTTACTTGTACTTGTCCTTGTGATTGTTCTAGTGAAAACTTGACATCCATGCCATGCTCATACTTTACTTTACTTTACTTTACTTGTTGCACTTATACTTTAAACTGCCATGTCATTGCATTCATGCTAGAACTGCTAGGTTGCTTTACCTACTTTCAGTTTCCTTGCACAAGTCTCTTGTAGACTTGCTGACATGTGCCCCTTGCTCTTTTGGGTGTCACATGTTAGACCCTGAGCCAGAGACCGTAGCTGAGTACGTGGTCGTTGCTGACGCTGAGCCTAAGCCCAAGTCTGTCCAGGAGGTGTTTTGCGGACACCGGTGACGTTTCTTGAGGACCTTGCTGAGCTTTCTTTTGTTTTAGGTTTTGTTGTTAGTTGTCGGTGCGTGACACCTTTGTTTTGTACGTTGTACTTTTATTGGCTATGTTTGGGCCTTTAGACTCTTTTTATTAAGCCTGGTGGCTTTTCCTGTGATGTTGAAACTTATTTTGTGGATATTCTGAGAGACCTCTTTTGTCTCATTTCATTATTATTATCTTTATTTCGTTCGCGTTGCAAGGATCTGCTATTTAAAGTTGATTGACGCTTATCGGACTTGCAGCTTTGCAGCTTCAAGTCTGAGCGGACCTTCTCACGCTTCGCCTCCATCTTTTTGGGAAGCGGGGCGTGACAGGTTTTGTTGGTGGTCCATGCAGGTCCAGTCTTGCAATTGCGAATTAACGGAACAACGATAATAACGGAATGTTCATTAAATAAATTGCAACATCCGAGTCATAAGCCTTGAGTCTAGTCGTTTTCTTATGACACTAGGTGGTAAGAAGACTTAGTTAGAGGTCTGTGCTTGCTAGTTAGAGGCCTCTGATTGTTAGTTAGACTCCCTGCTAGCAATTGATTTAATCGTCGTAGGAGTTACCTTAGTGGTTCTTGTCTAACTCTGACCATAGAAGACTTCTAGAATTCCTTTAGTCGTTCGCTTGGGTTCATCGATTTCGGACCAAGGTGAACGCATTTCATTACCGTCTAGCCCCTTAGAAAGTCTTAGCGCTTAGTTCTTAATCTTTAGTTGGTCGACTGTAGGAGTTTTCCCGTAGATTTTCCTGAATCATATCCTAGGCGTATGCATGTTTTGATCATCCGACCATTTTCCTTGCCTCGATTCATGAGATCGCCTCTTGATGATCGTCATCAATTTTCGAACCTCCCCGTTACAAATCTTAAATCTCCTGAAAGTATTTTTCGATTGCCTTTTTCCTAAGTTTAAATTTGTTCAAAATTTTAATATATATATCTTATATTTCATACTCCTTCGTTGACTTGAATTCTTAAAACTTTTGTCGAAATTTTGAATACTAGCTTATGGTATTTTCCCAGCCTACACTTTTGTACCTATGAAAATACACTTTCCTTTCATATATTAATTCTATTCTGAACCGTACTTTTATTTTGACCAATTCAACTTGTAATTTCCCTTCTTATTTATGCCATTCAAATGACACATCACGCTTACTTTTAATATACTTTTCAAGTCACATGGAAATTCATCTTTCAGCAAGTCGATTTTATGCTCGTCGTTTTCGCTACTTCAGATTTTTGCAAAATTACTATTTCATAACCACTTCCTGATTTAGACCCTCCATGATTTGATTTTAAAGCTTTGCTACAATTTTGATAATTCTTCTACTAAGTCATTATTATTATCTTTCCGCTCACCATACATACTTTTAGAATAGTTTCTAAATTAAATTGAATTTCAATTATTTTTATATCTGTGACAGGTTCGTTGTGCTCGTATTCTAAAAGCTTTGTGTAAACCAGTTTTATTTTTGGCACATCCTAGTTCCTCTAAAAGTAGTTCCAATATTGATCATTTTAAATTTCCTTTCCCTGGCTTAAGGACTTTGAAAGCGTTTAACACGAGCTTAAATTCTTCAGTTACTTTAATTTCATTCTTTGAATTTCCAAAATTTTTGCCCAAATTATATTAAATTACTGCCGTATAATATTTTCTAAAAACTACGTCCTTAATATTCGTGTGAATGATTTAATTCCTTTTATAATGACTTTCTATAAACCACTTTCTCTTATTATTTATATTCGACTCAAACTCATTTTGAACAACTCGTTTTATCGATCTCCAAATATTTTGTACAGACGAGGACTTCAACTTTTGAAGTACAACAATTTTCAAATTTCACGTATTTTAGCTTATGCTATTTACCCTATTTCCTTTTCTGTATCCTATAAAAGTATCACTACATCTCCCTCTCCTCTACCTAAACATTCACCAGTGAATCACTGTTTCACCTAACCAAGGTGTCTCCTTGTATTCGTCCTATCTGAGCTCGTGCTTATCGATCCTTCCCTCGTCACGCTTTCGACCTCGACCTCCCTTTATTGCTCAGGCTTTAGTGCCCGTCAATGTCTGTGTCAACTCTTAGTTGTTAGTAGGCCCTTGAACCTTGTGATGTCATCGTAGTGCATGTACCTAAGTTGTGTATGTGGGCATGAATGAGTGTACTCCCCCATAGTATATTGATGCTTGCCTATTGTGTGATATATATATATACACACACACACACACACTCGGAGTTATTCGTGATATTATGAAGTTGTTTGTGTGTTAGTATTTATAGATTTGTGTGTGGTTAGCTATACCATACTATGGATGCCTGTGAATATAAGAATTAGCGTTGGAATATCTAATGGAGTGTATGTAGTTGGAGATACTTATAATGGTTGAAATAATATGTTGGTAAAACTATGTGTATGCTAGGTGTGATAATAATAGGTGTACGTATAGTTAAGTAAGTAGGCCTATTATATGACCTATATGTTAGTACGGGTGAGTGTGTGCTCATACGTAGATACGTAATGTGCTTAGGCATAAGTAGTTAAGTAATTACTACATGAGTATATATGTGATATACATATGGTAGTAGGATTATAATTTTGATTGGTATTGCTTGCTTTTACGGGATGTTGTATGCGTGCATACCGTGAGGTATACACGACTATTGCACATCTTAATTATGTATGTGTAGATGTGTTGGTATACAAATTATAGGTAGTAGGCTATGGTGTGAATATATGTTACATGTGTGTGACTATACGATGAATGCGTATGTATTAGGGAGTGTATTATAATTATACGTGTGCTGATGTCTGTATTATTATTATTATGGTATATAGAGTGATTGAACTATGTGAGTATTACCTGACTAAATATTAAGTGTGATTGACTTATGGTATGTATATAGTTATATTGGTAGACGTATATATATATTGGAGTGGTAATAATATAGGTATAAATGTCGTGTTACGTATGTAGAATATTCTGATATGTGTATTGAGTCTCACTCAAGCTTGAGTGGGTATACTCTAAGTATATTGTTATGAATGTCTGTAGTTTGAATATAGCGATGTTTGATGTATGTATAGTGATAGGAGTGTTTGTGCCTGGTTGTGCTACGCACATGATTGTGGGTCGCTACACTAGTATATAGTTATAGGTGTTGGTCTTGAGGTATAGCTATTTACTAAGGACTTGCCTGTGTGAACGTATGTGTGCTAGCTAAACTAGGTGTGTAGATGTACTGGATATATGATGGTATGATTGGTGTATGTAAATGAAATGTTAGCGTGTATGGGTGTGCACCATGCACGGGTAAGTATGTGCTTAGTTATAGTTATTGGTGACTATGGTATATGGGGCGTGACGTAAATACAGTTATAGGATCGTACGTAATGTGAATGAATGGTGAAATATTTGGATGCATTTGAATGACTATATATTGTGAAACTATAGTAGAGGTGAATGTGTATTATATATAGTAAAACTTGATTAATAATGGTATGGTGTGACTACATGAGTCGATGTGTTTGGTGTTGGATGTATACTAGGAAATATTAGGGAGTCGTATACACATGTTTGTTTTGTGCATAGGTAGTTACCTATACGTAGAACAATGACTGTATTTGCTAGTATGAGACCATACTTATATGAGTATCTGAAATATTGTTTTGTGTTAGGTAAGTAGTAGTTATATAAGGGATGTACGTATATGCATATGATTGAAATACATGTATGAAATTGACTGACTATAATAGGTATAAGTGTATAACGTACGTGAATATATATATATACATGTTGGTAGTGTTAATGTTTGACTACCTAGTGCATATATAAGCACTTGTAATGACTATACCAGGTTTGAATTATAATGTGACATGATTGGGGTAGCTACTAGAACGACTATATATGTTAAAAAAGTCCGAGGACGGACTTTATTCTAAGGTGGCGAGGATGTAACGACCACTTTTCGTTGTACGTTGTTCGTGCACGTGCTTTTGACCGTGCACGTATTAATTTTAGACTTTAATTGTTTGTGAGCACTCTAGTGTGATATGCCGTTGTGAACTTCTCTGAGAGTAGTAAATTGTGGCACTAATTTGGAACGACATTCCTCGAGTCGTTTTCCCACGATTTGATCTTATTCGAAGAGACGTTGCGATTCTCACTTTTGACGGGAGACGTTTCTATTTTTAGTTTCGTCGTCCGACGTCGAAAT
Source organism: Scilla litardierei (assembly GCA_030789695.1). Lineage (NCBI taxonomy): Eukaryota > Viridiplantae > Streptophyta > Magnoliopsida > Asparagales > Asparagaceae > Scilla > Scilla litardierei. Next base: position 180,997 of record JAULAV010007716.1, on the reverse strand, counting down.
TGAGATCCGTCTACTTAGTTAGCTTCCTTTCGTCATCACGATCACCCCGATATTTATTTTATAATTTTTGGAGTTTATTTGACCACCGTTATATTTTTAGCAAGGTTTATAATATTTTTAATAATTGGGTTTTAAATTATTTTCGGCCCAACAAAATTTTATTATGTTTTAAATACTTCAAAATATTTTTGAGCCAAATCTCAGCTCATTTGGGCCGCACCCAAGCCTTGTGCGAGTTGGAGAGGGTGAGATTCGAATTTTAAATTATTTTAAACTCCTAATCCTATTAGGATTAGCCCTAGACCTAGTCAACCCCTCTACACTATATAAATAACCCCTAGGAAGACCAATTTTCGCAAGAAAAAAACCCTAGCCGCTTCCAAAACCCAAATTCACGCTTGCGACGATTCGTCGCAACGTTGCGACGGCCGTCACCCGCACCGACCGAGCCAAACACCCCAAATCCCTCGCACCGACCGACAGCTCCGCCCGCACCAACCCCGCCCCGCTCCGCACAGCCGTCGCCCCGCATCACCGTGCCCGACCGAGAGGAGCTCTCGGTCTGACCTGTTGCCCGCTCCGCACCAAGCATCGCCCCGCACCAGCTTCGCAAGCCCGCTCCGCACCCCGCTTCTCCCCGTGTCTGACCGAGGCGCTCGCCCGCACCGACCGAAGCCCCGATTCGTTGCAACGTTGCAACGTTGCAACGCACCCGCCAAGCGCCCGACCGGTGCTGTCTGCCTCTCCGACCGAAGCAAGCCCCCGCACCAAGCATCCGCCCGCACGTTGCAGCCCCGCTGCGCTGCATCCCTCGCACCCCTAGTGCCCGACCGATGGAACTCCCCGCACCAAGCGTGTCTGACCGAGAGCCAAACATCGCAACCCCGCACCCGTCGCACCGCTTGGCACCGTGGGCCCCCCAAGTTCTCCAGAGGTATTGTGGGTCCCCTATTGGTCCCTAGGACTACTGTAGGCCCCACCTAGGTGCTTTCTCTCCGACGATTTGCCGCGTATGACGTTGCGATACGTCGTAGCCCGTCGTCGCACGTGCTAGCTTTGGAATCTGGATTCGTTGCTCCGGTTGCTGCTCTGAACTTTCCAGCGAGGAATCTATATTGGAATCTGGACTTGGAGCGCGTTCTCTTATTCCAACCCCTGGCGTCGCTACCCGACGCCAGTGTAGCTTTCGCGTCGTGTTGAGGTAACGCTTTTCACACTTAGGACCCCCAACCTATTGCATGTTAATCAAGACTAAAATTGATGTTTTAAAGTATTTTAAATGTTTTAGAATTCACTAATCAAGATTAATAATATGGACTTTAGGCCGGTGGACTTGTGCACGTAGGATAATTGTGACTTTGGACTCGTTGGACGGTGTTTCTCGGACGTGATACGTGCAGGCAAGTGAAACTTGCCAACTCTTTTGTAGGGCCATGTTTTTAGGCTACTTCCTGGTTTTTAGCGTAAAAGAGACTAGTCAGTGAAATGATAGCTGGCTAGACGCCTGTTTGATCTAGTTTGACAACGAAACTAGATCTGTCACCTCAATTGATCTAGCTTGACAACGAAGCTAGATCCAACCCTTAAACTTGTTCATGCATTTGTATCTGCCATGTTTAAATTTCTTATCTGTACGCACTTAAACTGTTATCTGCCATGCATTGCATTCTACATGTCATCCAAGCTGATCATTGCATTCGTAGCACATGCTACAATACTTGTACTTGTACTTCCTTGCCCGGCTAGGTGCACCCCTACGCCATACTTGTTAAAAACACTTCCTAGCTCGTGATCCAGAAGCGAGCATTCTGTGTTCGGGGGTAAGGCCCTGGCTTGATACACGTGGAGGGGTAGGGATAAGCGATCACTTGAGCTTAGGAGTTGGCCCGATAAGCCACTCTAGCCAAAAGGCGAAATCTCTGTGCACGATCAATGGCTCACACCGTTCAAGCAAATACTCTAACTTGGACTGTAGATGTATCATGCAAAGCAAGCATAAAAAAATAGAATGGTATCAAGACATACACACGTCAATTTTCATTCATAGGAAATCACACCATATCTTGTGTTTTCTTTAAGCTTTGGATGTTTTCTTGCCTCGCTAATTATGCACACGTATCCTCTATTTTCTTTCTCTTTTTTAATAGTTCCGCGTAACGCGCATCAAGCAACATTCACAGAAAAAATGTATAACTTGGATCGCTCCATCAAATGATTGAGGTTTCAGTCAATGGCTCCCAAATCAGACGATAATAGGGCATTAGGCCAAGAAGGACCCCTCGGACTGTACTACTCGAGCCAACCAAGTTATTTCTTTAATGACACATTTATTCGTTCATTCATTTTTCTTCATTCATCTTATTTTATTCTTTCTTTTGTGCGTGCATAAATAACTTAGCGAGATAGCTTCCTTTTCTTTATTTTTTTCACAAGAATGGGTTATCCTAATCATTTCAAAAGACAGTGTAGACTTTTTCTATCCAAAGTCATACAAAGCATGCAAATAGCAATGAATATGAGATAAAAAACAATGCTCCAGTCATTTTGTGATGGTGTGTTCCATTGAAAGCATACGACTTGCTAATTCATAACTTCAAGAGCCATTAAATCATCAATCAGTCCTACCATTGAGATATATCAACAGAGATTTACCATGAGTACTAGCATTCATGTCGAATGAGAATGAAATATGTAACAATAGCGGTGGAGGAAAATAAATCATATGTGAACAGTGGTGAATAGACTTCGAGAATTATCATCACATGAGGTTCATTTCTAGGTGTAATAAGCATTGGTGATAATTCTTGACTCAACCACTTTTTTTATTAAAAAGAAAAAAAATTTGCAAAAGGGAACTACTTAAAAAAAGAAGAAAAAAAAAGAAAAAAAAAATTCCTAAAAGCTTATACCCTCCCCCCAACTTAAAATAAGCATTGTCCTCAATGTTAAGGAGAGGGAATCATGGAAAGAACACACCTGATTAGTTACCACCCGAAGGTGGATCTGTGAGGTCAATAGTGGTATCCTCTCTGGCCCAAAGCTCTTGAAAATGTTTCAGACGTTGTCCATTGACTTTGAATTCATGGCCATCCTTCTCATTCACTAAGACCATCGCTCCATGTGAAAAGACTTCTTTGACAAAGTATGGTCCCGTCCATTTTGAGCGCAGCTTTCCTGGAAATATATGAAGTCTTGAATTGTACAACAGAACCTTGTCTCCAATTTTGAATTCCTTTCGCATGATCATCTTGTCATGCACAGCTTTCATCCTTTCCTTCGCTAGTTCCGCATTTTCATATGCTTCTCGTTGTATCTCATCAAGCTCCATGATCTGCAATTTACGAGAAACATTTGATGAGTCATCAAGCAAATTAAGAGTTTTAGTTGCCCAAAAAGATTTATGTTCTAATTCAACAGGAAGATGGCAATTTTTTCCATAAACCAAACGGAATGATGACATCCCTAAGATAGTCTTGTATGCTGTCCTGTAGGCCCATAGAGCTTCAGGCAAGCGAAGACTCCAATCTTTGCGTGTTGGATTCACTGTTTTCTGAAGAATGTTCTTTATTTCCTTATTCGCCAATTCCGCTTGTCCATTTGTCTGGGGGTGGTAAGGTGTTGAAACTTTATGCGTCACCCCAAATTTCTTCATTAGATTTGCAAAGAGCCTATTGCAAAAGTGGGACCCTCCATCACTGGTAATAGCCTTTGGTACTCCAAAAAGCGAAAAGATGTTCTCTTTCAAAAATTTCAGCACAATGGAAGCGTCATTGGACCTGCAAGGAATAGCTTCCACCCATTTAGAAACATAATCGATGGCAACCAATACAAATATATAACCAAAAGATTATGGAAAAGGCCCCATGAAATCAATACCCCAACAATCAAATAATTCTATTTCTAGCATGGGATTCAATGGCATCATGTTTCTTTTTGTAATTCCCCCAACTATTGACAACGCACGCATGATTTACAATAGGCATAGGCTTCCTTAAACATACAAGGCCAATAAAAACCACTCTGTAAAATCTTGGCAACAGTTTTATGAGCTGAAAAATGCCCCCCACATACCCCATCATGGCAAAAATGTAAAACGCTATCAAACTCATGGTCGGGTACACATCTCCTTACAATTTGGTCTCCGCAATATTTGAAAAGATAAGGATCATCAAAATAGAACGATTTTACCTCATGCTTGAAGCGTTTGAAATCTAAAGAAGACCAATGTGGAGGGGTTCTACCTGTCACCAAATAATTAGCTATATCTGCATACCATGGTAGAGTAGAAATGGCGAAAAGCTGCTCATCTGGGAAGGAATCTCGCAATGGGACATTGGGCGACTCCGTTCCCACCGTCAATCTAGAAAGGTGATCTGCGACATTGTTCTCAACTCCTTTCTTATCCTTGATCTGAATATTGAACTCCTGCAAAAGAAGAATCCATCGTATAAGTCTAGGTTTCGCATCCTTTTTAGATAAAAGATATTTCAGTGCAGAATGATCTGTAAAGATGAGAATAGGTGAGCCCAATATATAGCTTCTGAAATTCTCCAATGCAAACACCACTGCCAGCAACTCTTTCTCCGTAGTAGTGTAGTTCCTTTGTGCTTCATTCAATGTTTTACTGGCATAGTAGATCACACAAGGTACTTTCTCTTTCTTTTGCCCAAGCACTGCCCCCATTGCGTAGTCACTTGCATCACACATGATTTCAAATGGCATACTCCAGTCTGGAACCTGCAAAATAGGGGAGGAAAAAAGTGAGTTCTTTAATTTATCAAATGAAACCTGACACTCTTGTGTCCATATGAAATCAGCATTTAAAGTTAATAAGTGGCAGAGGGGGCGGGAGATGGCGCTGAAATCCTTTATGAATCTTCGATAAAATACTGCATGGCCTAGAAAGGATCGAATGTCCTTGACGCATTTTGGTGTAGGCAACTTCTCAATCACCTCAACTTTTGCTCTGTCTACCTGAATACCTGCTTTGGAGACTAGGTGTCCAAGAACCAAACCTTCAGTTGTCATGAAATGACACTTTTCCCAGTTTAACAGCAGGTTCTTTTCCTGGCACCTGTGTAAGACAAGAGCTAAGTTAGATAAACAATTTTCAAATGAAGTGCCATATACAGAGAAATCATCCATAAACACTTCCATAATCCTCTCAACCATATCGCTAAAGATACTCAACATGAAACGCTGAAAAGTAGCAGGTGCATTTCATAATCCAAAAGGCATTCTCCTAAAAGCGAAAGTTTCAAAGGGGCAAGTGAAGGTAGTCTTCTCTTGATCCGCTGGAGCAATCTCTATCTGATAATAGCCAGTATAACCATCTAGAAAACAATAAAATTCGTTACCTGCTACTCTTTCCAAGATTTGATCAATGAAAGGTAATGGAAAGTGATCTTTTCGTGTTTTAGCATTTAACTTTCTGTAATCAACACACATCCTCCAACCTGTGGTGGTCCGCATCGGTATAAGCGCATTACTCTCATTTCTTAGCACTGTGAGGCCTGATTTCTTCGGAACCACCTGTATGGGGCTAACCCATCTGCATTCTGAAATAGGATATATTATACCTGTAGCAAGTAACTTAAGAATATCCCCCTTAACAACCTCTTTCAATGTAGGATTTAATCGGCGTTGCATCTCACATGTAGGTTTGGCATCATCCTCAAGATAAATATGATGAGTGCAAATTAATGGATTTATACCTGTAATGTCCGCAATAGACCATCCAATGGCCCCTTTGTGATCCCTAAGCACATCAAGCAAAGCATATTCTTGTTCAAGCGTGAGTTTAGAGGATATTACCACGGGGAAGGTCTCCTCCTTTCCAAGGAAAGCGTATTTCAAATAGTCTGGCAGAGGCTTCAATTCCAACTTTGGATGCTCGATCTCTGAAGGTTGTTGTGGTGGCAATTCCACTGGCAATGTTTCAAACTTTGGCACCCATGCATCCCTTGGTCTTTCATTTTTGCCCTGCACAAAATAAGACTCATCAATGTCGTCGAAATTATAATCAATAAAATTGGACGGGCATTCATACTTGGCTTCAAAATAATCTTCAATTAAATTCTCAATAAAACATACCTCTTTCACTTCATCAACACTTGCAGGTAACTTACATGATTTAAAAATATTTAGCTCAAGTTTCATGTTATCGAAGCTTATCTTCAATTGTCCATCCCTACAATTTATCATAGCATTGCAAGTCGCTAGGAATGGACGTCCTAATATAATCGGAGTGCAATTACCTGATTGTGGCCCATGAATATCAAGGACGATAAAGTCCACGGGATAATAGAATTTGTCAACCTGGACCAACACATCCTCCACGCATCCTCGTAGGATTTTTACCGACCTGTCTGCTAACTGTAAAACCACAGGTGTCGTCTTAAGCTCCCCCAATCCTAACTGCACATAAACAGAGTAAGGCAAAATAATAACACTAGAACCCAAATCAAGTAAAAACATCTCCAAATTTCTTAGTTCCTATAATGCATGGGATAGTAGGAGAACCTGGATCCTTATATTTAGGAGGGGTGTCATGTTGTACCATTGCACTTACCTGTTATGTTAAGAATGCTTTCTTTTTCACATTTAGACTCCGCTTTACAGTGCATAGCTCCTTCAGAAATTTAGCATATGCAGGCACTTGGTTGATTGCATCAAGTAATGGGATATTAATTTTTACCTGCTTGAAGATATCTCTTATCTCTGCCTGATACCTGTCTTTTGATGGTGGAGCAAGTCTGTGTGGGAATGGAGCTGGAGGTACATATGGTTCTGGCTCTTTTTCTGCTACCTCTTCCTCAACCTGCAAACTTTCAGGTGCTTGTGCCTCCTCTTTCTCCTCAGCTGGTTGTTCATGTCTAGGCATTTCTGGTTTTTCAATTTCACGACCGCTACGCAATGTAGTTACTGCCTGACATGGTTTGACGTTGTTTCCTGAAAAAGAAGAAGAAGGATTCATATTAGGATTTGCAATAGGCTGAGCCGGTAATTTACCTTTGTCTTGTGATGCTATAAATCTCGAAAAATTCTCAGTGAGCTGTTGTTGCATCTGAGCCATCTGTTGAACTGCAGCAGTGAGACTCTGAATTTCATTGTTCTGCTCCCTTTTTCCTTGATAGTTGGAGTGGTTGGGATGGTAATAGGGAGTGGATGTCTGCTGCTTCTGCTGATATGAAGCACCTCCTTGGTTTGATTGGTTCTTCCAATTTGCATTGTAACCTTGATTTGCCACCCAATTCACCTCTGATTCTGGATTTCTGCCCAATTCTTTAATTGCTGGGATCAGTGGGCAGACGGTAGTATCATGAACTGGCTTCTCGCATATGACGCAGTATGGCTCTGATGTGACTGCCTTTGCTGCTCTAAGATCAATATTTTGTAGCTTTTGTGTTACCAATGCCTCCACTTGTGCCATCAATGCATCTTCAGGCTTCAAAGTCTGCAAGCCACCTTTTGTTTGATGTGTAAACATGGACCTGTCAAATTCTGAAGGTGGCTCCCATCTTCTTGCATTCTCTGCAATGTTCTCCAAATATGCCCAAGCCTCCGTCGGGGTCTTCTCAAAGAAAGCTCCATTGCACATCATCTCTACATATTGCTTTGTATTTGGCTGCAATCCATCGTAAAAGAATCCAATGGTGCGTCCCTTGTCAAAACCGTGATGTGGGCACGCCAACAGAAGCTCTTTAAATCTTTCCAAAGTTTGATCGTATGCTTTAGTTTCCTTCTGCGAAAAAGACATGATGTGCCTCTTTAAAGCCTGCGTCCTGGCCAAAGAAAAGAATTTTTTCAGAAACTCAGTTTGCATTGTTAGCCAAGAAGTAATAGATCTAGGAGGCAATGCATTGAACCAATTCTTTGCCTTGTCTTTCAATGAGAATGGAAAAAGTTTAAGATAAACAACATCATTACTAACTTTTCCATCCAATTGTGTAGAGCATGCTTCTTCAAACGTTTTAATATGCAAGTAAGGATTTTCCCTATCCTCTCCATGGTAAGAGGGGAGGATTTGGATCACCCCAGCTTTAAGCGAAAAAGAATGAGCACCCTCAGGCAAAACAATTCATGACTCAGAGGCAACTCTAGTGGGCATATAAGTAGCACTCAATGGTAGTTCTTGTGGGTGTACAAGAGGTTGTTCATTATTATTAGCCATGTTTTCAATTCTTATCAATCTGTGTGAAGTGGAGGTCCTATGCCACATAAACTAGCAAAGAGATATATATTTTTTTCAATAATAAAACTAAGCTATAAAGTGGAAGGATCTCATTGAGTACTCCTCTGAAAAGCTAAAAATGTGGATCAAAGATACTGTTGTCCCCGGCAACGGCGCCAAAAACTTGCCTCTCTCAAAACAATGTGAGCTTTACTCCCAAGCACAGGAGATCGTGCAAGTAGTACCTGGAGAGTCCAGAGTCGAATCCTCGGGACAAGTCGACCTGAGATAACACAAATTCAACAAATCAAATATAATATACGGTTAAGAAAACAACCACCTTTATGAAGGTGAAGAATAGTGTAAAGATTAGTAGCAAAGAAAGTGGTTCCTAAAAGTATTACGGTATCACGAAAGTTTGATATTCAATGAGACAAATATGCTACGGTTGTGAGTTCTTTAGGAGTTTATAGTCGCTGAAATTTAACGTCTTTTAATGTCACACAACGCTTCACCCGGTCAAGGCGTGAAGGCGTCGGAAGATGAATTGATGAAAACTAGTCAAAATAGCCTTAAACGTATTACTAGCAATGTTGATCTCATTAAGCAATAATCGCAGCGATAAGTTCAGATTAGAGAACACAAATTAGCTAGCCTTATCAGGGCCTAGCCATAGGGCACATCAACAATATCGACAATAAGCAAATACCCATCAAATACGTTGTAGAAATCAACATAACTAGCAATTTTGACATGATAATAGGGCTAAAGACAAGAGATTTAGCAACTACATACTCCTAACTACATCACAACCATAGCACAAAGAGATTAGCCACGCATGGTGCAACAAAAATCAAATTGCATAGCAAAATACATCGTTTTAGTAGCAAATTACAATGAAATACACCAAATACGGGGTATAAGTTCAAGAATTTATCACCAATTCTCCACTTTAGAACCCAAAACTCTCTGAGAATAGGAAGAACAGCCTTTGGAAATTTTCAGAATTTTCTCCTGGAGAAATACGCACAGTAGCCGCTCCAAAAGTCCCAAAATACGCCAGAATCCCCCCAAAAACCCTAGGAATACGCTTAAATAATAGGCTTGCGGGTTTGGGGTGCTTAACGGGTCGAAACCCGCACCCAATAAGCTCAAAACCCATACCCAATCGTCGGATCAATTTGTAGCCGTCCGATCAATGCGGGATGGGCCCAGGAGCCGCCACGTGTGCTTTGAAAATCGCGCGCACCCGCATCCGCTATCGACTCCGTATTCGCTCGGAGTTGAATCTCCGCCGTCCGCTCGAACGATCGAACGGTTCAATCATCGCCACGTCGCCCGAATGCCGCGCTCTTCGACTCTCGATCGGGATGATATACGACCGTTAGATCGTCAATGAGCGGTCTTGATGTAGCCACGCCGCCCCAGCGATTCGAATTCGGAACGAAGCTGGGCCGTACGATCTTGATCGGACAGTCTCTAAGGCGCCGCGTCGCCGCTTGATCATGCGCCGCTCGATTGAGCGGGAACGGCTGTGATTGCGCCACGTGTCCGTATTCCGCCGTATTTGCGTATTTTCGTGCGTATTTCTCCATTTAAATAGTATTCTGCATTCAAAAATACACAGTAATTAGCACAGATCTCAGAAAAATACAAATAAATAGTCGTTGGAATTGTGAGATCGAGACCATGCTAGGAAAAATATAAAATGTGCAGAAATACTTCGTTAATTTCTATTTTGTGCTCAAATTAAGTGTTTTCTCTAATAAATAATTGTGTACAAAATACGTATGTATTAGAGAACAATTTATCATCATATGAGCACAAAATAGGGCTAAATGGGGGGGTTAAATATGTAATATTGAACCCAATTCAAGGGGTGATAAGTATCTTAGTGCCTTGCAAGCATGCATGTTCTTGTCTATCTACAGTTAGGTCGAAAGTGAAAAATACATACATAAGTGCTTCTATGTTGAGACTTATATGAAAACATATGAGAGTATACTTTATTCCTACCTTCACTCCAATGAGACAATAATTAGGTGTATTTTATATACGTTTTCCACCCTTCACCGCCACATTTTCCACGTTTATTTTATATTATTCTCACTATTTTGCAGTTTTTACCCACTTTTATTTATTTTATGCTTCGGGGATGTCTTTTGTGTATTTCAGGAAATTCATGCATAAATAGATACAATTTGGTGATAAAAGAAGTATGGTAGAGAAGATGGCGAAGAACAACAAAAGATCAGAGATCAAGGGAAGAAGAAAATGGCCAAAGCTTAGGCAACACAGCCGTTCGTGCACATACACGGCCGTGTCATCATACCAGCCAGAAAAGAAGAGAGCTACATCAATGGCACGACCGTGCTACATGGTCGTACGTAAATTACAATAGAACAAAGCCTGTAAACATGATTGTGCTACACGGCCGTGTCACCAGAGTCACTGGAGTTGCTGGTAGTTGAACGCGGTACGGCCATGTTACCCTCGAGAGTGAAAGAGCCACAATGCCACAAAGAATGAATTTATTCTCTCATTCCACCAAATATTTCTTCTCTGAAATATATTTCAGTAATAGAGCGCATTATAAGGATTCTAACGTATTTTTATTTGTAATTTTCTGAGTTCAGGATGATTGTAAACATTTTCTCGAATTTAGGGCTGCAACACTGGAATTTCAGCTTGGCCGTGCGACCTTCGAGCACGGTCGCGTCACTGCAAATTCCAGTTTTCAGACCCGATTTGATGAAGGGTTTTTGGAATATATAAAAGTGTTTGTTGTGGATGATTTGGGTAGCTTCTTCTTAGGTTTTCTTCCTCCTTTGGGGATTGCAACTCCAGAAAATTTTGTAATCTTTTATTTATGTCAAAGATTATGTTTTTCTCTGCCCTTTTATTGTTATTATTGTTCATAGTTTCTCCTTATTCTCTTATGCTTTAATTTTCTATGGGTTATTTGCTATTTGCTATGATTAGTGAGTAGACTTTCATAATAGGGCTAATCTGAACCCTATTGTAGGATTTATGCTTGATGGATTGCCCCAAATATTGATTTAATTGGGTTATAGTTAAGGTTTGGGGATTGGATGTCATTTCATATCAACACATCCCATTAGGGGTCGACTAACTAATGCTAGGCACTGACGAACCATCGGCCACACTCATTAGAATTACCTATATCATAGCTACCGACGAACCATCGGAGCTCCGATAGGGATCTGCCCCATTCTCCGAGTCATCTCTCATAGTTAGACATCGAAAGTATTAGGAGTGAGCTTCATCCCTATTCTTCAACTACAACTCATTGGATCGAGAAGCTAGATCCATCCAGCATATAACCTACAATAGTGGGGATTACTAGCCCTTGCATTTTCCTACCATTCCTTCCTTTTAGTATTTTTAGTGTAATTATCCCATCTTTGCTATCATTCGCGTAGCTAATTAAATACATAATTAATCGATACTCATATCATTGCCTCCCTGTGTTTGACACCTACTGCATACGACACCGTACGCTTGTGGTATTATAACTTTCATAAAAAGTTTTTGGCGTCATTGCCGGAGAGTCAATCACAGCTGATATCGGTTTAGTTTTGTAGACTACGCATAGAAAAAAAAACAAAACCAAATAAAAGAAAACTTTTACCTGTCTCCCACCTTTTTCCTACTCATTTGTTTTACTGATGATCTTTCTCTAGTTATTCTATTTTTGTATAGCCAGGTGAATTCAAGGGTGCGATTGATGTAGTCCTAGATGTACCAAAAAATGTAGTTTTACCGGAAGCGCACGGTTAAGTGGTGAGTGTGTATCGAATCACGAGGAGGCGGTTGGTATTATCTCAGTTGTCCAGATGTAACAAAGATTGTGAATAATGGTGTAGGAAGTGTGTCACGAATGTGTAATGGTCTCTGTTGTAATTCAATTAATAAAGATGTCTATAACTAGGGAATCCCCACTATATATTTTCGAGTTTCAATGTGAATATGAACTCCTAATTACTAACTCTTAGTTTAGGGTGAAATTGTCACAACTATGTTATGAACCGGTGCACGCTCTCGCGCTACGCAAGTCTAAAATAACTCAAGCTAGAGCCTCACTCTTGTGCAAACTTAGTTGAATTAGTAACATAAAGATCGACAAAATAATTCAATTCATACTCAAGTCCACTATCGTGCAACATGAGTTCGAATTTAGATTATGATGGTTCGTATTCATCTTATCATCGTATATATGAATATAATTATTGAATTATAATAAAGATACTAGCTTTGGTTATTCTCGTGCACCAAATTTAGGATATCCAAATTATAGATCTAAATGAAATATCCAGGGCTTCATATAGATCAAGATTCTCTCTCGAGCTCTCAAGACTTACGTAGAAATCCCTAGCATTTGTAGTTAATCAACCATAATCTAACCATAAAACAAGTTTATCAACAAGGTTTTCAATTAATTTCGCATATCAAACCCTTGATCTATATGGTTCATCCATTTTGCCATAGAGCAAAGAAACTACTGACTAATAAACATGATCATTGCAATAAGATTCATGGAAATAACAAGATTCATCATTGAAAATAGATTTAAACAAGAAATAGTCATTAAAGTAATTAGATCAATCGTTTAGACAAACCGATGTTCTTAAAGTCTTCAAAATCATAAGAGAAAACTAAGAACTAGGGCTTCTCCAATCAATAGCAAAAGAAATAAAAGAAATAAAACACGCGTCTTTTTTGCTCTCTTTCATTGTCCCGCGCGACTGCTGCTTTGTTTCTTATTTTTACCAGTCCAAAAACCTAAGAAAAAGTCCACCCAAATACCCAAAACCCGAGTTACAAATAAATTTCCAAAATCTGGCCGTAATCTCACTCGGTCGACTGAGATTGTCTACTCGGTCGAGTAGGATTTTCTGCAGCAGCTCCAAAAATCAGTGTTATGTTCTTCTCTTCACTCGGTCGAGTGGCCAATTGACTCGATCGAGTGAAAGTTCTACTCGACCGAGTCATCTGCTCTGGAGAGGGTGGATTTAGCCGACTGTCTCAGTCCATTGAGTGAGTTTGCTCAATCGATCGAGTGCCTTTGATATAATTTGGTTCCTAGGCATGGGCTGGTATCAGCTTAACTCAATCGAATGGATTGCCCCACTCGGTCGATGAGCTGATAAATTAACTTGGTGCCTTGATTTCTTCTCCTTCTTCATTTCTTTCTTCTTCTCCTTTCTTCTTCTTGCTTCTTCTTCTCTTCTAGCACTATAAGCTCCTCAGTATTATAGCCACTGATGCTCCGGCATGCGTTCAAATGCTCATTGCTCCAACTTGCCCCCAATTGCTCCATTTTCCCTGAAAATCCAATAAAACTTAGAAATAGAGAAATTCATCCAGAAATCATCATTTAAGCTTCAAATATGCAATATGGGTAATCGATATGACATGAAAATATGCAAAACTAAAGTGTAAAATATGAGCATATCAAAATCCATTAAGCTTACTTCTTACTCTTCCTCGAGGAAGGTAAGTAAAAATAGAACACTGTGAAAAAATAAAGAAAGCTAAAAATAGAAAAGAAAGCGAAAAAGGTAATTGCTAGATCATCCACTCATAACTTGAATTCACTCACCAAAGTGCACCAATAAAGAATTTAAACACACTACCATTTTTATTTCAACAACATTTCATATTTGGCACACTTGATATTAAAACTGAGAACAATATGAATTTGGTTAAATACAAAATCGTGTTAACATTAAGCATCGTCTAAGGCATAGAAAACTGTATACTTACCCATAGGCAACACACTTTTCAATTGAATACTTCTACTTGGAGTATAAGAAACATCACATAATTCATACAATAAGAATAGAAAGATGTGGTTTTAAGAATTTCATGTCCATTTTTTCAACTTATAGGTGTCTTCATACTCAAAGTCATCTCCCTAAGTAATAAAGGTTTTCTAGCTTCGGTAGTCAGTACATATAAATAATCACTCTCTCACTCATCATTGGATTATTCTCCCCCCAAGTTTATCTATAGGTGTAATGGCATCAAATATCACCGCTGGGGATTTTTTCAAGAAAACGACTTTTCTCAAATATTTAGCTCCAGAAAAAGAAAGAAAAGAACAGGAAATGTATTTACAAGATAGGAGCTTGTGTATATATGCATATCTTTATTTATATACATATTTTTTTCTTTTTTTTCTTTTTTTATTTTCCTAATCCATATATACACAAGACTCATTGTTTTGCGAATTTTTTTCGTTTTTTGGTATTTATGAAATTATTGGTATTTTGGAGCTTTTTTTGGCTTTTTGGTGAATCGGGAAAGATGCTGAAATAAGAATCACTCTAGGAGAGAATTTCCCGTGATTATATATATAGAAATATATTCAAGATATGTGGAGAAAGATAAATGATATCACTCGGTTCACTCTTTGTATGTGCATAAATACTTCGTCATGGAACTGTCTTTTACTCGGTTTAATTTCTAAAAGCAGACTAACCTACTCATATCAAATGACATTTATTTCGTTCAACCCGAAGATTTCACACAAAATTCATTTAAATAAGAAGTGATATAGATATGAAAGCAGTAGACCAGGTAAAATGCAGTTAATGTGTGAGTCTTGGTGTATTTTCTATAAATAGCATACAATAAAGTACTTCCTAGACGTGACAATGTTAAATTTTAGTCATAAACACTCAAGATCACATCGGAAGTTCTTTTTCTCAAGTGCACACAAATATATCGTAAATGACACTAGAAATAAAGACGACAGTGTGGTGAAAGAATTTGTGCACATGTAAAGTGATTGTCAAGCTTAATTCATCATAGCGAATTCACTTCTAGGAAAGAAAGTAAAAGAAATAAGGATAAAGTAAAAACTAACAATATACACATGCAAGCAATCCAAAAGTAAACATAATATAATGCATGGTAAAAAGAAAATAAAAAGTAAAAAAGATGTGAAACTAAGTGGAATAAAGAAAATAAAATAAAAATTAAAATAAAAGTGAGTGAGTACACTCACTCCCCCAAGCCAATCATCACATTGTCCTCAATGTGTAAAGTGTGGCGCATGGAAATATAAGATATAGGGTGGTGGTGTGTGGGTGCTAAAATGATCCAAATTAAAAGAAAAGATAATAAAGTAAAATCCTAATGCATCTATATGATAACTAATAACTAAACGGAAGTCAATCATGCAAAATGATGATATGTATGCAAAATGATCAAAAAGATACTCTCCCCCAAACTGGAATATATGGTGCCCTGAAAAGGGGAAGACAACGGGGCATACAAAAATTTTTGTAAGAGATGAGAGCAAAACCCATCATGCATCAGAATCGGACTCGCACTCAGACTCAAAACCATCACCGCCCTGTGGTGGATGGGGGTGGTGCTATAGAAGAAGAGGCGTCGGGGTCACCGGTCTTCTGCTTCTTAGCAGGGAGCTGCCTGCTCTAGATCATGTCCATGGAGGCATAGTATAATGCGGTGATGAACTAGCACTCCACACTATATGTGTGTGTGTGTGTGTGGAGGGATCAAATAACCCCCAAAAATAACCCCGAAGAAAACCCCCTAGCAAAAAGTCTATGCCCCCCCTATTTTTTGGAAGATCCGAACCGTTCATCTTGATCTCCACCCTCTAAAACCTTGACCCACCAATTTTCAGCCCGATCCCATGTGTTTTGCCCGTTCATCAACCATTTGCAAAAGTGATGTTCATATGAAACAATTAAATTTGGGACGGATGGATGAACGAGCAAAACACATGTGATCGGTCTGAAAATTGGTGGGTCAGAGTTTTAGAGGATGGAGATCAAGATGATCGGTTCGGATCTTCCAAAAAATGGGGGGGGCATAGTCTTTTCGCTAGGGGGTTTTCTTGGGGGTTTTTTGGGGGTTATTTGATCCCTCCTCTATATATTAACGATCGCAAATGATGAAGTGGAATGAGTGTACCGAGCGATCAATGCGACTCCTGAACGCTGCCCCAAGTGTGAAACAATTCCCCAAGAGATTTCTCCACAATCAGCACAACAGATCTCCCCCAAGCTTGCCTATTGCACAAATACTTTGAATTACAGATGAAAATTTCGGATTAATTAGGGAAAATCAAGAAAATATGGAGATTTAGAGTGTTAATTGGGATTGGGGGTTAAATTTAGGGCTTATAAGGGTAGAAGAAGGGGATATAGTGGAGATTAAGGCTTGATGGAGGGATAGGGTGGTCGGAGATCGTCACAGAAGGGTGACCGATGGCAGTGCAAGGGAGGCACGGTCATCCGAGCAACTAGGGCTGGACGGAATTAGAATTTCACTGCAGTCGATTGGGAGAAAGACTTGGATGAGTCTTATTCCCCTTTTATAAAGGTTACTGACGACTTAAGTCCCTCGGTCAAGTGAGATTAGTCACTCGATCGAGTGACTAAAAATGACAGGTGCTGAGTTTATTTTTAGGGTGGCAGCTTGGTCGAGTGACTCGATCGAGTGAGATGAGTCACTCGATTGAGTCAGAAGATGAAACATAACGGCAGTTTTTTGAAATCTACTACAGTCTCCCACTCGGTCGAGTGGACTAATCACTCGGTCTAGTGAGCTAGTCACTTGGTCGAGTGAGGAGACTTCACAGAGCATTAATCTTTCGAGTTCTGCTAGAGGGACCCACTCGATCGAGTGAGATTGTCACTCGGTCGCGTGGGATAAATTGACAGTATTGATTTTTTTACTTCCCTGTTCAGGTTTCTCACTCGGTCGAGTGAGAGTCTCACTCGACCAAGTGAGGCTGACTCCTCGGCTCTTCTATTTTGATGATCTTCATCTTCTTTCTCGCTTTCATTCTCCAAATTTCTCCTTCTTTTCTCATTCAAACTTCTACATGGCATGTATCTCCTTCGTTACGTGTGCTATCTATCAATTTCTCCGTGTTGCTCATCCCTGTGATCTTCTTCATGCAGATAAAATATCAACTAATATCAGAATTCTAACTTTTGATTTTCTATTTTTTGTTTTTTCAAATGAAATAAAAACTAAAAACGAATTAAAAAGATAGAAACGTCGGGTAGCGTCCTGGTGGCCGTTTATAGTTTTGAGATTGACCCCTGATAATTTACATTCAGCACGAGATATTCGACACATAAGAGATGCGCTTGTCAAATTTTGCCAGGAAACAGATGGGCTTGGATCGCTTGACGTTGTCTTGCTTGGTCTCCTCATGTTGCCTCGCCTTATTCATGTTGGTGGGAGATAACTTCCCACAGGCTTCACTTCTAGCCTTCAAAGACTCCTTTTCTCCTTCGGTGATGTTGGTTGTGGCTTTACTGGTGACATTTGCGTCTTCGGACGCTTCCCAAAGAGAGTTTGCAAAGCTCTGTTATCCTAATGACATCAGCATCAATCTCCTCTTCATCAGTGAGAGGGTCCAGGGTGTCTTTAATAAGGGTACTATCTTCAGAAATCAGCTCCCTATTAGAATTCTCAATAAGCATGGTCTTGATTACATATGGCATAGCTTCTTCTATCACCACTTCATGTAGATCGACATACTCATTCTCTTCAATCATCGACCGGTTCTTCATAGCCTGCGGGAGATGAAATTCGACTTCAATATTTCCAATGTTGATTGACAACGTTTCTTCTCGCACTTCAATGATGACTCCAGCTGTGGCCAAGAATGGTCGTCCAAGTATAAGCGATGTATCACCAACTTCCTTTACGGTTGTAATGACAAATTCACATGGCACGCAAAGTCCTCCCTGTATTTGCAATGGCACGTTCTCAGCTATACCAACCGGTCTAGTATTGTGTCTGTAAGCAATTTGTATCGTCATATCAGTTGGCTTCAGATCGATCCTCTATTCAACTTCTTAAACATGGTGAGTGGCATAAGACTGACACTCGTCCCCCAAGTCAACTAAAGCCTTCTATAGGGGGCTCCACCTAATGTGCATGGAATTCTGAAGTTACCGGGGTGCTTGAGCTTCTTTGGCTTCTTCTTTCATTGATGAACCATGTCCCTTTCTCGGCTAGCATAATATTTTCCGTCCTTTTCCATCCCTTTCTATCCCGTTATTAAGTCTTTTGAAAACTTGGCTTATGTCGAGATCTCTATGATGGCATCTAGAAACGGAATATTCAAGCCAATTCCTCTCAGATACTCCAGAAAGCGAGCAAACTTCTTCTCTAATTTTGCTTTCGCCAATCTATAGGGACATGGAACAGGATGTGTTTATATTCCTCTTTCTGAGGCTCAATCTTTTAAGTGTCCTCATCTCCATCTACGACCTTTGTGGGTCCATCCGCTTCATTATCTTCTTCAATCTCAATCGAAATAGCATGTCTAGAAGTGTTGGATATGGACGACATGAATAAACCCATGAGGGGATGTATGAGGATATACGGACCTCAGATGTCGTGTGCGCGAAAGCGTGCACGAAGGGAACCTTTTCTCGTGTGAAAAGGACCACTCGATAAGTGGAAAAAGTCACTTTATAAGTGCATAAAGGCACTCGATAAGTGAATGAAGAAGAGGATAAGTAAAAGGGCTAATATAGGCTAATAAGCTTATAATTGGTTATTTCCTATAATAACTACCCCTAAAGCCTATAAATAGGACCCAAGTGTATGCCTTTTACACCAATCTTAACATGCCATAAGTTTGCATAAGGCAACTTGTGTTCTTCTTCTCCCTTCCATTAAAATCCTATTCTAAATAGAGATTTAGGCGGTGAAACTCTGCTTCGATACTCCGTGATGAAGTACTGACTGTTGTGGCGAAACCGAGGGTGAAGTTCCGAGATTACGGTGCCGCGTACGCAAGCGTAAGTCTCTACTTTATTATTCGATCCTAACGTCCTTGTTTTGACAGGATCCTACATTGGTATCGGAGCCATACGGGTTCGCCCCGGTCTAACCGTCGCCTCGGTCTCACCGATGAACGCAGCGTTGTCTCTTTCATGAATGCGTCTCCTTCCATTATGGATATGGTAGGAACACGTCATGACGGAGAGAACGCAATAGTTGTTCTTTTCACGTTAGGGTCTTCTATCATTACGGATATGGCAGGAACTCTCCGTGACGGGAAGAACTTACCGTTCATCTCGCCAAACTCGCGCTCTTCATGGATGCTGAGTCTCCATTCATAGGGAATGTGAACTCTCTTCATGTGGAGCGTGTAGTTTGCGGCCTTGAAAACGCGTTCTCTTCAATTTTTGGCACACGGCCATTGAAGCAAAATCGTTTTCTCGACGAACGGGTGCTTCATCGACGAACGGGTGCTTCATCGGAGAAGACGACGGTGGTTATTCTCAACGGAGAAGATGAATTTTTGGTGCATGATCGCCATGGCCATATGGGCTATGGAGGCAATGCATCCCCCTCCCCATGCGGAGGGGGTTGGTTACGGCCAATAACTTCCACGGCCACCCCTCCGGTGGGTGGTGTGCGGCCAACCCCAACAAGGGGGAGGCCGGCCATGGCCAGGCCGGCTCTGGCCGGCCTCGGCCAGGGCCAGGGGACCCTGGCCGTGGCCAGGGCCAGGCCTGGCCGAGGCCAAACCAGGGCCAGGAGGCCCTGGCCGGCCTCGGCCATGGCCAGGGGCCGGCCTGGCCGGCCCTGGAAGGGGCCAGGGCCGGCGCCCTGGCCTCTGCCAGGGCCTGGCTGGCCCTGGCAGGGACCAGTGCCAGTGCCCTGGCCTCTGCCAGGGCCTGGCCAGGGACCAGGGCCAGCCCCTGGCCTCTGCCAGGGCCTGGCCGGCCCTGGCCGGCCCTGGCCGGGGGCCAGGGCCTGGCCAGAGGCCTGGCCGGCCCTGGCAGAGGCCAGGGCCGGCGCCCTGGCCAGCCCTGGCCTCTGCCAGGGCCACGGCCGGCCCTGGTAGTGGCCAGGGCAAGGCCGAGACCGGCCAGGGCCACTGCCGGCCCTGGCCGAGGCCGACGCCAGGCCACTGTCGGCCCCGGTTGACCCTGTTTTGGGGGGGGGGCTTGCATGAATGTGACATGCATGGCTAGCCCTTACGGGGCCGACGGCAGTCGTCTGCAGCAAAATTCTCCTATAGGGGGGAAGCGCCTGGATCCATACGGGAGCCGGCGACGATGGCTTGCAGAAAAATCCCCTCAGGGGGGATCCGGCCTTGGCACGGCTACGGCTCAATCCCGGCAATGGCCTGGGATTACCGTATATTTCACTAGTATCATAAGGGTACTAGGTTGATATATCACATTTGCTTTTGAAAAATACGTTTTCAAAAAACGCTTTTCCGCTGCGAAGTACTATAAGAGTACTATCGTTTGATAAGTGAGGGGGAAATATTGAAGGTTGTTCTAGATGGTGAATGGAATCGTAGAGACCTTTCCGATTCTAGAGCAACATCTTCAATATTTTTCAAAAGTAACTTATCAAATATAATGATATCATTCCAAGTGGGATATTCCAAGTGGGAGTGATATCTATGTATAAGAATTTTATGCAATGATTTTTGATCGAACCTTTGGTTTTGTGTCTTTTGCAGCATTTTAAAGTTAAAACGTATTTCGCTTCAAAGAACATCGTCGCTGAGTTAAACAGAGGTGAAAACTCAACGGTGATAATTACAAACTATGGTCCATCAAGATACAATACGTTCTAGAGGAGCAAGAAGTGCTCGAAACTCTGAAGAACGTAATGATTGAACCCGAGTTGGGCACTACGGCCCAACACAGACGAGACAAGGAAACTTTTGATTCTTGGTCTCGGAAGAACAAGATAGCTCGCATTACGTTATTGTCCAGTATGGCCGATGACATAATGCGCATCTTCCGAGAGTATGACCTAGCCATGGACATATGGTCTAAGCTTGAGGAGAAGTTTGGTGGCACATCGGTGTCCAAACTTCGTTCTTTAACTATAAGATTTGATTCATACAAAAAACATCCAGATCATTCCATGAGGAAACATCTGCGACATATGGCGAATCTAATCTCAGAGTTAAAAGATACAGGTCATGTGCTCACTGATGAGCAACAAATCCAAGCAGTCATACGTTCCCTACCAAATGGGTGGGACCAGATGAAGATGCATCTCACTCATAATGAGAGCATCAAGACCTTCAACGATGTTTCTAAGCACCTCGAGTTAGAGGAAGAGCAGCTTGCGGCTGTCAAGCCAAGTGCAGAAGTGCACATGGTTGCTAGTTCCCCACACAGGCGAAAGAAACGGAAAGATCGTTCGAAGTCTACTAATGAACGTAATAAGCAACCTGAGTCTATCAAGAAACCCAAACATAAGGGTGGACACAAGAAATGGCACAAGAAGAAAGACTTGAAGAGGATCAAATGCTTCAAGTGCAACAAGTTAGGTCACTATACCCGTTCTTGTACGGATGAAGGTGACAAGGTAACTTGTAATGATAGTTACATATGTGTTTCTAGTTCAATATTTCTTGTGGAATCTAATCCATTTTGGATAATTGATTCTGGTGCCACCGACCACATAGCAAGGGACAGACGGTGCTTCGTGGAGTATCACCAGATACCCCAAGGAACAAAGTGGATTTATGTAGGAAACAACACACGTGTTGAAGTGAAAGGCGTTAGGACTTGCAAGCTAGTCTTGGACAACGGCCGCACTATCTTACTACATGATATCCTCTTCGCTCCAGATATTCGAAGGAATATTATATCTGTGGTCGTATTAATGGGTCTTGGTTATAGCTGGTTTTTTCATGATTGTAAAGTGGACTTGTTTTGTAATAATTTCTTAATTGGTACTGGGTATGTATTCAAAGGATTTATTGTATTAAATACAATGTATGACTCCTCATTTTGTAATGAAAATTTCCTTGTTACAAATTCTTCGACTTATGAGTCAGATATAATTTGTTGGCACGCAAGGCTTGGTCACATTGGACCAACGCGTATGGATAGACTTGCCAAATGTGGCATTCTATCCAATGTTTCAAAGGTCGATATGTCAACCTGCGAACATTGCCTTGTAGGGAAATCTTGTCGCAAGCTGTTTGGAACCAGCACAAGGGCCGAGGTTCCATTACAGCTCATCCATTCGGACATATGTGGTCTGATGAATGTCAAGACAAGACGCGGAAAGTCCTATTTTATCACTTTTATTGATGACTTCACCCGATTCGGTCATATCTATTTGATATCCCACAAAAGTGAAGCATTAATCTGCTTTAAAAACTATATGAGTTTAGTGGAAAATCAATTAGATCGCAAGATTAAGGTCTTACGAACCAATAGAGGCAGTGAATATCAATCGGCAAGTTTTAATGAACTTTGTGATGAAAAAGGCATAGTTCATCAGGTAACTATGCCTTATACTCTGCAACAAAATGGTGTTGCAAAAAGGAGGAATAGGACTTTAATGGAAATGGTCCGTTCAATGATGGCGCAAGCTAACTTGCCAATCACCTTTTAGGGTGATGCATTATTGACGGCCGCTTTCATCTTGAATCGCGTACCGTCGAAATCAGTTAGCTCCACTCCTTACGAGTTGTGGAACCTAAGGTCTCCTGACTTAAATATTTTGAAACCTTGGGGGTGTGCATCCTACACACATATTTCCTCCCATAAGTATGGCAAACTTGGGCCATGGGGAAGGAAATGTATCTTTATACGATACGCAGAAAACTCCAAAGGTTATGTTTTCATTGGTCAGGAAGACAATGGAGGCCTAATTGAATTTGAGTCGAGGGATGTCACTTTCTTGGAAAACGAGTTTCCAAGACAGGGCGAGATAAGTCAGGACTTATCTCTATTTGAGATTAATGATCAAGAAGGATTACCTCATTCGAGTGGGAGAATTCTTGGTGAAGACGAAAATACGTTTCAAACTTCACCAATGGATGATACGAATGACGCGAATCCTATTCCATACAGGAATAATGATCCAAGTGGGAGCATTTCTAACGACATTCCAAGTGGGAGTTATATTAGAATTGATCTAAATTCGAGTCAACAAGGACTTGAAGAATCTCAAATACGACGTAGTAGTCGTACAAGGTTGGCTCCTCTAAGATTTGAGGATGAATTTCCACAAACCTTTATGACTTTACTACAAGATGATGACGAGCCTGCTACTTTCAAACAGGCCGTATCATGCCATCCGAAAGACAAATGAATGGAAGCGATGAAGGAGGAGTTGGAATCCATGAAAGTTAACCAAGTCTGGGACTTAGTTGACTTACCCAGAGGCCGTAGAGCTATTGGGAACAAATTGGTTCTCAAGATCAAGCATAAGGCTGATGGCTCTATAGACAGATATAAAGCTCGCCTTGTCGCGAAAGGTTTTACGCAACAGGAAGGGATAGACTACGAAGAGACCTTCTCACCTGTTGTCTGTTTTACCTCGATTCGCCTGATTCTGGCTATGGTAGCTTGCTTAGACCTCGAATTACATCAGATGGATGTAAAGACTGCCTTTCTCAATGGAGAATTGGACGAGGAGATCTATATGTAACAACCAACAGGGTTTGTAAAAGAAGGAAACGAACATAAGGTTTGTAAACTTCGTAAGTCCATATATGGTCTTAAACAATCCTCGAGGCAATGGTATATACGATTTCAGGAAGTTGTCTTATCAAATGGTTTTTCCATGCTTGATGAAGATAACTGTGTATATATCAAGAGGATTAAGAGCAAGTACGTTATTATGTCTCTATATGTAGATGACATTTTAATAGCCGGAAATGACAAGGGCTTTGTGATGGATATCAAGGCTTGGCTTTCATCAGTTTTTGAGATGAAAGACATGGGAGAAGCTGCATATATCCTTGGAGTTAAGATTTCAAGGAATCGTTCGAAGAAACTTCTTTCTCTTTCACAAGAGACTTATATAAAGAAGGTTTTAGAACGTTTTAATATGCAGGACTGCAAGTCCATTGATACTCCTATAAGCAAATGCGATAATTTATGTCTGAAATCATGTCCAAAGAACCAAAAGCAAAAGGAAATTATGGAAAAAGTTCCATATTCTAGTGCAGTTGGTAGTCTTATGTACGCTATGATGTGTACAAGACCAGACATCTGTTTTGCCGTTGGAATGGTAAGTCGTTACCAATCCAATCCAGGGCAAGTACACTGGAAAGCGATTAAGAGGATAATGCGGTATCTTAAAGGAACTGCGGACTATGCTTTATGCTATCAGGGAGATGCCTTGAGGCTCGAAGGCTACACTGATGCTGATTGGGCGGGTGATCTCGATGAGCGACGATCGACCTCGGGATATGTTTTTCTACTCGGATCTGGTGCAATATCCTGGAGTAGCAAGAAACAATCCTGCATCGCACTTTCAACTATGGAAGCCGAGTTTGTAGTATTTAGCATTGCAGTCCAAGAGGCTGTTTGACTTAGGAAGTTCTTAGACAGGCTAATTGATGCAAGTGACTCAGGTGCTGTACCAATACACAGTGACAGTCGAGCATCTATAGCCTATGTCAAAGATCCAAAATTCCATTGTAAGACCAAACACATAGATATCTGCTACAAATTTGCAAAAGACTATGACAAGACCAAAAAGGTAGACATAAGGTACATATCTACGCATGAGATGATAGCGGATTCGCTTACGAAGGCGATCCCCAGAGATGTGTTTTACAAACACTTATCATCTCTAGGATTGCGTAAGAGCTGAGTTGTACCAATGTAAATTCCCATGTCTGTAAAAGATCAAATTTAATAAAAGAATAAGTTCTTTCCAACATTGCATATGACTTTCTTGAAAATGTTTGTGTACATTTTAAATCTCAGCTGGTTTTTTAGTATGTCGGACAGATTAAGCTTGGCTCTCTCACATGAGCAACCGCCTTTATTATATCAGACGAATAAAATGAAGATGAGACCTGTTTAAAGTCAAAATCGTCAGACGGATGATTTAGAGTCATGACTTAAACAAAATGGTCGTATGAAAGATATGCATCATATGGATGCTTATAAAAGATCTAATAGGATTCTTAAATCCTATCTGTCTTATACGGGATGTGGGTCCAGAAGATTATTTGAGTAGTAAAAGGGACTCAAAATTAGACATTGTGGTGTATGATCATCATCCTTACAACATCATTAAGACATACGCTCCCTGGGAAAGGAGTGATGTTGTAATACGTATTCATACTACGTATGCATTTGACCATTGGGTTAGAATAGTAATTGTGTTTACTATTATGTGAGACCCAAAGACCACATGGGTCTTAACTCGTTACCCTTATGGACTCTAATTGGTTCCTTTATATTTGACTGGGTGATTGCTATCTTAGCATGTTGCTTATGGACTATGGTCAATTCGGTCCGGCGGGGCATGTTAGAAAAGCAAGTCAAGTCAAGATCGAAAGGATCGCAAGAAGAGGAAGATTAATTTCATATTCACATTTGGACTTTAGAGATTCAAAGCTGGCCAGCCAATTGTAATCCAGATGGGATTCAACTGTTGAATATAAAGTATAAGAAATGTGAAGAAATAATCTAGGGTAAAGCATGCGTTGATCTACTCAACTTTGCACCTCGAGGAGTGTTGTGTATCTCTAACAAGTGCACAACAGCGGACTCTATGCGCATGACGGTCACACGGCCTATTTCTCGGTATGATAAACAGAAGAGTTAAAGGAAAGATGTTTCATTACAATCCCCTCAAGTGTGAGTGGGAGATGTTGGATATGGACGACATGAATACACCCATGAGGGGATGTATGAGGATATACGGACCTCAGATGTCGCGTGTGCGAAAGCGTGCCCGAAGGGAACCTTTTCTCGTGTGAAAAGGACCACTCGATAAGTGGAAAAAGTCACTTTATAAGTGCATAAAGGCACTCGATAAGTGAATGAAGAAGAGGATAAGTAAAAGGGCTAATATAGGCTAATAAGCTTATAATTTGTTATTTCCTACAATAACTACCCCTAAAGACTATAAATAGGACCCAAGGGTATGCCTTTTACACCAATCTTAACATGCCATAAGTTTGCATAAGGCAACTTGCGTTCTTCTTCTCCCTTCCATTAAAATCCTCTTCTAAATAGAGATTTAGGCGGTGAAACTCTGCTTCGATCCTCCGTGACGAAGTACTGACCGTTGTGGCGAATCCGAGGGCGAAGTTCCGAGATTACGGTGCCGCGTATGCAAGCGTAAGTCTCTACTTTATTATTCGATCCTAACGTCCTTGTTTTGACAGGATCCTACAAGAAGTTGGATCTTGAATCATGACGGGTATTGTGTCCTTCCTGCCTCTAATAGTCACCGCCATCACTACATTAATGTGACAGGTGTTGCTCCTTGGGTCCACTTCCGGTTTGGCCGATAATTGATTTTGAGCTCTAGCCAACTGAGTCATTTGGTCTGCCAACAGTGCTGCAACAGTGTTGAGATTCTTCTGGCATACTAACAATTCAGTTTTGATCTTATCCTACGTAGCTATAAACTCATCAACGTTAATCTTATGTGCAGACTTTTGTGGCGCCTGTTGTTGATATTGCAATTGCCAATTTTGATTATAACCAAAGGGTCTATAAGGCACCGTCTGTTGTTGTTGCTGGTATTGTTGTTGTTGTTGCCTATACTAATATTGTTGCTACTGAGGCGATGTGCAATCTTGTTGTTGCTGGGGTGGTGGTTGTTGAAGAGGATGATTCAAAGCTCCACTATTATTTGCATAAGAAAATCTGGGGGAGTCTTCCAAGCTGGATTCACCCAAGCTAAATTGTTTCCACTTCCATGCTTAAAATCTATGACATACTGGACCTGCTTGCCTCAGCTCCTACATACATAACTTGGCTCTGACCTTGCCAGTTACTCATACTTGCACCATATGATGTATCATGAGCACTAGACGGATCGCTCAGCTTCTTTTCTATTCTCTCTACCAATTTAGATAGAGTATCAAATTTTCGGGTCAATTGCCATTGCTTTGGCCTTAAAGATACTAGTCGTCTTGGACGATGATAATGATGATTGGGCTCTCTCATCGGCCCACTGTTAATTATTAGAAGCCATTTCTTCAGGTAATGAAGTGGCTTCTTCTGGAGTCTTCGCCAAGATCACCCCATTAGCGATGGTGTCTATAATCATCTTCGTCTCCTATTTCAATCCATTATAAAAGCTATGTAACAACTCCCAGTCCTTGATACTGTGATGGGGATATTGGTATTGAAGATCTTTGAACCTTTCCCATGCTTCATATAAAGATTCTTAGGCCACTTGCTTGAATGAAATCAAGGCATTCCTCAGTCTGACGGTCTTTGATGGTGGATAAAATTTATAAATGAATGCACCTGTAAGATCATCCCATATGGTGAAAGAACTGTCTGCATGTGACCTTAACCAATATAAAGCTTTATCTTTGAGTGTGAAAGGAAAGAGCCATAGACGGATGGCATCCTCTGATATGTTGATAACTTGGAAAGTGGCACACTTTGCCAAGAACATCTCGATATGGTAATGGGGATTCTCATACGCATGCCCATAAAATGGATCTTGCTGCATCATCACAACTAGCCATGTCTTCAGCTCGGAATTCTTGTCATTTGCCACTTCAGGCATAAGAAAAGATGATGTTGCGGAGTTGTTGGGAGTGATCTGGTCCTGAATAGAAATAACTCTGACATTCCTTATAGCATTATTCTCGGCTGCCATCTTGCTATCATCTAGAATTTTCATCTTCTCTGCTCTTAGTTTCCTTATAGTCCGCTTAATTTCTGGATCAAAGTGTATCAAGCTGTTAATGGCCCTTAAGCGGGTGCTCATACACAGAGAAAGAGAACCTACAGAGAATATAAGAACTGTATCGGAAAATAAAAAGTAACCAAGATAAATACCATTGCCTCCCCGACAACTGTACCAAAAACTTGATGTTGTTCTTGATGTACCCAGAAAATAATATAGTTTTACCGCAAGCACACGGTTAAGTGGTGAGCAGTAATCGAATCACGGGGAGGCATTGGTATTATCTCAGTTGTCCAGATGTAACATAGATTATGAATAATGGCGTAGGAAGTGTGTCACGAATGTGTAATGGTGTCGGTTGTAATTCAATTAATAAAGATGTCTAGGACTAGGGAATCCCCACTATAGATTTTTGAGTTTCAATGTGAATATGAACTCCTAATTACTAACTCTTAGTTCGGGTGAAATTGTTACAACTATGTTGTGAACCGATGTACGCTCTCAAGCTACAGAAGTCTAAAATAACTTAAGCAAGAGCCTCACTTTCGTGCAAGCTTAGTTGAATTATTAACATTAAGATCAACAAAATAATTCAATTCATACTCAAGTCCACTGTCGTGCAACATGAGTTCGAACAGATGAATATAATTATAGAATTATAATAAAGATGCTATATTTGGTTACTCTCATGCACCAAATCTAGGATATCCAAATTATATATCTAAATAAAATATCTAGGGCTTACTTTAGATCAAGATCTTCTCTCGAGCTGTCAAGACCAAAGTAGAAATCCCTAGTTATTTGTAGTTAATCAACCATAATCTAACCCTAAAACAAGTTTATCAACAATGGTTTCAATTAATTTCATATATCAAACCCTAGATCTATAGGTTTCACCCCTTTGCCCTAGAGAAAAGAGACTACTCAATAATAAACATGATCATGGCAATAAGATTAATGGAAGTAACAAGATTCATCATTACAAAGAGAATAAAATAAGAAATATTCATTAAAGCAATTAGATCAAGAGTTTAGACAAACCGATGTTCCCAAAGTCTTCAAAATCACAAGAGAAAATTAAGAACTAGGATTCCTCCAATTAATAGCAAAAGCAAAAAAGAAATAAACCTCCTCTCTTTTCACTCTCCTTCATCATCCCTCGCGACGGCTACGTTGTTTCTTATTTTTACAAGTCCAAAAACCTAAGAAAAAGTCAACCAAAATACCCAAAACCCGAGGTACAACTAAATTTCCAAAATCTGGCCGCAATCTCACTTGGCCGAGAGAGATTATCTACTCGGTCGAGTAGGATTTCCTGCAGCAGCTCCAAAAATTAGCATTCTGGTCTTCTCTTCACTCGGTCGAGTGGCCAATTGACTTGGTCGAGTGAAAGTGCGACTCGACCGAGTCAGCTGCTCTGGCAGAGGATGTATTTGGCCGACTGTCTCAGGATTTGGCCGACAGTCGCACTCGATCGAGTGACTTTGCTCACTCGATCAAGTGACTTTAATATACTTTGGCTCCTAAGGTTGGGCTGGTATCAGCTTCACTCGATCGAGTGGATTGCTCCACTTGGTCGAGTGAGCTGATAAATGAACTTGGTGCATTACTTTCTTCTCCTTCTTTATTTTCTCTCTCCTTCTCCATTCTTCTTCTTCCTTCTTCTTCTCTTCTAGCACCATAAGCTCCTCAGTATCATAGCCACCGATGCTCTGGCATGCGTGCATATGCTCATAGCTCTAATTTTCTCCCGATTTCTCCATATTTTCGGAAAATCCAATAAAACATAGAAATAGTGAAATTCATCTAGAAATCATTGTTTAAGCTTCAAATATGCAATAAAGACAATCGATATGACAAGAAAATATGCAAACATAAAGTGTAAAATATGAGCATATCAGCGATGTGGATACCAGATGGAACATACTCTTATGATTTTGGTGTTCGGCATACCATGATGCTCAGATGGAACCATATGACCATGATGCTCAGATGGGATCGTTTGACCATGTTGGCATAGGTAGCCCATTAACTAGGTCACACTTTTAATTTTGATGATGACAAACAAGTTATGTGGTACTAATAATTTCATTAAGTGATTTCAGGGCCAAGTGTGCAACAGAAATTGTTTATGCAAAAGAGAAATAATGGGTAGACAATTGTGCAAAAAGAAATTCAAAAAGATTCCCGCATCATAAAAAATTATCCATGCATGATGAAGATGAAGATTTGATTAGTCAAAGATTGAAGATTTGAGTTGATTCAAAAGGAGTTTTATCAAATGAGGAGCTCTATTTTCAATAGGATTTAACTAAGTCAAAGATTGACGATTTATTGAATTTTAAAGAGGAATTATAATTCAATAGAAGTTCTATCTTAAGATGAATCTTATCTTCAATATGATTGAATACTTTCCCATTTAAACACCACTTCAAGCACCATGAAGATTTGATTGAAGATTTGAAGACCAAGTGTTCTAATTGAAGAGAAACTCCTATCTCTGCAAAAGAAGAAGACCCCTCTCTTGGAGAACTATTCCCCAAGCATCCAATTGAGTCAAAATATTCAGAGATTAACCATCATCCTCCCTTGGCCGAATTCCTCAATTCAAGGTTCAAAGATATCATCAAAGTTCACAGGAAGGAGTTCGACAGATGACGTTGAAAAGTGCATAACTTTTGATACATAACTCCGGTTGATGAACTGTTTGCTACTGGATGACCAAAACTTCATGATTGACGCACCCCGAACTTACACCTAAATTCCACCTAGCGGTGTCACAGTCGCTAGGCACAGTATGGCTCCTAGGTGTTAGCTCTGGGCTCTATTCGCAAGCGGACGGTGTCAAATTATAGTATAAAAGATGTCAGATCCCACAGGGACAGTGACAGTGTATTTGAAGTCAAAGATTATTTTTAAGTCTCAGAGTGAGATAGCTGTCGGTTTGAAAATATTAGTTGTGGTGGTGGTGTTGACTTGATAATAAAGAAAACTATGGTCTTTGGGATCACCGCTAAGACCGTCGGAGATCGATGTTAGGATGTGATCTTTAAATTGCATTAGGTTTAGGTGATTGGTCACCTAATTCATACCACTCTCGTGGGTTAGAATTTCGAGGTATTTCGGTTGCTCTCATTGACGTAATGGCGGTAGCCGTCAATGTAGCAATATCATTCGTCGGTGGATCCCCTAAAGGCACGAGTCGGGCAAGGTCACAAGCCTTGGTTGGATCCACTAATTTCCCGATTTAGATCCTAAGGATACTCCTTAAGCTCATCAATTCCACCGACCATGGGCATGATCTCAGTACGAGTTATCCTATGGATTCGGATGGATCGACCTAAATACTCCCCTTTATTCCCAAAACAACTAGAGATCCAGATCTACATCTCTATCATAATGTCTTTGAGCTAACCCATCAATCCCAGAGGAAACTACTCACACATGGTGATTTTGATGAATAAAAATACGATCTTTATCAAAGCAAACATTGTAGCAAATTAATCGAGTGAGAATTGAATAACTTACGTACAGAGGACGGGGAAGAACAACAGCCAGTAATAATCCAAAGAGATTCAACAGATTCCAAGACGCAGGAATAATAGCACGTAAATTTTCTCCCAAAAATTAATTCAAAATCAAAGAAAACTAGGTTTAGATCTACAATTCTTTTGTCTCCTCTCTCCTTCTCTAATGTCATTCAAAAACATACAAAGAATGAGAGCTTTATTTTCCTCTCTCATATCCTCTCTTCACTCCCCAGCTCTGCGCATCCGTTTGGGCCCAGGAAACAAATTCTGAAAATGACCCGCATTGTGGTCGACCGAGTCAGTGACTCGGTTGAGCAGAAGCTTGCTCGGTCGGGCAGCACGGTCGAGCAACCCACTTGCTCGGTCGAGTCTGTCAGTGGATCAAATTACTTCAAAAAATGTCCTTCTGTCTACTTGGCCCGGGTAGGTCATGCTCGGTCGAGTCGCCATCTGACTCGGTCGAGCAAGTCCTTCTCGGTCTAGCAGAATGTTGATGGATGAAGCTTCGAAATTAGAAGTTGCTCGACCGATTCACCACACTGCTCGATCGAGTAGGGTGTATCAGCTGCGCCTTGTGTTTAAGCTTGACCGAGTAGGACTTCATGCTCGGTCGAGTCGCCTGGGAAAAATCCTGAAAAAGCTTGCAGCTTCTCCTCTACTCCTGTAAACCTCCGCCACTCCTCCCATAGGCTTTCAAACCTCGGTGAACTCCTATAGAGCTTCTCCAAAGGGCTCACAAACATGTTGGATGTGTACGTATCCAAAAGTGGTCCCAAATTGCTCCAAAATCCCTAAAAATCCACAAAAACTCTACGAAACTCGAATATGGCGTTATAATTGCAATATCATAGGAAAATGCGGGATTTGGATGCGAATATGATATGAAATGCAATGGAATGATGTCATGAAAAGATGGAAAGTATGGACGTCAAAATCCCCCAAGCTTACCTCTTACTCGTCCTCGAGGAAGACGAAGACTAGGTATGCCGGGCGATAAACAAAAGGAATAAAAAATGAAAGAGAATAAAGATGGAAGGGGGTGATAAAGTGTTCAATCAGATCTCAAGCCTCAGCAGTATATCATGATGCTTCTTATGGTAAAAACACATGCTAATGGTATTTTCAAATCTTACTAATTATATGGCTAGCATGCAATAAAGACAAAAACATGGATCTTCTAAAATCATGCCATCAACTCATATCAATCTCATGCAATCTATAGAGTCTAATATAAAAAGAGTTAGCAATGCACTTTTCAATCAATAGATACAAGTGGAGCATAGAGAAATCATACCAACATGCAATAAAGAATGGGAAGGAATCATGATATTCAAATATTCACTTCGAATAATGAAAAATCTCCAAAATTAAAATATTTTGTAAAGTTCAAGCATTATCGAATCACCCCGTTGTGTACTGTCTCCACTCTAATGTTATACTCACTCATATGATCAATTAGTTCACCCCCAAGCTTAGCTCGAGGTGTCGCATCTAGGAATGGGATGTTGAAATTTTTTGTCTTTTCCCAAGTATTTGTAATAGCTTCTAATAAGGGGATAGGAAATAATTTATTTTCCCCCATTTTTTCTTTTTTTCTTTTATTCTATTTTCACATTATATATATTTCTTTCTTTTTCTTTTTTTCTTTTGAAGCTATCTTTTTCTTTTGCGATTTTTGGGAAGTAAATGCGGTAAAGGTAGCTCTAGGGGGTGAAACCAAATGATATGTAGAGAATCATAGAGATATGTGGAGAAGGAAAATAATATATTACTAGGTTCACTCATCATAGGTGCACAACGATTCAATAGGATAATACTCTAACTAAACTCATAACTAGCATGGATATTTTCATTCATCTTTATGAATACTGAAAAACATGCGGTAATAGCACAATAATATCAAGCATGCAAACTGAAGTGAATGAGATAGTAAATAGGTGCTACAAATGTTCTAATGATGCATGAAACTAGGTGCATTTCCCAACAAAGCATATACTAGATACTATTTCATGTATTCAATTTCAATTCATATCAGGCATTAAATTAGATAGATCATCAAGAGAATATGCATGTTGAGGGCTATAAGGAGTAGCTACCGTGAGTAAAACTGAAACTACTCTAAATAGCATGTCATCAAATATAAGCACTGTGAGTAGCTACCGAGAGCTATGAGGAGTATCATCATGCAGAACAACTTTAGCAAAAAAAGGGCGGAGGAAACAAGAGAATGAGAACAGGCGTGCATGCATGGCAAAAGTGAAAAAACGTGATGCTGAATGAGAAAAAAATAAAAAGGTGGAAAATACGTGAAAAAATAAAGTAAATTGTGGAAAACGAAAGAAAATATAAAAGGAAATGGAAAATAAAGCGATAGTGCTCATCCCCCAAGCAAAACCCAGTAGTGTCCTCACTGCTGAGAAAACGCTAGTATGCAGGAGATGATGCTAGAAAGGGTGGGTGGGTGAGCGGATAGAAAAGGAATAGAAAATAAAACTGTGAAAAAGAAATAAAACATGATATGATGCAATGATAAAAAGATGATGCATATGCATGAAATGAAGCATAGGGGTCCTTCCCCAAGATGTGTAAGACTAGGGCCCCGAAAAGACAGATGGGCACAATATAATGTGAGGGAAGAAAAAAGTGTGTAGGGATAGCATCAAGCAGGGACATCACCCTCTGGAGGTGGTGATGGGTCCCCCTGCTATGGACCACGGACAGCAGCTGGCTGTGGCTCGACGACTAGGTCGGATCACCAGTACCTGATCAGGTTTCGGATAACAGGGAGGTAATGCTCAACAGAATGCTAAGTTGTGCTGCCTCCATGTATTAGGAGTAGGCGTAAGGTGATAAACTGGTCGCCCTGGTCAGTGTCCCGAAAGCTAACATCATATGCAGAGTCGTGGAGATATAGATGCTCGGGAGGGGTTGGGGTGAAGGTTGATAGGGGTGCAGGGGCGAAAGATTCTCCAACGATATGGCTTGGTGTGGGTAAGTGTGTACGATGGTTGGGTGGGCCGGTGTCGTCATTTATGGGTCTAGCTCGGCGTGGTGGCATCTTACAAGCAGTATAAAAACGTGGCGCGGTATGTAAAGTATATAGGGGTAAGAGTGTACCTATATGAATGATGCAGGGAGAATGATGGGGAAGAGTGTATCTGTTGCGTAACTGCTGCTGATCAGGAGTATCTCCCAAGCTGTTCCTAGACTTGCCTCTGACAACGCGTACCTGAAATAGAAGAAAATAATGTCAGGGGATGAGAATAAATATATATGGGAAATTTTTATTAGAGCTCGACCGAGTGAAATTAATGCTCGGTTGAGTAGGTAGGGATGGTGAGCAGTGAATTCGACCGAGCAAAATTGTGCTCGGTCGTTTGAAACAGGTGGACCTAGGGGTTTGGGGGGTGGAGTGGCGACGGGGGGAAAGATTTGGAAAGGTCGGAGAGGGGGTGGAATTTAAGATGGGGAGAGAGAGAGAGAGAGAGAGAGAGAGAGAGAGAGAGAGATTTTTAATGAAAGAGTGAGGGAGAAGGGTAGAGGAAGAGAGATTAACCAGTAGGTGGAGAGGGGGGGTGACATCGGCGGTGGTAGGAGGCGGCGGCAGCGGCGGGAGGTGGATTGGCAGCCGTCCGGATCGAGTAGGAGGGGGTAGGAGAACTCGGGAGGTGATTAGGGTAATGAGCACTTAGAGTTTATAGGATGTGTTAGGGTAAGTAAATGGCTCGGACTTGGCTTAGAACGGGTCCCGAAATCAAACAGCATGCGACTCGATCTGAGCAATCTGATTGCTCGATCGAGCCATCTACTTAAATAAATCAAGGTACAAGTTAAATACTCCCTCAGCTTGCTCGGCTGAGCAAGGTTTATTCGGGCCGAGAAAGCATTACCGTTGTTTGATATGATCCCTTTACCTCGGTCGAGCAAATGGTTACTCGGTCGAGTAAGCGACCAGTCGGACCGAGGAAATGCTGCTCAGTCCGTGTAGGTAGAACATCATTTTTGATGCATTTCTATGCGCCTTTCTCAGTTCAATCGAGCGTTGGTCTACTCGGTCGAGCAAGGGATTACTCGACCGAGCAGATGCTGCTCGAGCCATATAGTCAAAATGCCATTTCTTTCTTGTTTTCACATGCCTACGCTACTCGACCGAGCACGTGGCTGCTCGGTCGAGTCAGTTTCTACTCGGACCGAGCAAAGGTTGCTCGGGCCGTGTAGACGGAACGACGATTTCCTTCTTTCTTCTTGTGCATGCGCTACTCAACCGAGCAAGCGGCTGCTCGGTCGAGTCACATGTGTCCCATATGACTCTTCTCCGTTGGTCTGCTCTTCAAATCAGCTGTTCTCCTCCCAGCTTTCTTCCATTTAAAACATCGATTTGTGTGCCCCTTTCTGTTCAACCTGTAGAAAGGAAGAATCCATCAGATTTTTTTATGATTTTGCATTTTTAAGAGAAATGGATAGCATTTTTATTTGGTTTTCTTAAGTAGATAAAGAAAAAACAAAAAATTGGAAAAGATAATCCAAGATATAAAAGATTGGATTGCCTCCCAATAAGTGCTCGTTTTGAGTCATGAGCTCGACTCCCTCAGGTTCTTCAATGGATAGTGGGGCATTCCTCGAGGAGGCATGTCTCCTCTCGCCCAATTGGTTCTCCTGCTCTGTACAGTTTAATCCTCTGGCTGTTTACTTTGAAATTGCTATTCTTCCCTTCGATCTCTACGGTGCCCCCCGGAGGTAAACTTACTATCTTGTAGGAGCCGGACAACCATGACTTTAATTTCCCGGGGGATAGGCGTAATCTTGAATTGTAGAGGAGTACCTGGTCACCGACATCATGGCGAACCACCGTGATATTCTTGTCATGATAGGCTTTGGTCCTCTCCTTATATATCTTTGCATTCTCATAGGCATGTCACCGAATTTCGTCAAGCTCGTTGTTGTGCAAGGCTTGTCTCATGGCGACACTCTGGTAGTCAAATTTCATTTTCTTTACTGCCCAATACGCACTCTGGTAGTCAAAGGCTCGTCTCCTTGTTTAAATGCATATAAATGTTGGAATTTTTTTGGAAATAATTTGAATTTCAAATCTTCTTGATTAATGCAAACATATTTTGGAATTAATTTGAATTTCAAATTTCAAATCTCCTTGATTGATGCATTTTTGAAATGATTTTTTAAATGATTTTCATCTTTATAAATAGAGAGATTGAGCTTGGGTTTTATACAAGAAAATTGTTAATCAAAATTATTCATATTTCAAAATAATTCTATTTCTCAAAAAACTCTCAAATCTCTCTCATTTTATTTAGGCCATGTTCTAATTCTTGTGCAGAAAATTCTTTATTGATTCTATTCATTTTATTGGCCTAACAATAACTTGATTAGATCTCCAAAGCCTAAAGCTTTTATTTTAGAGATTCAAACTTCAAGTTTTCTTTTTGATCTTTGTGCTTTCTCATTTATATTCTTTCAATGATCAAGTCTTGAATATTATCTCTATAAAGCCCAAAGGCGAATATTTTAGAGAATTAATTTCAAGTTATTTCTTTTGATCAAGTTTATATTCAATATTCTATTTGATCAAAAGGATTTCAATTTCTTTTAGCCACGATATTCATACATTTATATTGGCTATAAGAATTTTGTGAATTAATTAAAACTTGTTTAATCTCTATTTTTGAAGCTATATTTTAAAGAGATTTAAACTAAGTTTATTTATCTCCAAAGCTTTTAAGTTCTATATCTTTGAAATCAAATCTACTTCTATAGCAATCACATACACTAGGGCTTCATCAAGTTGCTATAAGTATTTGAAAATCATCAGAAGGTTTGTAAATCCTAGTTGGAGCCTAGGTGGTGAGTAAATCCTTATTGTAGGTAAGGTGTTTGTAAAACTCCGCGGGTTGTGAGGCAAGGAAAAATCCTCATTGGAGCTGAGGTGGTTTGTACTATTTACCGTAAATAGTGGATTAAAGCTCGACAGAGATTCGGGGACTAGACGTACCCAGGTTGTGGAAAACCAGGATAAATATTTGTGTGTTTGTTATTGTTGTTTAATTACTTGCATGTACATTTCACTGCTTATCTTAATTATTGCAAGTAATTGTTGATTAAGATTGATATTAGGTAATTCTATATTAATCTTAAGGAGAAAATTTCTAGAGGAACTTTAATTTCGGGAAAACACTATTCACCCCCTCTAGTGTTCTCTTTGCCATCCACAGGATCTGACATCGCCTAGGGTTCAAAAAGAAACAAAAGAAGCAACTGCCTAAGAATCCTAGGAAACCCTTTGAAAAGAGATTCGCTAGATACACAAGCTCTCCATCTAGCACTCATGATGCAAACATGTCCTCTTCTAGATATTGTCATTCTAATATTACATGCATCTATTGTAATAAGAAATGACATGTCATCCAAGATTGCTTTGCTCGCATTTATCCCGGAAAATTCTTGTGGATTCCTAAACATCCTAATAAGCAAAGAAAATCGTGTTCTAACTCTTCCAAATCCACAAAATGGATACCAAAAGGTGCATCTTTCTCTGCAGGTGCATCACTGAGGTCCGGGTGATATCATACATCACGTTTGCGAAAACGGTGTCGATTTGCACAAATGAAGTTAAAGAAAGTTATGGTTATCTTTGGCATATTTGGTGCATAGGAATTTTTATGAGCATATGTTGATGCATGACATCATATACTATTTCATTTGTTGCATAAGTATATGTTTATCATTGATATGTTGAAATCTTGATGAGCATTTGGTATGAAACTTGTTAGAAATCTTGGAAACATTAAATATGATTTTGATGATGACATTTCATGTTAATGAAAAATCCACATACTTCAATTGTGTATAATTGATTGGTCATATTAGCATGCCTAATGTTTTGAATTTTTTTGGTCGATATAGTCCTATAACTTATGGAAAATTGTTGGCTAATGTTTAGACTCTAAAAGATTAAACTCTTTTTTATTGTCTTTTTAATTCTATATATGATTTCCTTTGAAAAAATTAAATAGTTGGAGTCGAATATGTAGATGCATTCCTGAAGGATCCTGTCCAAAACAAAGTTAGGATCGATAATTAAAGTGGAGACTTACGCTTGCGTATGCGGAACGATAGTCTCGGAACTTTGCCTTCGGATTCGCCACGACGGATCGAGTCTTCTCACGAACGGAGTAAGGCTACTAATCCACAATCTAAATCTCTATTTTAGATTAAGAACTTGGAAGGAGGGAGAGGAAATATTTCTGCAGAGCTTCGCTATGAAGAAGATGCATGCATGAATTTCATGCAAATGTGTAAGGAAAATGGCTACCCTTGGGTCTTATTTATAGCCCCCAAGGTAGTTATTTTAGGGTAAGTTGTTCCTTTGGAACAACTTAATTAAGGTGTACCATGATACATGGCACAATATAAGCTTAAGTTGTACCATATGCATGGTACAACATAAGCTTAAGATATTCCCCCTTTATTAGCCATATGTCGCATGCACTTATGCATATATAATGCGACTTTCCCGCTCATACAGAGATCCTCTCCGCAAGGGAACAGATTCCCTTTGCACATGACTTCGTGTGCGTGACGTTCGAGGTCCGTAATCCCTCGTACATCCCCCACAAGGGTGTACAAACGTCTTCCATATCCAACATCTCCCACTCACACTTGAGGGGATTGTAAGAGAACGTCTTTCCCTTAGTTCTTTCATCTATCATACCGAGAAATAGACCGTGCGACCGTCATGCGCGTAGAGTCTGTTGTTGTGCACTTGTTAGAGATACACAACGACCTCGAAGGTGCAAAGTTGAGTAGTTCAACGCATGCTTTACCCTAGATTATTTCTTCGCATTTCTTATACTTTATATTCAACAATTGAATCCCATCTGGATTACAATTGGCTGGCCAGCTTTGAATCATTAAAGTCCAAATGCGAATATGAAATCAATCTTCCTCTTCTTGCGAACCTTCTGATCTTGACTTGATTCGCTTTTCTAACGTGCCCCGCCGAGCCGAATTACCATAGCCCATTAGCAACACGCTAAGATAGCGATCATCTCGTCAAATCTAAAGGAACCAATTGGAGTCCTTGAGGGTAAGAGTTAAGACCCGTATGGCCTTTGAGTCTCACATAATAGCAAACACTATTGCTACTAACTCAGTGGTCGAAAATGCATACGTGGTATGAACACGTATTACAACATCACTCCTTTCCCAGAGAGAGTATGTCTTAATGATGTTGTACGGATGAAAAAGATCAGACACCACAATGCCTATCTTTTTGAGTCCCCTTACTACTCGTGAAATATTCACGGACTCTCATCCTGCATAAGACAGACAGGATTAAAAAAATCCAATGAGATCTTTATATCCTTGTGATACAGATCTCAGATCTTTTGTAAGCATCCGTATGATGCAGATCTTTTATTCGACTATCTTGTTTAAGTCATGACTCTAAATCATTTGTCTAATGATTTTGACTTTAAACTAGTCTCATCTCTATCTTATCCATCTGATAAGATAAGGCGGTTGCTCATGTGAGAGAGCCAACCTTAATCTGTCCGACATACACACAAAAATAGCTGAGATTTAAACACAAATATATATAAAATCATTTGTAAGAAACTTGTATGCAAATTAAATTTTTGATCTTCTATAGACATGGGAAATATTACATGATACAGCTCAGCACCTACGCATTCCCATAGATGATAAGTGTTTGAAAAACACATCTCTGGGGATCGCCTTAGTAAGGGGATCCGCTATCATCTCATGCGTGGATATGTATCCTATGTCTACTTCCTTTCGTTTATCATAATCCTTCGCAAACTTGAATCGAATGTCAATGTGTTTGGTCTTACAATGAAATTTAGGATCTTTGACATAGGCAATCGAAGCTTGACTATCACTGTATATAGGAACAGTGCTCGAGTCAGAGGCATTCGTCAGCCTGTCTAAGAATTTCCTAAGCCAAACAGCTTCTTGGACCGCCATGCTGAATGCTACGAACTCGGCTTCCATGGTTGATAGAGCGATGCAGGTTTGTTTCTTGCTGCTCCAGGATATTGCACCATTCCCGAGTAAGAAAACAAAGCCCGAGGTAGATCTTCGCTCGTCGAGATCACCCGCCCAATCAGCATCGGTATAGCCTTCGAGTCTCAAGGTATTGCCTTGATAGCATAACGCATAGTCCGCAGTCCCTTTGAGGTATCTTAATATCCTCTTCACCGCTTTCCAGTGTGCCTGCCCTGGGTTGGATTGGTAACGGCTTACCATACCAACAGCATAGCAAATGTCGGGTCTAGTACACATCATGGCGTACATCAGACTCCCGACAGCACTGGAGTATGGAACTTTTTCCATAGCTTTCTTTTCTTTTGGATCTTTGGGACACATCTCCAAACATAGACCCTCGCCTTTGCTTATTGGAGTATCAATTGGCTTGCAGTCCTGCATATTAAACCGTTCTAAAACTTTCTTTATATACGTCTCTTGAGAGAGAGAAAGAAGTTTCTTGGAACGATTCCTTGAGATCTTAACCCCAAGGATATATGCAGCTTCACCCATGTCTTTCATCTCAAAGACGGATGAAAGCCAAGCTTTGATATCCAATATAAGACGCTTATCATTTCCGGCTATAAGTATGTCATCTACATAAAGAGACATAATTATATACTTGTTTTTAATCCTCTTAATATATACGCAATTGTCTTCGTCGAGCATGGAGAATCCATACGACAAAACAACTTCTTGAAAACGCATATACCACTGCCTTGAGGATTGTTTAAGACCATATATGGATTTACGAAGTTTACAAACCTTATGTTTGTTTTCTTCTTGTACGAACCCGTTTGGTTGTTCCATGTAGATCTCCTCATCTAGTTCTCCGTTAAGAAAGGCAGTCTTTACATCCATCTGATGTAATTCGAGGTCCAAACAAGCCACCATTGCCAGAATTAAGCGAATCGAGGTAAAACGCACGACAGGAGAGAAAGTCTCTTCGTAGTCTATTCCTTCCTGTTGCGTGAAACCTTTCGCAACAAGGCGAGCTTTATATTTCTCGATGGAGCCATCAGCCTTATGCTTGATTTTGAGAACCCACTTGTTCCCAATGGCTCTACGTCCCTTAGGTAAATTAACTAAGTCCCAGACTTGGTTTGTTTTCATGGATTGAAGTTCTTCTTCCATTGCCGCTATCCATTTATCTTTAGCAGGGCATGTGACGGCCTGTTTGAAATTTGCAGGTTCGTCATCATCTTGTAGTAATGTCATGAATGTTTGAGGAAATTCATCCTCAAATCTCAGAGGTGTTAGCCTCGTCCGATTACTACGTCTTGTTTGAGTTTGATCACTCCCACTTGGAATGACATCACTCCCACTTGGAATAACATCACTCCCACTCGGAATAGGATTGGTATCGTTCGTATCATTCATTGGTGAAGTTTGAAACGTATTTTCTTCTTCACCAAGAATTCTCCCACTCGAACGTTCCGATCCTTTTTGATCCCAAGTCTCAAACAAGGATAAGTCTTGACTTATCTCACCCTGTCTTGGAAACTCATTTTCCAAGAAGACAACATCCCTCGATTCGAATTCTATAAGACCTCCATTGTCCTCTTGACCGACGAAAACATATCCTTTGGAGTTTTCAGCGTATCGGA
This sequence comes from Scilla litardierei, assembly GCA_030789695.1. Taxonomy (NCBI): domain Eukaryota; kingdom Viridiplantae; phylum Streptophyta; class Magnoliopsida; order Asparagales; family Asparagaceae; genus Scilla; species Scilla litardierei. The sequence continues at coordinate 138,977 of JAULAV010007716.1, read as the reverse complement.
TGAAGATACACTTCCTCCCACGTGGCCCAAGTTTGCCATATTTGTGAGAGGATAAATGTGCGTATGAGGCACAACCCCAAGGTTTTAGAATGTTTAAGTCTGGAGTTCTATTGTTCCACAACTCATAAGGAGTAGAACTTACCGACTTCGAGGGTACACGGTTTAAGATGAATGCTGCCGTCAATAATGCGTCACCCCAAAAGGTGATAGGCAAATTTGCCTGAGACATCATTGAACGGACCATTTCCATCAATGTCCTATTTCTTCTTTCCGCAACACCGTTTTGTTGCGGAGTGTAAGGCATAGTTACCTGATGTACTATGCCTTTTTCATCACAAAGTTCCTTAAAACTTATTGATTGATATTCACCGCCCCTATCGGTTCGCAAAACCTTAATCTTGCGATCTAATTGATTCTCCACTAAACTCATATAGTTTTTAAAGCAAGCCAAAGCTTCACTTTTGTGGGATATCAAATAGATATGTCCGAAACGGGTGAAGTCATCAATGAATGTGATGAAATAGGACTTCCCGCGTCTTGTCTTAACATTCATTGGACCACAAATGTCCGAATGGATAAGCTGTAATGGAACTTCGGCCCTTGTGCCAGTTCCAAACGGCTTGCGACAAGTTTTCCCTACAAGACAATGTTCGCAAGTTGACATTTCAACTTTTGAAACATTAGATAGCAAGCCACTTTTGGCAAGTCTATCCATTCTAGTTGGTCCAATATGACCAAGTCTTGCATGCCAACAAATGATTTCAGACTCAGAGTTAGAAGCATTTGTCAAATGAAAACTTTCATTAATGGAAGAAGCAACATCATTCATTGTATTTAAAACAATTAATCCATTACAAATATTACCAGAACCAATTAAAGAATTATTACAAACAAGGTCAACACATTGTTTATAGAACCTCCACTCATAATCTAAAGACATTAACATGACCACGGAAACGATATTCCTTCTAATATCTGGAGCAAAGAGGACGTCGTGCAATAATAAAGTCCGGCCGTTGTCGAGAACTAGCTTGCATGTTCCGACGCCTTTGACTTCAACACGTGTGTTGTTGCCGACGTATATCCACTTTGTTCCTTGAGTTATCTTTCGATACTCAACGAAGAACCTTCTGTCCTTCGCTACGTGGTCTGTGGCCCCTGAATCAATCAACCAAAAATAGTTAGATTCAGCAAGAAATATGGAACTAGAAACACATATGTAACTAGCCCTACAAGTTACCTTGTCACTTCCATCCGTACACTTACGGGCGAAGTGACCGTACTTGTTGCACTTAAAGCACTTGATCTTCTTCAAGTTCTTCTTCTTTGAGTGCACATTCTTTTGCCACTTTTTGTTCTTAGTCTTCTTTGAGGTTTCCGGTTCTTGCTTTCGTTCGTTCACAAACCTTAAGCGTTTCCGCTTATTTCCTCCATGTGAGGAACTAGCGGCCACGTGCACTTCTGCACTTGGTTTTGCGGCTTGAATCCGCTCTTCCTCGAGTTCGAGGTGTTTCGAAACATCGCTTAAAGTTTTAATGCACTCATTATGAGTGAGATGCATTTTCATGTTATCCCAGCTATCTGGGAGTGAACGAATGACTGCTTGGATTTGCTGTTCGTCAGACAGCGTAACACCCGCATCCTTTAATTCAGATATAAGATTCGCCATGTGGCGGAGATGCTTTTTCATAGAATGATCTCGCCGCATCTTGTACGAATCAAATTGAATATTCAAGGAGCGGAGTTTGGTAACCGAAGTTCCACCAAACTTTATCTCTAGCTCAGACCATATGTCTTTGGCTAGATCGAATTCCCGAAATAGACGCATTATGTCATTGTCCATCGCGGATAGTAACGTAATACGTGCTATTTTGTTCTTTCGAGTCCAAGTGTCATAAGCTTCCCGGTCCCTTTTGTGTTGGGCCGTATTGCCCAACTCAGGTTCTACCATTATGTTTTGGAGTGTTTCGAGCACATCTTGCTCCTCCAAAACATATTGGATCTTTATTGACCAAAGTTTATAATTGTCGCCATTGAGCTTTTCACCTTTGTTAAGCTCTGCGACAATATTCTTAGCAGCGGTAGACATATTCGATTCAAAAAACTGCAAAGAGAATGAAAAACACGATCAAAATTCGATGCATAAAGTTTCGATTCTTTAAACACTTGATAGGTTCCTTGGATGCTTTGAAATGTTACTCTAGAATCGAGAAGTTCACTACGTTCCCAACTACCATCTAGAAGTAACTTTCAAAGTATCCCTCTTACTTATCTTAAGTAAAAAGAAATCAGAAATAATACCCGTATGGTATTAGCAGCGGAAAATCACTTTGAAAAACTTATCTTTCAAAATAGAATAGGTGAGAATTAGCGCAAAGAATTTTAACGCAACAATTGCCAAGCCACGAGACCTGTTCTACACACCCATGGGTTAGATAACCATGGCCGGATCGTGGTAGGACTTGGAATTCTAAATTGCGCTATCCCGATTTAAGGACGGGACATAACCTATTTGAAAAACATCTTTGTCAAAATTTGAAAGCACGTTGGCTAATCTCCGTAGAGTAGAGCACAACGTCACAAGTACATTGGCTAATCTCCGTAGAGTAGAGCACAATGACATGGCTAATCTCGCATGAAGTAGAGCACTATGGCTAATCTTCAAGGAGTAGAGCCCTAAAAACTTCATTAAAACGTTAGTCCCGTATGAACTAGTCGGCACTTTGGTTAGCCCCGTATGGGCTAATCGACACATTCGAGTTTGACCAATGCCCTTTGTCACCCCGTATGGGTCAGTAGGCAAATTTTCAGCCGACTCTGACCTTCTGCCAGATTGGTCGACCAAAATCACAAAATTGGTCGACCAATTTTCAAAAAAAATTGAAAAAACAACTTCTTCCCGGCCAGGGCCTCTGCCCTGGCCGGGGCTTGGCCAAGGGCCGGCCAGGGCCTCTGCCCTGGCCGGCCAGGGGCCCTGGCCCCCTCGGCCAGGGCCTCTGCCCTGGCCGAGGCCGGCCAAGGCCGGCCAGGCCCTGGCCGAGGCCAGGGCGCCGGCCCTGGCCTCTGCCAGGGCCGGCCGGCCCTGGCAGTGGCCAGGGCGCCGGCCCTGGCCTCTGCCAGGGCCGGCAGGCCGGCCCTGGCCACTTCCAGGGCCGGCCTGGCCCTGGCAGTGGCCAGGGCGCCGGCCCTGGCCTCTGCCAGGGCCAGCCAGGCCCTGGCAGTGGCCAGGGCGCCGGCCCTGGCCACTGCCAGGGCCGGCCAGGCCTTGGCCGGCCATTGCCGGCCTGGCCAGGGCCGGCCATGGCTTGGCCATGGCCGGCCATGGCCAAGGCCATTCGGCCATGGCCGGCCATGGCCCCTTTGGCCATGGCCGGCCACCCCCTCGGATGGGGTTGCCGCACACATTCCACCCCCTTGATGGGTGGTCGCCGGTGGTTATTGACCGTAGCCAACCCCCTCCGCACGGGGAGGGGGGATGCATGGCCTTCATGGCCCATTTGGCCATGGTGCACATGCACCAAATTTTCCTCTTACCCGATGGAAATAACTTCCATCATCTTCCTTGATGAAGCACCCGTTCGTCGATGAAGTTAGTTATTGCCTAATGGCCGTGTGCCAAAAATGACTAACGTACTACGTGAACGGTCGGTTCTTCCCGTCACGGAGAGTTCCTACCATATCCGTAATGATAGGAGACCCTAACGTGAAAAGAACAACCGCTGCGTTCTCTCCGTCACGAAGCGTTCCTACTATATCCGTAATAGTAGGAGACCCATTCGTGAAAAAGACAACGACTCGTTCGTAGTTTCGACGTGGCGGTGGATTGACCGGGGCGAACCCATATGGCTCTGATACCAATGAAGGATCCTGTCCAAAACAAAGTTAGGATCGATAATTAAAGTGGAGACTTACGCTTGCGTATGCGGAACGATAGTCTCGGAACTTTGCCTTCGGATTCGCCACGACGGATCGAGTCTTCTCACGAACGGAGTAAGGCTACTAATCCACAATCTAAATCTCTATTTTAGATTAAGAACTTGGAAGGAGGGAGAGGAAATATTTCTGCAGAGCTTCGCTATGAAGAAGATGCATGCATGAATTTCATGCAAATGTGTAAGGAAAATGGCTACCCTTGGGTCTTATTTATAGCCCCCAAGGTAGTTATTTTAGGGTAAGTTGTTCCTTTGGAACAACTTAATTAAGGTGTACCATGATACATGGCACAATATAAGCTTAAGTTGTACCATATGCATGGTACAACATAAGCTTAAGATATTCCCCCTTTATTAGCCATATGTCGCATGCACTTATGCATATATAATGCGACTTTCCCACTCATACAGAGATCCTCTCCGCAAGGGAACAGATTCCCTTTGCACATGACTTTGTGTGCGTGACGTTCGAGGTCCGTAATCCCTCGTACATCCCCCACAAGGGTGTACAAACGTCTTCCATATCCAACAATTCCTGCATTACTATTTGAGATAACATCATAGAAAAAGAAAAAGAAAAACAAAGAGTGTTGAGAGATGATGCACTCGAGGCTATTTATCTCTGTGTGAATAACACAAACATCTTGTTCGTAATAACAGTAAGCTGTTTGGTAATAATTTATCTAGGTTATTTTATAATGTAGTTAACATTAGATATTAACTTAGGTAAAGTCCTGAGACTTTAGCAAGGTCAAACAGGTATCGAGATGAGTTTCTCGATTATGGAGAAATGTTTGACCGTTAGCATAAGTCTAAAAGGGTTCGTGGTCGTAGATGTTTCGAGACAAGGATATCGAAACATCAGATAGACCATTATGTCTTAGTCTTCACCGTTTAGCGGTGGCGATGATGTCATGATCGTCTGACTTGGCGAAGTCGAAGACGAGACACAGGTGCTCATTAGAGAATGAGTTCACTGAACGATCCACAAGAGTTATCATACGGTTGTATTGACCAATCTATTAATGATAACTCTCAGTGATGATAGGCTAGTTGGCCTTTTGAATTGAGGTCATTTTATGAACCTGTGCGTGAACAGTGCCACTTAGATCACTAACCTAGCTTCGAGGCTAGGCCTGTCGAAAGGTCTTTGATTGGGTGTCACTTGAAGCGTACGAGGAGAGTAATGACCAAGAGAGGATTCGTCTCTCCCGATCAATGGGAGTTAGTGTTGTAGAGTTAGTTCGATCTTTAGTAAAATCTCTGATCAGAGTATGTTGGAAGAAGTCCAACATTAGTGGACTAAAGATCGATGGAAACTAACCGGAGTCAAGTTATTGTGGTTGACAGTTTGACCGTACCCTAGACTTCATCTACATGACATAGTTTAGACGAAGAGACTATAACTGCATAACTCATCACGGACACAGTCAGGGTGGTCCCGACAATACTCATGTCGATGAGTCAACCACATAATTATGATTCTGAAGCAGGGACGGCAACCACTGCTCGTGGTCACTGCCGGATAGTACTTCGAGCCCAACTTGTTGTAAGGATCAGGCTGTAGGGTCTCACACAGAGTGCAACCTTCATCTAGTAATAGGTAGAAGCATTAGGGAGAATAATTTGCATTTGATGCAAAGGAAGAGGAAATTGCATTTTGATGCAAATGACAATTTAAGCTAAGATAGGGGACTAATTTGCCTATGATGTAAAAAAGATTAAATGTGTCTTAAATAGTTTAAGACAATATTTAATGAAATAAACGCAAGGAAAAGTTCACGGGTAAGACGGGAATGTCCCGGTCTAAACCCAATTTCGAACGGCGTCCAAATCAGACGCCAAACGCTCCAGATATGACCAAATCTACCACAAGCCTTGATTAATATCAGCCCTTTGGGCTGATTAATAATTAAAGGGAAGGAAGTCCCACCTTAAGCACGGCCCATCGGGCCAGGCGTTGAATTTCAGGAGAAACATGCGCCTCTTTTGGGGTGCCTGTCAGAAGCGCTCGCAGGGCGCTATGTACGCCCTGCCAAGCACGCCTGCGGGTGTGTGCCATGTATGCGCCGCAGGGTGCCAGGCGCCCTGCAGGGGTTCATGCCAGGCACGCGCCCGCAGGCATGCGCCCCTGGGGTTCTGCTCGTACAACAGCCGCGTGGGGCCCTTGTGTGGGCCGCACACCTATGGTAGAGAACCATATGTGCCTTTTCTCTTTGACGACTGCTTGTATTTGCAAAATACAATGTTTGGGCTGATCTTTGGACGATCAATTGGACGGTCAAACAAACTCGGATTGACGAGCCGTTTTTTCCTATGCGTTCTCCGTTGAACACCCTTCGAATTGATAGGTTGTATCAATCATGAAGCGTAACGGTGAGGGAGTTAAAATTCGCTGAAGTTTGGCATTTATGAAAGGAAAACTAAATTGAATTGATTAACTCCAAATTTAGTTCACATCAGATTTTGAGTAAAGGGGAGCGGTTAGCCGCCTATATAAATAGGGGTCTGCTCCCCTCCTCAAAACTCGTCCCAAGCTCCAGATCTGAGCAGCTCCCGTAAATGTTGGAGCATGCACGAATCTAAGCTTAAATTAATTCTTCTTCTCCCTATATTTCTGCCTTACTCCTGAGGGCTCTAGCAAAACCATGAAGGAGTTCGGATTCGGATCATTAATGTTAGCGAAGGCTTTCATTCGCGTGAAACTTTCTTCGACGCGTGGTTGGCTCGGCGACACAAGGATTGCTCGTCTTGGGATGCGGAGAAGTTCAAGGAGAGGTTCGAGGAGCGGTTCAAGGAGCGGCTCGACGTGGGACGGGGGAGCAGCTCGGAAGACGGTGCAGAACATCTTGCCCGCCCCAGGGTTGAGATTCCGGGTATGTTTTTAGAAGCTTTCATTTTAATTATTCGTAGTAGTTTAAATCCCTCTTGGGGTGGTCAGATCCACCCGAGTTGGCAGAGATCCTGGCTAAGGGTCTGCTTCCTTAGGGCTGCATGTTAATTAGATTAACATAATTTTATTTTCTGCTGCATATTTTTGCTTCCGTGTTCCGCCCGACTTAGGACGGGCACAGATTTGTGCCCTGAGGGTCCGCCAAAACCCTTCAAAGAGATATATTGGCAAAAATTGGCCAAAGAAAATAAATGAAAGAGAATATGAAAATATTTTTGATACCGACAAATAGTAACCAGATTTCGGAGGTTTGTTGAGCAATGCGTATGAAATGTGGTTGATGAAGTAACTACTTAGCACACCTCAACTCCAAAAAACCCGATATTTAATATCATGGTATCCTATGTTGGTTGTCACCCTACATCATGCTTGATAGATATTCCAAATAAATGAATATAGAAAAAGTTATTTAAGGCACTTTATGAATTTGATTTTTTGGTGGCATAAGTATAAACCAATGATTCAAGTTAGTTATTTGATGATATCTTCTATTTATATTTAAGCAATGACTGTATGCTTTAGATGATTCATGACGTTGTACATATTTTGACTATGCGGGGAATACACATCGATATGAAATTGTCCTTATCAATTTCGTGGTTCTTTAATATGCTAATCATATTTCATGTCTCTTGCTTAACAATTTTAATGATGTCGATGATATTTTCATGTTCATGTTAATCCATTTTCTATTAATGTCACAAGGGACAGAAAATAGAAAAATTGATGCATAATTCTAAGGGGAGCATGAGAGCATGGGAGCATAATTTTCATTTGATGACAAAAGGGGGAGAGATAGAAAAATTTAGATGCGTACTTTAAGGGGGGGCTTGTCACACTTTTTCATATAGCACATAGATATGGGGAGCATTGTATGATATCTCATTACCTTATGCATTATATGACTTGCTCTTTAATATTATATCTTAATTTTTAGATGCGTGTTTGCCATCATCAAAAAGGGGGAGATTGTTGGCCTAGTTAGCCCACTAACTAGGTCACACTTTTAATTTTGATGATGACAAACAAGTTATGTGGTACTAATAATTTCATTAAGTGATTTCAGGGCCAATTGTGCAAAAGAAATTGTTTGTGCAAAAGAGAAATACTGGGTGGACAATTGTGCAAAAAGAACTTCAAAAAGAGTCCTACATCATAAACAATTATACATCCACCATGAAGATGAAGATTTGATTAGTCAAAGATTGAAAATTTAATTTGGAATCAAAAGGAGTTTTATCAAATGCGGAGTCATATCTTCAATATGATTTGACTAAGTCAAAGATTGAAGGGTTGATTGGATTTTAAAGAGGAAATCTAATGTAAATGAAATTCTATCTTAAGATGAATCCTATCTTCAATAGGATTGAATACTCTCCTATTTAAACAAACTTCATGCACCATGAAGATTTGATTAAGAATTTGAAGACCAAGTGTTCTAATTGAAGAGAAACTCCTATCTCTATAAAAGGAGAAGACCCCTCCCTTGGGGAACTGTCCCCTAAGCATCCAATTGAGCAAAAATATTCAAATATTGACCAGCCTCCTCCATTGGCCGAATTCCTCAATCCAATGTTCAAAGAGATCATCAAAATTCACAGCAAGAAGAAGGAGTTCAACAGATGACACTAAAAAGTGGATAACCTTTGATCAAGAACTCCGATTGATGAACCGTTTGTGCCTGGGTGAACAATCGGAGTTTGTGCAATGGTGATATTCATCTTCTACTCAGTTAGCCAGCATTGATCCAAATTTGACTGTTTGTGCAGAACAGTCCCTACAGATTTCAGAATTGCGCTATGAACTTCAGAGGAGCATAACTTTTGATCCAAACGTCAGATTGAAGAGCTGTTTGAGCCCATGTGACAACGATCTCATAGGCTACATCACGGTGATATCTACCTGGTTTTTACTGTAGTATTAAATCAGTTTGAATCTATTTTTGTGAGATTGTGTTGTAAATAGCTTTACTCAAAAACTATCTTCGTGCATAAACATTTGAACATTATCTTATACAGTGTGATCACTACCGAAAGTGTGATTAGAATTGTTCTCTTTTGGTTATGAAAGAGGGTGAAATCCTCATAGGTTTTAGTATCGGAGTAGAGGCGGGGATCCACTCCATAAAACACACTTGTGCTTGCATCTTTGAACTGTGATTATGTGATTACATTATTTCGCTGTGCGAAATTTGTAATTTGTGCCATACACCATATTCACCCCCCTCTAGGGTGTTTGCAGACCAATCTCTATAAGTCGTAGAGAACTGAGGTTGCAGTCTATAGGAGCATACACCCACTGATTGCAACTTTTATACCAACCTCGCGACCCAACCCCTCATACATATGGCCACCATCTAGATCGCTCCATCAATACCCTCCATCACATATGCATCCATCAGAAGAAGAAAAACACCTTGAAGCTATGATGATACATTTTATCGCAAACCTAGTCTTGCATATCTCTCCTTCCCTCACCATTTCTATCGACACTCATCCTACCCCAATAGCCCAACAATTCTTCCAAGGATATGGGCATCTTGAGCAGAACTCATGGGGTGAGATTCAAGAGAACATGCCAAAGGAGGGAGAGCACTTGGAAGGATCATTAGGCATGCTACGTACTTCCACACCCCTTCCATGGCATGGTGGAGGAGAGCCTACATCCACGGTGGAGGATAGTCATTGGCCCAATGCATCGCTAGCTGCTTATAGGATGGGAGGTAATCTATTTGAGCAAAACATTTTATTTCCTGATATGGTTACCTCAGATGCAAGTGATGCCATCAATTCATACAATCCCACTAACGTAACCCAGAGCTATGCCCCCGCAGAGAATGCGACACTTGATGGGGGTGTTAGCTGAGATTGAGGGGTTCCTGACCTAGTACCGATCAGGACTCCTTGAGGTTTGTTTGGGCGAGAGCACGAAGCCCGATATAGGGGAACCTATGCGCACCTTTTATTTTTGTTAGGTCCTTGAGTTTGAGCCATGCACGAGCTTCGAGAAGACTTCGACATGCATGCACGCTTTCGAGGAGTACTTTGAGTTCGAGCATAGGTGTCACGATTGATTTCTGCTGGCCCGAGCCATGTCCACCTCCGTTACCATTGACACAGTCACTCCTCGCCCTATTTAAGCCTGAGCGTTAGCACCACATCGATTAGGGATATTTCTTGAACCCTGAACACTCTTTATCTAAATATCATATTCTATTTCATTCATTTTTAAATTCAGATATTTTTGGCGCACTGTGTCTCCCGTAGGACATAGGTATATATGCACGGAAGGCACGCTTGGTTGCTTCAACACCTGACTAACCTTAAGATGAAGAGAACAAGGATTTGATCATGCTATGCCCCGAGAGTAGAGAGATTTCTCCAGGGAGTATACATCAGCTTGCTTTGGAATTCCCTACATATATTGACAAATTTCTCGGGATTAATTTCATCAGGTGTTGACCGGCGCCCCGTTTACGGTATGGGCGCGGTGTCGTTTTACCGCAAGTGCACGGTTAGTGTAGGGTGCGGGTATATCGAACACAGGGAGGTGGATGGCTTGAGTGGCTACTAGCCTCACCTAGGTCGTGTGCTAGCTACGCGGATAATATGGGTGAAGTGTAGAAATAAAAGGAAGAAATGAAAAAGACACGAAATGAATCCCCGCTAACATGGGCTAGAGCATTCATGACACTAGGCATTTGACTTGATCCAGGGTGAGACATTGCCCCAAAGGGTGGTACCTAGCGTCCATGGCCCGATATTCCGGTCGGTGCCAAGCACGCTAGGCATACCCGGTTCCGGGCGGTGGGCACTCCCGTGTCCATTAACACCTTCCGCAACCGGGAGCATTAAGGTCACAATGATAACTCCCAACACTTCGTCCAAGCCGCTCCCACGAGCTGGGACTCGATGTCTACACAAGGGGCGTGAGCTATGGCTAGGGAGTCAACCGCCAAGTTTATTCCCCCTTGGCCCGACGGTCAGAGGCGGTCTTTCTCCCGCCAATGACAATGAAACACCCCCGTGTAACCCTAATGGCCAAATAAGTCAAATGTGATTTCTAGCAATACATCGAAGCGGATCTTGACAGGACAAGCACCGGACCCCAATCCCTAACACATCTAGTGTGTCGTCGTACGAATTGGACCCAGATTGCTAGAAATCCCCATTGACACATTTCATCGAACACGTGCCATGCAACCAAGTCTAATGTAAATTTCCTAGCATCAATCTTACCCTAACCCGTATTAGGGTTCATCAATACTACTCCATGATGAATAACATAAAAACAAACAACACAAAAGACATACAAACATTCATCATGAAGCAAAAGAAATACAACACAAACAATGGAGAACAAGAGAAAGAAATACTTATCTTGAGTTTGAATCTTAAATCCAATACAAGATTTATTAGCAAAAAACCTAATCTAATCTAACCTAAAGCTCACAAGAGAAAGGGGCAAAAGCCCTAAAAAAACTGAGAAGAGATCCCCCTTCAGTCGGCCAACTTCGAGTATTTATAGCCCCACTTCGAAACCCTAATGGTTCGGGTCCAAACCCGCAGGAAAAGCGCCACCCGATCGGTTGACAAGTCAACCGATCGGGTGATCTGTTACAAATAGTAAACAGAAAACGGCGGAGCTTCACCCGGTCAGATGAACCGGTCGGTTGAGTTCTTGGGGTGACCGGTTGGATCTTGGAGCCGTCGGGTGAAGCGATCGGTTGGACGCCCGTGTCTTCAGCTCTTCAACATCAGCTACAGATGAACCGATCGGGTGAGATTCACCCGATCGGTTGGCATTTTGCTCGAAAAGACAGAGAATAGGCCCCCGCTGAACCGGTCTGCGAACCGGTCGGGTGACTTCCTTATGAGCTGCGGCAGAGACCGGGTGGTGCACGCGTGCATCACCCGATCGGTTGGAGATGACCAACCGACCGGGTGAGGGGCTGAAAGATGAATTCTTCGACGTTTGACCCACTGGATCACGCGTGACTTCTCCCGTTGCTCCGGGGACTTGGGATATCATCGTTAAACGTCCCCTACATGGTCAATCCCCTGCAATCATGGATAAACAAAGAAAAGTGAAAGAAAACGAGAAAATACAAGAAAACGAATAAAAGACGGCGGAAAAACACGGAGAAACACAAAAGAAAACGTGCGTGAATATATGAAATATAAACGCACGTCAAAATCCCCCAAGCTGAACTCTTCCTCGTCCTCGAGGAAGACGAGTGAGAGTAGGAGCTCGGAAGGGAAAAATAGAGAGGAAGAAAGAAAAAGAAAACCCTATATCCTAGATCACCCGTTAGGGCCAACAAAATCAAAAATGACACACCAAGCAAGCGAACGCCAAATCACATCACTAAACCAAGGAATACGAGTCCAGACGAGTGCCGTGGGCCCACACGGTGAAGCGCGAGTGAGCGTGGTCGTGTGCTGGCAAACGGTGTCACTATCTACATTGTGCAATAAAGCTCGATATACACGTACCCAAAGAAAGACCCAAATATCGATTCGATTCGAATAAAGCGGTGAATATATAGCTCAAGCATGCATGAGAATAGAGAGAGAATCGAAACATATCATGCGTTAGGGACTCCACAACTAGGGTTAAGGAAATCACCACACTAAAGCCTAGATAATAGCCAAAAAGTTCCTAAGCCAAGTGTTTTCGAAAACGATGGGGGTTGAGATGATGTGGAGTAGAACACTCGGTGCAAATTCTCGCCTTCCCTTTATTCTCGGCAAGTAGGAAAAAATATTCACACTGGAATTTTTTTTGGGTTTTGGGTATTTGTATTTTTTTTTGGATTTTGGGCTATACAAAATTTTTCTTTTCTTTTCTTTTCTTTTTGGGTTTTTCTTTTCTTTTCTCTTTTTTTTGGATTTTTGGGATATTGGCTATACACATGTGTACTCTCCCAAGTGGGAGAACGGTACACGACGAGGGGATTTGCACCAAGTAAAACAAAAAAGAAATCGGAATCTAAACACTTGGGCAAAGGAAACTATTCTCGCTAATTAGAGCATGGGCAAAATGGGTTATCCTAATCCTTAATTGTGGAATCCCGACACATGCGAAATGAAGTATACGATATATATAGCATGCATATAGAAGCAGACATTAGAAGCAAATACCGCATATTCAATATCGAAGCATGATAATCTAGGGGTCATTCCTGGACAGGTATATAAAGTAAAATCACAAAGTAAAAGCACACCAAATAGCTAGGCACGACGCACGACTCACAAAAAGCTAAGTGGACCCGCGATGCATGAAATGCAAGAGGACTCGATATCCTAGGGTTAGTGAATGTGATTATCGAAGCTGTGCAAGGTGCGCGTGTGATTTTCACGGCAATTCATCATAGGGGGTCATCTCTAGGAGAGAGAGAGAGAGAACAAAAGATGAGAAGAAAAAGAAAAACACGATGGAAAACGACTCAAAAACGAAGAAAAACGACACAAATGATGCACGAAGTGCGACTCCCCCAAGCTGAAACTTGCATTGTCCTCAATGCAATAGTAGTGAATACGGGAGGGCAATGAAAATGGGGGGGAGTTACGCACCGACACAAAAAATGAAAAACACAAGAACGCATGAACGAAATTAAAAAATAAAGAAAAAGAAACACTCAAATAAAAGATGTAAAACACGACGAAGGACTCAAAGACACAAACACACGACAACTACACACGAAAACATGCACACAAAAGTCGATTTCCCCCAAGCTGAACATGACAATGCTAGCAAAATGAAATGATCAATGTGATGCAGAAATATGCTAGGGGAAAATCGGAAAAGAAAGAAATCTGAATGCAGGAGAGACAGTCTGCTCGTTCTCCTCGGAAGAGGATGTGGGGTGAAATGATAGAAGGGCACGACATGAAGGGTTATTAAGATGCAAAAGCAAATCCTAGATACGCTCCCCTCGCTAATGAGAGGAGACGAGATTATTCAAATCTAAACTAGAAAGCGGTAAATTTTTACACTACTGGATTAGGATACACCTGAGCATAGGCGGATCCAAGATCTGAAGTGGGGCAGGTAGCTGCTCTAACTGCTCCTTCTGTGGCTCCGCCAGAAGCGCTGTGCCACGTGTGCCAATGGACCCAAGCAATGCACCTCCAAGCATCCCTCGTAGGTGTCCACCTGTGACCTGCAAAGGACGAGGTGCATTAGTCCATGGCAAAAAATCTTTCCCCAAAATAAAAGTATCCCAGAGATAATCGTCAAAATAAGATGGAAAAATAGTGAAAGTGTGACGAATACTCCCTGAGAATGGGTCGCTATCCTCTGTACTAGCGACGACCAAATCCTCGCTCTCCATAAGAAGTGGCTCTCCAGGTGGTGACACACCGCAGCATACCTCAGGGGACGTAGATCCTGTGTCCTGCGAGAGATATGGCGTGTCAAAAATATATGAGTCTAAAGAAATAGGACGTGAAAAGCGAGACTCAAATGTGGAGTGAGAGTGAGTATGAAAATCTCCCTGAATAGGGGCAATATGCTCAATTAGATGCTCAGCCGCAGAAGAAGTGGAGTGTGACGGTAGAGGTAGATGTGGCTCGGGCTCCATGAAGTGGATGATCGTATCCAAGCCCTCATGCGCATCCTCCTCGACGATATGCTCATGCTTCTCCATCTGCTCGATGTCCTGAATGACATCCTCATGGTTGACCACCGACCAAGGAGGAAGCTGTGACAGAGATGGCTGTGGAGGTGGATGTGGAGCGGGCCCCTCGTATGTGGTCATCGTGTCCTCGTCCTCACACACATCCTCCTCGCCGGTATGCATAATCTCTGAAAACTCCTCAGTGCTCTCATAGGACTCATGTGGGGTATCCAAATCAAGACAAGAAATCTCTCCCACAGATCCTAGATAAATCTCCCCATCCTCACTATCATCATCAAAAAATGCTTCGTCATCCAAGTGGTAGTGATGGAAAAATGGGGTATCGGCTTGAGATGTGTCTATGGTGGCCGATGGCATGGTGGTCTCAACCATGAAAGCGGGTGTATCATCTCCTTCATCCCCTCTCCTCGGTGTCGGCTCGGTGATTGGTACCATTAAGTTTTGTAATATTTGGCCTTGGTTAAACATGGCACTTTCAAGGAGAGACACGAGGCTTGATTCTTCTTGTGTTTGTGGAGGGGTATAAGGTTGAGGAAATGGATGGGAGGTGTGTGGGCTAAGGTTGTGGGAAAATGTTTGGCCTTGGAGTGGGGGGAGGCTCTCAAGCGTATATGGGCAATCATAATACACGTGCCCCGCCATCCCACAAGTCTCACAAACCAAAAATGAATAGGGATTGTAGCCTCTCATCTGAGCATCGAAATCTGATCTCCACATGGCAATATCAAAGATACCTGGACAACAAAAATAAGAAAACTAGAGAGGAGCGTCAATAGTACAAGATAATTACAAAAAGATAATATAATGGTGGGGGAAAATTTCTTGGTTATTGAATATTTTTTTTAAAAAAAAATAAGAAAAAAGAAAAAGAAAATTTTTTTTTTGTTTTTATGCGTAGACTAACGAACCCAAGCTAAGCTAATATCAAACCGAACGCTTCCCCGGCAACGGCGCCAAAAACTTGACCGGCGCCCCGTTTACGGTATGGGCGCGGTGTCGTTTTACCGCAAGTGCACGGTTAGTGTAGGGTGCGGGTATATCGAACACAGGGAGGTGGATGGCTTGAGTGGCTACTAGCCTCGCCTAGGTCGTGTGCTAGCTACGCGGATAATATGGGTGAAGTGTAGAAATAAAAGGAAGAAATGAAAAAGACACGAAATGAATCCCCGCTAACACGGGCTAGAGCATTCATGACACTAGGCATTTGACTTGATCCAGGGTGAGACATTGCCCCAAAATGTGGTACCTAGCGTCCATGGCCCGATATTCCGGTCGGTGCCAAGCACGCTAGGCCTACCCGGTTCCGGGCGGTGGGCACTCCCGTGTCCATTAACACCTTCCGCAACCGGGAGCATTAAGGTCACAATGATAACTCCCAACACTTCGTCCAAGCCGCTCCCGCGAGCTGGGACTCGATGTCTACACAAGGGGCGTGAGCTATGGCTAGGGAGTCAACCGCCAAGTTTATTCCCCCTTGGCCCGACGGTCAGAGGCGGTCTTTCTCCCGCCAATGACAATGAAACACCCCCATGTAACCCTAATGGCCAAATAAGTCAAATGTGATTTCTAGCAATACATCGAAGCGGATCTTGACAGGACAAGCACCGGACCCCAATCCCCAACACATCTAGTGTGTCGTCGTACGAATTGGACCCAGATTGCTAGAAATCCCCATTGACACATTTCATCGAACACGTGCCATGCAACCAAGTCTAATGTAAATTTCCTAGCATCAATCTTAGCCTAACCCGTATTAGGGTTCATCAATACTACTCCATGATGAATAACATAAAAACAAACAACACAAAAGACATACAAACATTCATCATGAAGCAAAAGAAATACAACACAAACAATGGAGAACAAGAGAAAGAAATACTTATCTTGAGTTTGAATCTTAAATCCAATACAAGATTTATTAGCAAAAAACTTAATCTAATCTAACCTAAAGCTCACAAGAGAAAGGGGCAAAAGCCCTAAAAAAACTGAGAAGAGATCCCCCTTCAGTCGGCCAACTTCGAGTATTTATAGCCCCACTTCGAAACCCTAATGGTTCGGGTCCAAACCCGCAGGAAAAGCGCCACCCGATCGGTTGACAAGTCAACCGATCGGGTGATCTGTTACAAATAGTAAACAGAAAACGGCGGAGCTTCACCCGGTCAGATGAACCGGTCGGTTGAGTTCTTGGGGTGACCGGTTGGATCTTGGAGCCGTCGGGTGAAGCGATCGGTTGGACGCCCGTGTCTTCAGCTCTTCAACATCAGCTACAGATGAACCGATCGGGTGAGAGTCACCCGATCGGTTGGCATTTTGCTCGAAAAGACAGAGAATAGGCCCCCGCTGAACCGGTCTGCGAACCGGTCGGGTGACTTCCTTATGAGCTGCGGCAGAGACCGAGTGGTGCACGCGTGCATCACCCGATCGGTTGGAGATGACCAACCGACCGGGTGAGGGGCTGAAAGATGAATTCTTCGACGTTTGACCCACTGGATCACGCGTGACTTCTGCCGTTGCTCCGGGGACTTGGGATATCATCGTTAAACGTCCCCTACATGGTCAATCCCCTGCAATCATGGATAAACAAAGAAAAGTGACAGAAAACGAGAAAATACAAGAAAACGAATAAAAGACGGTGGAAAAACACGGAGAAACACAAAAGAAAACGTGCGTGAATATATGAAATATAAACGCACGTCAGGTGTAATAATTTTTCTTATTGGGCCAACACATCTCATTCCTTGCAGGTCATAGGTGGACACCTCTAGGGAATGCTGGGAGCCATGTTACTGGAGTCCAATGACGCTCGAAGAGAATATCAGCTGGCTGCGCCACGAAAGCTGGAGGAGTAATAGATGTCTGCTCCATTTAAGATCATTGACCCTCCTTTTGATTAGGTACATCCTACTCCAGTAGTGTAGATATTTTGATATGCTTTCTTGTTTAGTATCTTAATAATCTCGTCTACTCCCGATTGTGAGAGGAGCATATTAGGATTTAGAGTTTCATAATAAATTTCTCATCTCTATCGCCTCACATTTTATCATTTACACCGCTAAAACCCTATATATACCAATCACCCAATTATAGATAATATTTCTTTCCCCGCCATACATAAGCCCTTAATATTCACATCCTTATTTTTGTGTAAGGCAATGCTCTATTTTAGCTTGGGGGAGACTTTCACATGCACTCCACCATTTTCCCATGAGCTTAATGATATCACATAGTGTCACGCCCCGCTTCCCAAAACGACGGAAGCGAGACGTGACAAAGGTCCGCATGGGCCGGAGCTGAGAAGCCCAGACCAAATAAGCGTCTGTAGGGATACCATGAAGAAGTACAGGTTCTTGCATATAAAAGTTTTGAACAAAGGAATAAGAGTACAAGAAGGAAACTGCATTCATTAATATAAAGAGATAATATCCAGCGAGTACAAAGGTTGAAAAAGATGCCCAGCATGACAACATCTATAGAAAGGAAACTAATGGTGCAAGCACCCAACCTAGGCAGAAAGTAAAACGGTGCTATGCACCCAAACTAGAAAGCAGTAAAAACCTCTCAGGATCGACACCAAGGAAGTAGCTCTACAACTGGTCCTCGTCAGGAAGATACTCCGGGTCAACGTCCTCCGGCTCCAAGTCCTCAGGTAGCTCTGGCTCGTCTTCGTAATTTGGCTCAGTACCTGACGTACAACACCCAAGAGAAAAGGAGTTGTACGTCAGGAAAAGTCTACAAGGAAAGGTTAGACTCTACTGCAAGTGTGAAGCAAATTTATTAAACAACGTTTTACTGGTTGAATTACATGTTGTTGTGATGTTATAGCAGTTATACAGTTATACAAGGAAAGTAAAAATGGAGCAGGAAAGTACACGAGACAGACAATAGCCGTAGCGTGTGCTACTGGCTACAAGACTAGACTGTACTGGACAGGACAAGACAAGAAGTACCATATGTGTCACGAAGGGTTCACGCCTAACAGTTTAATGGCGGCCAGATCCTCTCCCCATGCGACCGCTCAACCCTACCTCAAACCCAAGTGCTCAAGACAAGACAAGACATGGATCACTCTTGCTTGGAGAGCATCTGAAATGCCCGGAGGCTTTTGTAATAGGGATCACTCTCACATGGAGGGAATCCAAAACGCCCGGAGGCTTTTGTAATACAGGGATCACTCTCGCGTGGTGAGCATCCGAAACGTCCGGAGGCTTTTTGTAACATAGTGATCGCTCTCGCATGGAGAGCATCCGAAACATCCGTAGGCTTTTTGTAACACAAGGATCACTCTCGTGTGGAGAGCACCCGAAACGCCCGTAGGCTTTATGTAACACATCGATCACTCTCGCGTGGAGAGCAACCGAAACGCCCGTAGGCTTTTTGTAACACAGGGATCACTCTCGCGTAGAGAGCATCCAAAACGCCTGGAGGCTTTTTGTAACAGGACACGACATGACAAGTGTAAGGAATTATTCTTTCTAGGGGTCCACATGCACACACTCACAGATAAAACCTAGGGTATCAGTTGTTGGTGTTGTTGTGCTTAGACTTCGTCGTCAAGTCTAAGCTGTCGAGGGGGTCCCAGATGCTATCATTTCACGTCTGGTTCTCTTTATTTACAGTTTAAAGGTAATGGCCCAAACGTGGCCGAAAGTACACAAGCGAGAAACACTTGCCTACGGTGGCGGGTGTGTCGTCGGTCCGGATCGTCTCGTCAAAGCAGTGCGTCAGCGTGGGTCTGTCTGAAACGGGACAACGACGATGTCAGGTCGTGTTTTTCATCAATCATATTATGGTAAGTTTCTATGTTTGGTGGGACTACCCTAACAGTCAAAAGTCACATCCTTTTGATTCGTTTCGCCTAATCGAGGACTATCCTATGTGCACAGATATTGAGTCCATTCGTCGATGTCTAAGGTTAAACAACGTTTTAATGAGCAGAAAGTAAACTTTAGTTATCGTTGATGATTTTTAGATTAAGTTTTCAATTCGCTACAGTGTGGGTTCTTACTACGCGTTAGAGGGCTAACCTTTTTTACGTTTGATCGTAGAGCGGATGTCGGGTCTGAACGGCAATGGATCTACGTCATCAGTAATATCTCGGCTGTAGGTAGTGCAGCAAGACATGTTTGGATAGCAAGGTGGAGGCACGAACAGCGAGCAAGCACCGAGATCTCTCCGGTTACGGGTAGCGCAATAGATCTACACGGCAGCGGCAACGTTGGGAGAAAACACACGAGATCGGCGATGCACGTGCACTCCTAGGAGAAAAGAGTGCTACCGGGGAATGAAGGAGGTCGATGGGGGGTTGTTCAGCCTGGTGGATGGCTGACGGTGGCTGCGCACGTCGGTGGACGGCCGTGAGAAGGCGAAGAGGACAGATTTGCACAACGGGTCGTTGTCGTGCATTGCAGCAAAAAAGCGGCGACCAAAGGGGTCAAAGGACACTTGCAATAGGTAAAGGAGGTCGAGGGGGATCTGGTTGTGGTGGAGTGGTCATCGGAGGTGGCCGGAGGTGGCCGGCACTGGCGTTGAACGGCAGAGCAAAGATCTGTCAAAAACAGCCGCTAGGGCTGAGTTTCAAGGGGATTTCGAGGAGAGAGAGATGAGAGAAGAGAGGGAGGAGGGTTGCATATGATAGAGGGGTTCTAGGGGAGTTGGATGGGGGTAGTGGCAGCTGTCGAGGGTCGTCGGAGGGGAAGCGACGTCGATTTTTTCCGTTGGGCGCAGCTGGGTAGCTTCTTGCGGCTTGGGGTGGTTTTTTATGGGTCTTCTGAGAGAGGAAAGAGAGGAGGTAAGGGAGGGAAGGCGGAGGAAGATGACCGGAGGCTAGAGGGAGTCGGTGGCTCGCTGGTGGCGAGGAGAAGTCACGCAAAAATGAAGAAGAAAGTGGCGGCTGGTTGGGTTTTGCGAGTTGGCCTCCTAGGGTTCGGGTGTTTTGATTTTTAAGGAGATGGTGTTGCTAAAACATGGTTTAAAGGGGGTATAGTTAAGTGATGACTAAGAGAGATTGTGAGTGAGGGGGTGTGCAAAGAGGGGAAAAAGGAGGGTGAGGGTAACAATGAGAATCCCTCATGTTACGTAGGGATCTCACATGATTGGATTAAATTTTGAATTTCAAAAATGATTAAGGCTAAACAGGCTTTGAATTTGATTAGTGGGTTTGGTTAGGCTAGGGGTGTACTAAAATTATGAAAAAAATATCGGGACGACCGTGATGATGAGAGGCTCGGGGATACGGTGGTCGATCATGCGTTAGGTTCACAGAAAACGAACTAAAAAATAAAAAGATCCGGCATCAAAGTCTAAAGTTGCAACGTCTCACCAATCAAAGCTGATTTGTGGGAGAACGACCCATGAAATGACGTTCACTAAAAATCCCACAAATAACTACTCTTCCAAACGGTCACAACGACATATCACAACGCATATTCCGGATAGAAGAAAGGTCAAAGAAAAATACGTGTACGAAAGAGGAAAGTACGTGTAAAATACGAACGGTCGGAAAGCGGCCGGTACACATAGCATCCCGACTTCACCACACCCCCACATATTTCTACCCCATTGTCATCTATTTCTCATGCATTAGTTTTAGCTTGGGAGAGACGTTTCGCTCCTAGCTTGAGGGAGGTGCCTAACCACACCATTTGCACATTTCATTTCACTTTTTCGGTTATTTTTACATATACGCATCATGTAGGCATATATCAATATTTCTACCCCCCCTGTCATCTATTTCTCATGCATTAGTTTTAGCTTGGGAGAGGCGTTTCGCTCCTAGCTTGAGGGAGGTGCCTCACCACACCATTTGCACATTTCATTTCACTTTTTCGGTTATTTTTACATATACGCATCATGTAGGTACATACATATATATATACATACATACATATATACATACATACATATATATAATCAGGATCACTATGGAAATACATTTCAAACACTTACCCCGAAGCGCATTCTTACGGAGGATGCTTCGACCTGGCTGATTAGGAGTGTATCTGATGAGGAGGTTAAGAGGGCGGTTTTCCAGATTGGACCTGATAAGGCCCCAGGCCCAGACGGATTTAATGGACATTTCTTCCAACATTACTGGCACCTTGTTGGTGAAGATGTATTGGTTGTAGTAAAGGATTTTTTCAGATCAGGTACCCTATTAAGGCAGATAAACCACACTCATTTGACACTTATTCCAAAGAATTCTAATGCTTCGTGCCTTGGTGAGTATAGGCCAATAGCCTGTTGCAATGTCTTGTACAAGATCATTAGCAAAATTATCTGCAATAGGCTGAAGGAGGTCATTCATGAGCTGATTTCCCCGAATCAAGCTGCATTTCTAAAAGGGAGGTTGTTATCGGATTGCACTCTTATAGCCCATGAACAGATCCGTGACTTCAGTAAACCTATGGGAGGGCGGGCTTGTCTAAAACTAGATTTGAGAAAGGCATTTGATAATGTAAATCGGGACTTTGTATTGTACTTTCTGAAACAGATGGGTTTCCCCTCTACATTTATTGGGTGGATCAGAGAGTGTATTTCCACACCCACATTTTCTGTTATGGTAAATGGCTCGCCAGTGGGATATTTTGACGGCAACCGGGGTATAAGACAAGGAGACCCCTTATCTCCATATTTGTTTGTAATTGTTATGGAAGCCTTCTCCATCCTAGTTTCTAAAGCTCTGGTTAGGGGCTCTCTTCAGCCTATGAGGCGGTCAGGATCCATATCCCACCTGCTATTCGCTGATGACCTGCTTGTTTTCTGCAGAGCAAATAAGAAATCATTCCTATGCATCAAATCCCTGCTGAATGATTTTAATGACTATACTGGGCTCCTGGTCAATTGGGACAAGAGTACTGCTCTGTTCAGTAAGGGGGTTAAAAATAAGAATGAGTTGGCAGACTATTTGGGCATCAAAATCTCAACTACTATTACCACATATCTGGGCCTGCCTTTATCATCGAAGTATCCCAAATCACCAATGTACTCTAGATTGGTGGATAAATGCAGGAAGAGGCTGATGGGTTGGTCGACCTCAATGCTATCTATCTCAGGGCGGATTGAGCTTGTCAGGACTGTTATTTATGGAATGGTTGCGCTTTGGATGCAAGCCTTCCATAAGCCGTTTACCATCGTTTAGGCAATTTCTTCTCTTTACAGGCGCTTCATCATGGGTTCTTCTCGGGCTTGGGCGTGGGAGGACATATGTACACCCAAAGCAGAAGGGGGGGTTGGCCTCCTATTATTAGAAGATAAATGTTGCCTCTGGCATTAGACTGACGCGGAGATTTCTTACCTTTAATGGGCTTTGGGTGAGACTAATACGGGATAGATATGGTGAGACGGATGGGTTCTTTGTGGCAAAAGGGATAGTCACGCAATCAGGAACTTGGAAACAGATGTTGAAAAGTCGAAGAATCTCCCAAAAGCTCATCAGGAGAATTGTGAGAGATGGGCGTTCCACTCTCTTCTGGCATGACTACTGGCTTGACTGCGGGCCACTCAAGGACATTGTTGTTGTACCGCAAGGCTCCTCTATGGAGACTGTTAATGAATACTGGGAGCACGGGTGTTGGTTGGATGATGCTGACCTTACTAATATCAAGGTGCATCTATCCCAGGTGGCACTGACTACAGGACCCGATAGGTGGACCTGGGCGCCACCCGTGAGAAGCAGCAGCTTGACTTCGGCTAATGGCAGTTTGACATCGACTTCGCCTGGAATCATTTCGACTACGGCTGGGAGCAGGAGGGCTTCTACAGGCGGGGGAAATCATGATGAATTTCGGTTTAAGGAAGCCTGGGATGGAGTTCAGGTACAGGGCACTCGCTTCAAATTTCAGAAGTTAATATGTTATCGGGGCCTCATTCCCAAATTTTCTATCACCCTCCTCAGAGCTTTCAGAGGTAAGCTTCTAACAATAGATTTAATTAGCAGATGGGGGTTGAACTCTCCAGTAAATTGCGTCCTGTGTGATGGCAACAACATGGAAGATATTAGCCATCTTTTCTTTACCTATAACTACTCAAACTACATACTGAAGAGGGCTATGCTAAAATTAAATATCAAAGATCAGATTAATTCAACTCTCCAGGAGGTGGGTGAATACTATCTCCTACATTTTGGAGGTAAGAAGACCTTGAGCAGGTTGGCTAATACTACTCTCTCAGCTATGGTGTGGCACATATGGAGGGAACGGAATAGAAGAATTTTTGAAAATACAAAGAAAGTGAAATCAATCCTATTTGAGGAAATTTCTGCTGATATCAGGGTCGCCTTGAGAGACCAAGATTCGGTTACTACGGAAGAGGCGGAGGCATTTGCAAATTGGGAGTTCAGAGATATGGGCTAATCCTATCTCCATTCTTTGTATAGATTGTTTTGGGATGGGGAATCAATATTAAAGAGTGACGGCGCTTGTGCCCCCTCCTCTTTATATTGACACCTCATGCCCACATACTGTATTGCTGTACATTTTATTTGAATAAAGATTGACTAACTTTCCACAATATATATATATATATATATATATATATATATATATATATATATATATATATATGTATGTATATCTATATTATAAAAGAGGGATGTAATCAAGAGAAATTGGATAAGAGATATTGGAAAAGAGAAATTGGATAAGAGATATCTATATTATAAAAGATGGATGTTATCAAGAGAAATTGGATAAGAGATATTGGAAAAGAGAAATTGGATAAGAGATATCTATATTATAAAAGCGGGATGTTATCAAGAGAAATTGGATAAGAGATATTGGACATGAGAAATTGGATAAGAGATATCTATATTATAAAAGAGGGAAGTTATAAAGAGAATTTCGATAAGAGATATTGGACAAGAGAAATTGGATAAGAGATATCTATATTATAAAAGAGGGATGTTATCAAGAGAAATTGGATAAGAGATATTGGAAAAGAGAAATTGGATTAGAGATATCTATATTATAAAAGAGGGATGTTATCAAGAGAAATTGGATAAGAGATATTGGAAAAGAGAAATTGGATAAGAGATATATATAATATAAAAGAGGGATCTTATCAAGAGAAATTGGATAAGAGATATTGGACAAGAGAAATTGGATAAGAGATATCTATATTATAAAAGAGGGATGTTATCAAGAGAAATTGGATAAGAGATATTGGAAAAGAGAAATTGGATAAGAGATATCTATATTATAAAAGATGGATGTTATCAAGAGAAATTGGATAAGAGATATTGGAAAAGAGAAATTGGATAAGAGGTATCTATATTATAAAAGAGGGATGTTATCAAGAGAAATTGGATAAGAGATATTGGACAAGAGAAATTGGATAAGAGATATCTATATTATAAGAGTGGGATGTTATCAAGAGAAATTGGATAAGAGATATCTATATTATAAAAGAGGGATGTTATCAAGAGAAATTGGATAAGAAATATTGGACATGAGAAATTGGATAAGAGATATCTATATTATAAAAGAGGGATGTTATCAAGAGAAATTGGATAAGAGATATTGGACAAGAGAAATTGGATAAGAGATATCTATATTATAAAAGAGGGATGTTATCAAGAGAAATTGGATAAGAGATATTGGAAGAGAGACAGTGGATAAGAGATATCTATATTATAAAAGAGGGATGTTATCAAGAGAAATTGGATAAGAGATATTGGACAAGAGAAATTGGATAAGAGATATCTATATTATAAGAGGGGGATGTTATCAAGAGAAATTGGATAAGAGATATCTATATTATAAAAGAGGGATGTTATCAAGAGAAATTGGATAAGCGATATTGGAAAAGAGAAATTGGATAAGAGATATCTATATTATAAGAGAGGGATGTTATCAAGAGAAATTGGATAAGAGATATTGGAAAAGAGAAATTGGATAAGAGATATCTATATTATAAAAGAGGGATGTTATCAAGAGAAATTGGATAAGAGATATTGGAAAAGAGAAATTGGATAAGAGATATCTATATTATTAAAGAGGGATGTTATCAAGAGAAATTGGATAAGAGATATTGGACAAGAGATATTGGATAAGAGATATCTATATTATAAGAGAGGGATGTTATCAAGAGAGATTGGATAAGAGATATCTATATTATAAAAGAGGGATGTTATCAAGAGAAATTGAATAAGAGATATTGGACAATAGAAATTTGATAAGAGGGATGTTATCAAGAGAAATTGGATAAGAGATATCTATATTACAAACGAGAGATGTTATCAAGAGAAATTGGATAAGAGATATTGGAGAAGAGAAATTGGATAAGGGATATCTATTATATAAAAGACGGATGTTATCAAGAGAAATTGATAAGAGAATTTGGACATGAGAAATTGGATAAGAGAATTTTGATATCTATTATATAAAACAGGGAAATTGAATAAGAGAAAATATAAGAGATGAGATTTTGAGGGATAAAAGAGGAGGTGGGGAATTTTGCACATACAACCCCGGTTTTTGTATTTTTGCCTATGGACCCTCCGCACACACACCCACACTTTTTATTCTCACCCCTTTCGGCCATTTTTTTCCAGTTCTATGAAGATTTTGAATCTTATCCTACTAGGACAAAGCTTTGTCCTATGTGGCAAGTTTTTCCTTGGTGGTAATGACAATTTTGGGGGGACTTAAATTTTGGGGGAAAACTTAAATTTGGGGGGAAACTTGAAATTTTGTGGGAAAACTTGAAATTTGGTGGAACTTGAAATTTGTGAGGGAGAAAAACTCAGCCATTAAATAAACTGTGCCCTATGGGCACAGGTAATGACTAGTATATATATATATACACACACATACATACATACATATATACATACATACATATATATATATACATCTATGTATAGATGTATACACACACACACACACATATATACTAGTCATAACCCGTGCCCACTGCTATGGTTCATTTAAGATTTCTCCCGCGAAATTTTTGTTCCCCGAAAAATTATTTTCACAGCCAAAATTTAATAGAACAATAAATTAGCGTTAAAATATTTAGCGACACGGGCACCTTCGGCGTGTGCGTCTTCGGCGTAGAACAACAAGTTCGACATGGGCACCTTCGGCGTGGAACAACAAATTCGGTGCAGTCGACTTCGACACGAAACAACAAATTCGACGTTGAACAACAAATTTGTTGCCCATGCCTTCGGCACGAAACAACAAATTAGCGTAAAAAAATTGCGCGGGCGCCTTCGGCACTGACGCGGAACAACAAACCTTAGGGATGTTTCCGCTAATTTGGTGTTTCGCTAAATTGTTTTACGCTAAATTTTCGGCGCGGAATAACAATTTCGGCGTCGAACGACAAATTTGGCGCGGGCTCCTTAGGCAGGAACAACAAATTAGCGTAAAAAATTTAGCGGGCGTCTTCGAGTTGGCGCGGAACAACAAACCCCAGGGTATATTTACGCTAATTTGTTGTTCCGATAAATTGTTATACGCTAAATTTTCGACGCTGAACAACAAATTCGGCATCGAACAACAAATTTGGCACGAGCGCCTTCGGGTAGAACAACAAATTATCGTAAAAAATTTAGCGGACACCTTCGGCGCGGCACGGAACAACAAACCTCAGGGTATTTTTACGCTAATTCGTTGTTCCGCTAAATTGTTTTACGCTAAATTTTTTGGATAATGCTTCTCCACAATCTTTTCCAGTACAATTTTAATTTCAAAGTTTAGGTTCACAATTCACTTTTCCCCTCAAATTTAATCACCACAATCTTTCCCAAGGCACCTCTAATTTCAAAGTTTAGGTTCTCAACGCACTTCCCCCAAATTTAATCTCCACAATATTTCCCAAGCCACTTCTAATTTCAAAGTTTTAGTTCCCAAGACACTTTTCTCACCAAAATTTAAGTTTTCCCACTAAAATTTTCACAAAATCCAATCTCAACCATTGATTTACCTAGATTAAATCTCAGTCACTCTTTATCTTGTCCTAGTCAGCCCAAGAATTCAAAAAACGTTGTCAAATATATAATAGACTATTCATAACCCGTGCCCGGGAGCACGATTCATTTAAGATTTCCACCGGTGAAAACTTTGTTCCCCAAAACATTATTTGCACAGCCAAAAATTAAAAAAAACAACAACTAATTAGTGTAAAAATATTTAGCAGCACGGGCACCTTCAGCGTGGGTATCTTCGGTGCAGAACAACAAATACGGCGCGAACGCCTTCAGCGTAGAGCAACAAATTCGATGCGGGCACCTTCAAAGAGGAACACCAAATTAAGCGTAGAACAAAAAATTTGGTATGGGCACTATCGGTGCGAAACAATAAATTTAGCACGGAACAACGCATGAGCACCTTCGGTGCGGAACAACAAATTCGACGAGGCCTTCGGTGCGGAACAAAAAATTCAGCGTCAAACAACAAATTCGGCAAGGACGCCTTTGGTGTGGAACAAAAAATTAGCGTAAAAAATTTAGCGGGGACGCCTTCGGCTCGAAAGAACAAATTCGGCGCTGATGCCTTCGGTGCGGAACAACAAATTCGGTGCGAAGGCGAAACACCATATTTGGCATAGAACAAAAAATACGGTGCAAACGCCTTCGGCATGGAACAATAAATTCGACACGGATACCTTTGGCGCAGAGCACCAAATTCGGCGTAGAACAAAAAATTTGACGTGGGCGCCATCGGCGCGGAACAACAAATTCGCGCGGAACAACTCGCGAGCGCCTTTGGCGCGGAACAACAAATTCGACGCCGCCTTTGACGCAAAACAACAAATTCGACATCAAACAAAAAATTCAACGAGGATGCCTTCAGTGCGGAACAACAAATTAGCGTAAAAAAGCCGGCGTGGGCACCGAACGGAACAACAAACGTCAGTGTATTTTTGGTGAGGGTATTAACTTAAATTTTTTACACTAATTTTTTTACGTTTTTTAATTTAATGGATCATGCTTCTCCACTATCTTTCCCAAGACACTTTTAATTTCAAAGTTTAGGTTCCCAAGACAGTTTCCTCCCAAAATTTAATCTCCGCAATCTTTTCCAAGACACTTTTAATTTCAAAGTTTTGGTTTCCAAGACACTTTCCCCCAAATTTAATTTTTTCCACTAAAATTTTCACAAACTCCAATCTCAACCATTGATTTTCCAAGATCAAATCCCAGCCACTCTTTATCTTGTACTAGTCAGCCCTAGAATTCAAAAAAGGTTGTCAAATATATAGTAGATGTATGTATATATATGTATATGTGTGTATATATATTCTATAAAATAGGGATGTTATCAAGAGAATTTGGATAAGAGAATTTGGACAAGAGTATATACATATATATACATACATATATTCATATACATATATACATATGCATACATACATATACATCTATTCTATAAAATAGGGATGTCATCAAGAGAAATTGGATAAGAGACATTGGACACGAGAATTTGGATAAGAGAATTTCGACTAGAGTATATACATACAAATATACATATACATACATACATATACATACATCTATTCTATAAAATAGGGATGTTATCAAGAGAAATTGGAGAAGAGATATTGGACAAGAGAAATTAGATAAGAGAATTTGGACAAGAGAAATTGGATAAGTGATGAGATTTTGAGAGATAAGAGAAGAGGTGGGGAATTTTGTGATGAGATTTCGATAGATAAGGACAGAGGTGGGGAATTTTGCACATACAACCCAGGGTTTTGTATTTTTTCCTCTGGACCCTCCACACACACACACACACTTTTTATTCTTCCCCCCTTCCTGACCATTTTTTTCCAGTCCACGTGCACGTGTGCACATGTTATTTGCTAGTACATACATATATGTGTATGTATATATATGTATACGTATATCTATTCTATAAAGGATGAAGATTTTGAATTTTTTCCTACTGGGACAAGCTGACTAGGACAAAGACAAGATGACTAGGATATCCATCTATGAGGGACAAGCTGACTAGGATGATTTCTTGGGAAAAAAATTGGATGAAAACTTTTGAATTTGAACTTTGAACTTTGATTTTGAAATCAAAATTTTGGGGGACACTCAGCCCGCCCAATGGAAATCACACATTAAAATATATCTTGGCTTCGTTTCCAACCCTCCATCATGTGCCTGCAACATTCAGACCTCTCCCTTATTAATTTCCAACTTCCACGGCAGAAAGCACACTTAATTTCATACCCAACCTCTCAGTATCACAGACCCAAAAAAACTAGACTTTTTACGGGAAAAAAGGATCAAGCAATGTCTCATCTCCCCCAAAATCTTGATCCTTGCTCTCTTTGCTATCCTCAGCCTCGGCAGCCTCAATTTCCCGATGTGGATTCTCCCCAACGGCGACACCAGCTAAGACCTCGATCCTGCCACCGGTGACTTCGACTTCAACTTCGACGGAGACTGAATCCTCCTACGACCTCCGCTACAGATCCAAGGTATCGGGCCAGATCTCGAAGAATAAGAATCTAACAGGGGTTAGTGTCAAGGTCCTCATTCTCAAAATTTTATGGGGGAAGACTTTTGAATTATGTGTAAATAAATTGAAACAAGAAAATAACACTGCACCTGCCTGGATCCACGCTGGATTCAAAATTCTGGTGGGAAATTTGGTATCATCTATGAAATTAAGATTAGCCCCACAAAATATTATCCGCCCATTGTTTGTTAGTGGTTCTTATATTAAATTTTGGAGATTTGATTGCATTAGTTTTCTTGGATTCCATTGTTTGTTAGTGTTACAGCTATTTGGTATCAGGAGTTGTTAGTGTTAAAGCTATTTGTGTATTAGCCCCACAAAATCCAGGTTTTTTATTGCAATCAAAGAACTCCAGCTTTACTCTCCTGCAGCCATTAATATCTCCAAAAAAACTTAGCCTCAACTCTCATCCCCTTGCCGAGGTTGTATGGCTGATGGCTAAAGAAATCAATGAACTTCATGGTTTTAATGCAATCAAAGAGAAAAAGGTGGATTTTCTCCTTACTCTTCTCTCCCTGCTTGCTCCCTCTCTTCAGAGATCTATGTTTTTTGAAATGTTGTTTTGATCAATTTTGTTTCTTCTTATTTTTGGTGTGGGCTGGTGTGATTCGATTCTAAAGGCACTCATTGTCTAATGCACTCATTGTCTCTAAGTAAGGTATTATTCTGCTGAACTTCAAGGTTCCAAATGTATCCCGTAAATTTTCTTATTTCTGTTGAGAACAAATGCAATTTGGATATGCATTTGGAACATTGAAGAAAGAAAAGCATTTGTTCATGACTTGAATGTGCAAACTATGAAAACAAACAGTTTTGAGGTAAAAAACATCCAATGTGCAAACTTCTGGAAATTCCTAGCATATCTAAGAAAACTTGAATGTGCAAATTAGATTCAATGTTGTTCCTAATTTATGGCACAGAAAGTGATATGTTGGCCCGTTTTGTTGAACTTCAAGATTCCAAATGCAAATTTTCTTTTTCCTGTTGAACTTCAAGGTTCCAAATATATTCTGTTGGCACGTTTTGTTGGCCAAGGTTATAAGCATGTATGGTACTATCTGTATGTCAATTTCATAGCTTAATGATATCTAATATTGTACAAATTTGCAGGTATGTAGGCAGTCAGATGTGTGGGGAGACGGCGTTGTTCATGAGGTATTAGCTCATCTGGAGGGTGCCCAGAATATAAGCTCATCTGGAGGGTGCTAAGTAGGCTTAGACGAAGCATCAAGGCTGTGGTATGTCTCTCCTATGGTCGTCGAGAAATGGGTCCATCATCGTCTCACCTAAAAAAGGCTTCATACTAAAAAAAGGAAAAAAACTGAGAATTAAGTGCACATCATTGTTGTAATTCATCGGACCTGATGTTGAACTTCCATTCATGAAATAATGCATGATGAAACATAAACAACCAATATTCTGTGATTTTCTTTTTTCTTTTCAAGAATGATGCTTATATTGCTGTTGAACTTCCATTCATGTAATAATGCATGATGCAACATAAACTTCCATTCATTGAAGAATGATGCTTATATTGTAAGTTTACTCTAATTAACTAAGGAAGTTAAACTGATGTCAAACTCTTAACACCATGGCATTTTTACAGGGAAGTGATAGAGTGACACATTACATTACTGCTTCACATTCTTCACCTGATCAACCTTCACTTTTTAAAAGGTCATCGACATCTTCTATTCTTTGCTTCGTTATTCTAATAAATTACGGCTACTGACATTCTTTTGAAGTAATGCTTACAAAAGAGGACTACATGGTGTCATAATATATTTGCAATATCATAGTATCATTTTTTCTATATAGCAGTATCTTTGGTGCTCCGTGTTGCAGACTTCAAACTATGATTTTGTTCAATAGGTATCTCATATATTGCTTACAAATTGATTTTAAACCCTTACAGTTTTCATCTTGGCAATCAAATTGCAGCGGCAATCAACTATATCAGTCGATGAGATGCTAAAGGTTGCTGCCTATAGGTAAATTTGTAATCGTGGATTTATCTATTATTATACTATGAGTTCATAGTTTCTTATACATTTGATATATAATTAAAGAGGATGATCATGTTTATATGATTCAATTTGATCCTGGTTCCAAGGATAAAAAGGATTTGGGATTTTGGTGGTAAAATTGTGTTTCGGAGAGGTAACTTGAAATGACATAAGAAACGATTTTGTGTTGATGTGGTAAGTTGTTTGAACGTTGCAGTGCTTACGTCGTAATTATTGTAAGACATTTTGATTGGGTTCAAACAAAATCTTGGACTAACCTGTTCCAATTTATATCCATGTAAGAATCTAATGCAAGTTGAGGAGAGTGACCAAGAAACACTAAAAACTAGTTCT
The DNA here is from genome assembly GCA_030789695.1 of Scilla litardierei. Taxonomy (NCBI): domain Eukaryota; kingdom Viridiplantae; phylum Streptophyta; class Magnoliopsida; order Asparagales; family Asparagaceae; genus Scilla; species Scilla litardierei. Next base: position 106,617 of record JAULAV010007716.1, on the reverse strand, counting down.
TATACCTCTATAAGCGTCATTTTGTCTAGACCTCCATGATCCACTTTATCAGTTTGATTGTGAGGAACAGAAATCTGTAGGACATGCATATCGTCTGATAAGTGATAACTACTCACTGATTACTATGTAAACATAATGCCTATAAACATGAGAATTAACATATATTTCATTTCAACTACTACTTTTGATTCCAAAAAAATCTTACCATTGCATATCTAATCAGTAATTAAACATCACTAACATGGAAGTCATGTTTCTACAGTAACCAAATGCTTGGCTTTTTGCATTTGCAGCAATAGAAAACTGGAAAACATGGAATAAAACTTCCAATCTCACATGTCATTTCGTTTACTACACAACTGGAGACAAAGTTTCTTAATCAGAGCTCTCTGCTTGAACTTGAGCCCCATGAGAAATGCACAATGGTCGCAATGTTTCTTAATCAAACAATCATCTTGAAGTTTTAGAAAAGGACATCGAGAAAAGCTCATTAATTTTCTCACTTATATTAATCGTAATATGCATATTAACATAATTTATGGGCGGTTTTACTTGATAACTTTGCATTCTCTGTAAGCTAAAAGACTAATATTTCCTATTTCATTTCTTTTGTTTTCAACCCAAAAGCATAAATTTTAATACTAACCTGTTTTAACATTTTGGTGTTACATATCCTTAGAGTTTTAAGTATGATAGACACATTGACACCTATGACTAAATTTATCCTTAGAAAGATTTATAGCCAAATTGGATGCCGATGAATCACACAGCATTCAATGAATACTATGGCATCTCTTTACAGTTTTGTGGCGAAAAAACATTCAATGTGCAAACTCTGAAAATTCCTTGCATTTCTGAGAAAACTTTAATGTGCAAATTAGATCCAATGAGTCCAAATCACATATGAATCCAAATCATAGGATTTTTATGGAGAGTTAAGCAATCGTAGGATTTTTATTCGGCATCCTATGAGTCCAAATCACATATATTACAACCATATGACACAGAAATTAGTATGTTGGCCTGTTTTGTTAAACTTAAAGGTTCCAAATGCAAATTTTCTTTTTTCTACTGAGAATTTCTGTTGAACTTCAAAGAGAACAGTCAGATTTCATAGAGTACAATACCCCTCAAGTGAATTACTTATTGATCAGTTGTGTTACTGGATTTGTTATTTTTTTCTTTTCACTTTGTTTGATTTGATATTGTTACAGGAGGCAAAGGTAGCGAGGGGGAAGACACACGAGTATAAATTGATAAGTCTCACATATTTGATATTAATTTGTTTGATGATTTCGATAAGTAAATGACTGTTACTAATGAGTGGATGCATGCTGACTGCTGAGATTAAGCCATACACTCCTGGAGTGAGTGCTTTCATGGGGATTTCAGTGTTTTTGGCAAATTACGTCTTATTGTTGAACAATATGATTTGACCGATTGGGTTGTGTAATTTTGTGGTGTTTGCAGGGGAATTTGCAACAGCTGTTTATTGATCAGAAGGCGATGAACCAATTTATTATTCATGACAGTGCATTTACTGATGTCACCACGGCAAGATCAAATCCCAACTCTCATGGATCTCATGTAGCGTCGGCCTTCAAATTTTCTACTGGATCTATTTATTTGAACTATTTGGGGGCTAAGAGGTTTGTGGACTTCAAGGATCTTGGTGTTAATTCGAGATCTTTCTGTATGTGCTTGAGATTGCCGAGATCAGTTATGGTTTTTTTTCCTGAGTCCTGGTATTGTGGCGATGGAGGATGTGAAGCCCATGAATTCTTCGCTGTTGGATAAGGGTGACATGATGCGGATAAGTTTCTCTGACATTTGCAAGGTTTTTGATTCTCTTTTTTATTCTCAATTTGAAATTTGTTATTCTTTTCTTCTCTCTTTTCACTTTTTTGTTCTTTTTTTCCATTTTTAGTAATATTTGAGTATGGATGTTATCTTCTATGGAGACTGGATTGGTAATATTTTAGTATGGAGTATGGCAGGCAACGACACTATTTAGAGAAATCAAGCTTACACCTTTGGCCAATATGTCATCAATTGGAAGCAGATCAGTGAGTTAACCAATAAATTTCCATTATTTTTTAATTTTATTCAGTGTATGCAACAATCAGAGATGCAAAAGGATGCAAAAATCTGATTTATCCCCTTAAATAACGGAAGAGGGGGAAAGAATCTGGTTAGCATATGTTCTGTATTGTGTGGCAAAACTCAGCAAGTCAATTAAGAAGGAAGCCGGATCAAACTGTTTCAAATTTTGAGAGCAACCAGCCTTAAGTAAGTCTCTATTGAATTCTTTATAGAAAAGAGATGAACAAAACTATTCTTTTGTTTTAAATCTGATTGTTCTTGTGTTTTTAGATGGAGCGCTGTGGATTTCTTCAAAGAGATGCCACAGTTTATGCTTAAAGCTGTCTGAAGTCTCAGTGACATGTATAATGCTGATTGGGAGAAGAGATTAGAGGTGGGCTTCCTAAATTGGTATACTGCCTATTGATTTTTATGCTTTGCTTTTAAGCAATTAATGACTTTGGGTTGTTTATTTTGATGAGCAGTTAATGACTGTGGGTTGAAATGCAGACATGGAGGATTATGGATTCGAGTACTCAGAAGAGGAGCCTGAAGAACAAGATGTTGATATTGAGAACCAATATTACAACTCTAAATGCAAAATTTTTGGTTATTACATCAGTTATTAGGTTGTGAGATGAGTAAATCACATTCAATTCTATTCTATTGGATGTATTGGGTGGTTGAATTGGTTCTCGACTCGAAATTTGTATTTGGAGAGCATATGATATATAATTCACACTAACTTTATCTCATGTTTTTTATTTGTAGTGTGATACAGTCAACAATATGCTTTTAAATTCAGTTCTCTTTGATATTTTTCTTTTTTGTCTTTATATGAAAACATTGAGCCATTTGAGCAGAGTTATGATTTCATTATCTGTCCAACAATATCATTAGATAGAAGTGGTTTAGCAATGAATGGAAGTATTTAGTTTTGTAAATGGAGCACTCAATGAATAAGTTAGTTGCTTCAGGTACCATAATCCATGTGGAGTCTTAACGAACAATAATTTTGGGAGTAGTCTATATGTGAATTCTTCAAACATTACTAAGTTTTCAAACTGGAATTTGGGTTCTTTAAATTTCTCTCTCCTAAAAATTTTGGGGAGAACAAGATATTAAATTTTAGAGATAACTAAATAATTTTTATGGGTAACTAAATAACAAGCATTGTGCTTTAATTATTGTTGTTGGTTTAAAATTAGGGGATTCAAATTTTGAGGAATAGTGCTTTTAGGCACGGTTTAAATCTGGATGGAACTACATTTTTGGGGACTAAAATTTTTGGTTAAAATTTTTGGGGGAACTAAATTCTCTGGGAGAACTAAATATTGGGGGAACTAAAATTGTTGGGAGACTTAAATAACAATTATTGCGTTTTATTTGGTGTTCGTTTAAAATTAGGGGATCCAAGATTTTGTGGGGGGAAATATTTTAAATGAACCGTGCCCTTAGGGCACGGGTTATGACTAGTATATGTATATGTATACATGCATATATATGTATGTATATCTATGTATACATATGTATATATATGTGTGTATGTATACAAATGTATACATCTATATATGTATATGTATGTATATATATGTATACATATGTGTACATACACAAATGTATATGTGTATACGTACATATGTATACGTATACATACGCACGCGTGTGTGTGTATATATATTGGAGGGATCAAATAACCCCCAAGAAACCCCCTAGCAAAAGTCTATGCCCCTATTTTTTTTGGAAGATCCGAACCGTTCATCTTGATCGCCACCCTCTAAAACCCTGACCCACCAATTTTTAGCCCGATCCCATGTGTTTTGCCCGTTCATCAACCATTCGCAAAAGTCCTGGTCATGCGAAACTGTTAAATTTGGGATGGATGGATGAACGAGCAAAACACATGTGATTGGTCTGAAAATTGGTGGGTCAGAGTTTTAGAGGGTGAAGATCAAGATGAACGGTTCGGATCTTCCAAGAAAATAGGGGGCATAGACTTTTTGCTAGGGGGTTTCTTGGGAGTTATTTTGGGGTTTATTTGATCCCTCCTCGTGTTGTGTGTGTATATATATAATTCGAAGAAATGAGCCCCCGATGACACTTTTTCTCGTATGCAATTTCATTTATACGCTTGATTTGAGTTCACTTATTTCATACATACTCTAGATATCTTCATGGCATGACCTCTTCATTCCCTCCTCACGGATTCCGTTTTAACCATCTCCCGTGAATAAATTCTATCTCTGTTTATGTCTTCGGTAGGTTAGAGTGATTGTTTCATTTAACCCCAGAAAATCATGAGCCTACGCTTTGCCAATGGTGCCGAGTAGTCCTTAGCTCTGTAAGATTTGATTATGGACGTAATCTAGTTACCCTGAAGCCTTATGTGATTGACATGCTTTGAAAAAACAAGAAAAACAAGAAAAACAAGTGAAAAGAAAAAATAAGTACAAAATTAGTTTGGAATAAGTGCATCGTTCTTCTAGTCTTACTAAGTAGCCGGGTCTCTATGAGGAAGCATTGGAAATTTACGTCGAAAAGTGGGATTTGGAAGAGCACACTAGGTAGCAATAATAGGTCCTAGGCAATTCGATCAAGTAGACTCGAAGGACCCATCTTGGCCAAATGCTATAGATTCGTTTGTATCAGGAGTCATTGGTTGAAATCTCATTACATGAGTTGTCTAGGTTCCTCATTTATAAAAATTTGTAGTGATCATGTCCATCACCATGGTTCAGGGTAAACTAGCTTGACATATTCAATCTTTAAGAGTTAAGATCCTACGACACGCTTTTGGGTTCTTTCCTTCGCAAGTGTAGGACAATGGTTGAATTCCATCAATCTAAACCTATTAAAAGAAATCTCTCGCGTGCCTAGTATTTTTCATGGGTAAGTGCGTTAAATTTGAAGCAATGTTCGAAACTCTTATTTTTGAGCCTTACACCATGATCTACCTTTGAGTGATGCATGCTTGGGTGAGTTCTAATTTTGTTGTATATATGAGTAGCATGCATGATTAGCATGAGATGGTGATCTTCAATTCTCCTTAACAAATTTCTCCCTGTCATTCATGTCTAGTCATGCTTAGGGACGAGCAAGAGTTTAGTTTGTGGGAATTTGTTTGGTGTATTTTATATACCCTTATCCACCCTTTACACCCACATTTTCCATGTTTATTTTATATCATTCTCGCCATTTTGAGCATTTTTACCCACTTTTATCCATTTGATAATTCATGGACGTCTTTTGGGTATTTCAGGGAATTCATGCATAAATCGATACAATTTGGTGATAGAAGAAGCAAGTGAGAGAACAAGGCAAAGAACAACAAAAGATCAGAGATCAAGGGAAGAACAAAAGGGCCAAATTGCAGGCAACATGGCCGTGCATGCACATGCACGAGCGTGTCATCATACCAGCCAGAAAAGAAGAGAGCTGCATCAGCGGCATGACCATGCCTAAATTACAATACAACGAAGCCTGCAGACACAGCCATGCTACAATATTATGTCATCGGAGCCATGGAGCTACTGGGAGTTGAAGGAAACACGACCGTACCGATCGGCGACACGGCCGTGTCAACCTCGAGAGCAAAAGAGCCACAATGCCACAAAGATTTAGTTTCTGTTCTCATTACATTAGATATTCCTTCCCTGAACTATTTTTTAATCATAGATCACATTGTAAGGATTCCAACATATATTTATTTGTAATTTTCTGAGTTCGGAGTGATTTTACACATTTTCTGGAAGTCAGGGCTATAAAATTGAAATTTCAGTTCGGTCGTACCACTTTCGAGCAGGACCGTGTCATTGCAAATTGTTGAGTATTGTACTTCTCCTTACTTGGTGTTAATGATGAGAAAACATACATACTTGTGACTAATCCTCTATTTGCAGTTAATCCATTGCCTAATATATCATGAAGATCAATTGGCAATAGATGTCACTCAAAGATCAATGAAAGCATGAAAAGTGGATTGGATGATTAAAGATGGTGATTGAAGCTCCTAGAAGACTTCAAGATCATACTTTGGATAGAAGAGAGACTTCTACAAAATGTAATTCTTTTATTCTCTTCTAGTATGTAGCTTAGAAGTAGAACTATGTTGGAGCGCACACACATCTTCATTTCTGTCTTAGGAAATCATTAGATCACATTTCCTTAGATTCCACTTCACTTTTATCAAGCATGTGCATGTTGTGATTTCAACAGGCGACTGCTAAATGTTTTACAGTCGCCTATCTCAAAACAGTCGACTGTGATTTGTTCTACAGTCACATGTTATGCACATACTTAATCAATTGATTTTTGGGCTTTCTAAGCTTTAACTCCTTCAGGCGACTACTATACATTTTACAAGCGCATGTCCAAGCTACAATGAACTTTGAATTGTTAAACAGTCACATGTCTATCTTTAGCCCAAAGATCACCTTCAATTTCATCTGGCCAGTCGACTGATGTTGTATAGACATTGGCCTGTCCAAGGCACAATCGACTGTCAATGCTTCAACAGTCGTCTGTCTTTGATCTCTCTGCAGACTCTGCTCTCTGGAAAGTTTCATGTTTTAGTGACAGTTGCCTGCCCATGGCACAGGCGCCTGTGTGTTCAATATCAGTCGCCTGTCCTATCATCCCAAAATTTTCTAAGATTTTCTCAGCTTACCCATATTGCAGCCAGTCGCCTGTAGAAGGATTTACAATTGCCTGTTAGTTTTACAGGCGCATGTCTTCTCTTCATCAGTCGACTTTCCACGTGGTAAGTCACCGTTTGAATTCTCTCCTACCCTCTGACACAGTGTAGCAGTTGACTGTGTTTTGTTCAATAGTCGACTGTTGACTGTGTAAATTCTATTTGTTGGCTTTTTCTCCACGGATTTCAAATGTGTTTTTGGAAATTCTATTTGGGGGTTTTGGAAAACCTATAAAGACAGCTTCTACTGTTCCATTGAGAGGTTACTCATCTTCTATTGAAAACCCTAAGCTTTCATCTTCAAGCTTCTCAAGCTCTCAAATCCAAAATCCCTAGAATTCCAATCTTTTCCTCTCTTGCTCTCCAACCTAGAATCAAAGTGATATCTTCCAGGCAATTGGTGGTGACAAGAGAAAGGGCCTTTCTCTCTTTTAAAAGAGACCTCAACACGTAACACACTTGATCGTTCAAGTTCTAATTCAAGGCATAGGTTATTCTAAGTGTTGCAATTTCAATATTTTATATCTTTTGCTATTAGATTAACTCTCTGTTTGTTAGAGTGGTTTGCTTGCTTCCAAGTTGTAAGACTCAAGGACATTGAGGGTATTTCGATTTAACTTGTAGGGTTGCTACAAGTGAGTTTAAAGGAATCCTCAAGTTAGGGTCTAACTTGAGTATCCGGTGGCATCCGGGTGGAAGGGACGAAGGATTACCGGGAATAAGTCGGGAGTTGAGTTGGATAATCTGAACCCTTGAAACATCCTTGTGTTACCATTGTTTCTATTTAGGGTTTATTTACAATCTACATTAACTGTTGGTTAGGAATTTAGTTTGGTGTAATTATCGTTTTAAATTGTATAAAATCTATTCAACGTCCCCCGTCTAATTTTTTTTCATTGCCAGGGACCTTACAATTAGTATCAGAGTGTTGATTTATAGCTATGGCATCCAATAACAACAACATTCCTCCACAGACTTCGTACAACAATCATGATCGTGATGGTGCATCTACCGTCTTCGAAGAACAATCAACGGTTCGTCCTCCACGTTTCAATGGCACGAATTTAGTTTTTTTGGAAATGCCGGATGGAGACATTTCTTAGGACTGCTTCTCTTTGGAGAACACTCCACAAGGAATAAGTTGGACCCTTCGAAGAGGATTTTGACAAATGGACACCCTCCGAGAAGTCTACCGAAGTGAACAACGCCAAGGCAATGAACGCTCTTCATTGTGCATTGGATCCGGATGAGTTCAATAAGATATGAAAATGTAAGAGTGCATGTCAAATTTGGAACCATCTCGTCGTTACCCACAAGGAAACGAACAAGTAAGTTATCTAAATTATATGTTGCAATATAAAACGTCGATATGTTTCATATGCAGGACAATGAGAGCATTGCAACGATGTACGGACGTTTCGCCAACATCACCAATGAACTTGAAGCTCTTGGACAAGTCTACACCCAAGAAGAAAAGGTGAGGAAGATAATCATGGGCATGACCTCGAAATGGGAAAGAAGAGCAATCGCCATTGAGGAGGTCAACAACATGAAGAACTACACTGTCATAAATCTCATCGATACTCTCATGTCTACGAAGTAAGAAGGAAGAACCGATTGAAAATAAGAGCAATGATGAACCCAATGGAGGCCAAGAAGAGGGCGTTAGCATTCAAAGCTACTTCTTCATCCTTCGATAATGAAGAATCAGAGAACGAACTGGACTTGGAAGAAATGGCGCAAATGGCGAAGAAGTTTCAACGCTTCTTTCGCAAATGTAAATTTTCTTCCAAAAATAAATTTGATTCCACTAACAATACTTCATCTCTTTGCTTTAAGTGTAAAAAGCCGGGGCACATGAAGAAGGATTTCCCAATGCTTAGAAACAAAGAAAAGTGGAAAGCTCCAAAGTACCACAAGTCTGACAAATACAAGAAGGATAAGAAGAAAGGACTTGTTAGGACGTTCGATGATTCAAGCGGAGATTCCTCAAATGAATCTGAGGATGAAAATGGTGAGAGTGCCCATATGTGTTTTATGGCCCGAGAAGATCCACTCTCCGAAGAGAATGATAGTAACATCGATGAACTTGAGGTAACAATGGATGAACTTCGTATTGCTGACGATGCATTATTTTCTAACTATCAATCTCTTATGCTTAGATATACTAGTTTAAAGAAATCAAATGTTAGCAAGTCATCCATGCCATGCATTATCAACAATGACACCATTATTGATACACTTACACTTGAGAAAGCCACTTTGGTTTCTCAAAATGACATCTTGAGAAATGAGGTGAATTCTCTCAAATCTCAACTAGATCAAACTTATCCTAAGGATAGTATTGATCTCGCTTCACAAAACACAAAATTGTGTATTGAGAACGATTCTCTTAAAACCTAAGTGCACGAGCTCAAAAACACGTGTGTCCACATTGGGTACCAATATTTCTTCTCTTAAGGAGAAATATGAGATCATGTCCTCCCAAGTTAAGAGATTTAACCAAGGGAAAGGACAATTGGATAAATTGCTTGCAAACCAATTTTCGGCCACACATCATGTTGGACTTGGTTATATGGAAGCAAATGCATCCAACTCTCACACCTCCTTTAGTGGTGTAACTATAGATTTTGTGAGGCCATCCTCTGGTGCATCCACAAGTGGTGTCAAAAACACTATTGGTAGCAAACCTACCAAGAAGGTCACCACTTCACAATCTCTTCCTTTTGGCAAGAAACCCACTAAGGGTGAAAACCAAAAGAGAGGTCATGCATTTATGTACACCAGCTCTCATCCACGTAAGAAATCTCCTACTTCAAATGTGGACACTAATGACATTTTTTATGCTCCACACCCACGGACACGTGTAAACCCACATATGAGAAATACTTATGCATGTGCCCCTACTCGTTCATTGCTCATATGCATCATTCTTCCATGTATACTCATTCACCTCATGTTATGCATGTTCCATATGTTGCATATAACATGCATGCTCCTATTTTATTTACCGGTATTAGGCATAAAAACATTTATTATTTAAGCTTGCCTAAAACCATAGAACATTGCTTAGTTGCTAATACAAATGAACAACTATTATGGCATCGCTGTTTTGGTCATGTTCATTTTAAGCATTTATATAAGTTAGCTAAGCATGATCTAGTAAAAGGGTTTCCGAAAATTGTTTTTTAGTAAGAAAAACTTTTGTGCTTCTTGTCAAAGAGGTAAACTAAGTAAATCATCTTTCAAACTTAAAGAAGGCATAACTTCTACGAGGCCCCTAGAATTACTTCATCTAGATTTATTTGGGCCAACTAGAACCGCCTCTTTTGGTAATGCTCATTATGGATTAGTTGTCGTTGACGTCTTCTCTAGATTTACTTGGGTTTCATTTTTAACAAATAAGAATGAAGCTTTTGAAGAGTTTACTATATTTGCAAAGAAGATTCAAAATTTCTTAGGATCCACCATTATCACTATTCTTAGTGATCATGGAGGAGAATTTGAGAATGAGTCTTTCACCATATTTTGTGATGACAACATGATAACTCACAATTTTTTCTTTTCCTCGCGCACCACCATAAAATGGTGTTGTAGAGAGAAAGAAAAGGACCCTAATAGAATGTGCACGTACCATGCTCCAAGATAGTCATCTTGGACTACAATTTTGGGCGGAGGCGGTGCACACGGTATGTTATGTGCTTAATAGGATACTAGTGAGACCTCGAACTAACAAAACATGTATTGAGTTATTTTATGATAAAAAGCCATAAGTTAAATATTTTCGTGTTTTTGGTTCAAAATATTTTATAAAGAACACTTTTGGTAACTTAGATAAATTTGAGCGAAGATCCATTGAAGGAATTTTTGTTGGATATTCCATACGTAGCAAAGCCTACCGGATATACAACAAAACCTCATCAACGATCGAGAAATCACTACATGCATCATTTTATGAAGATTCTGATATTCCTCATGTTGTTGTTGATAGTGTAGATGTTTTATGTGATTCCATTAGTAATGTTAAAATTGTTGATTCAATTATTGAGACTAACAATACTAATGAAATTGTTGAAGATGTTCCAAGTGATGCAAGAATTCCCAAAGCTTAACCAACCGTTTGTAATCATCCCCATGACCAAATTATTGGAGATATTGGTGTGGGTGTGCGAACGAGGTCAAGAGTTGATGAATTCTCTCATTGTGCATTTGTTTCTACCATTGAGCCAAAGAACATCCAAGAAGCATGTGAAGATAGCTCTTGGATAATTGCAATGGAAGAAGAGCTCATGCAATTTGAGAGAACTAAAGTTTGGGAGCTCGTTCCTCTTCCAAGTGGTCACCAAGTGATTATGACCATGTGGATTTTCAAGAACAAGACCTATGAGAACGAGGTCGTCACAAGGAATAAAGTAAGGTTGGTAGCTCAAGGCTATCGACAAGAGGAAGGTATCGATTTCGAAGAATCATTTGTCCTCGTAGCTAGATTAGAAGCTATTAGATTGCCTTTATGTTTTGCATCATATAAAAACTTGAAGTTATTTCAAATGGATGCTAAAAATGTATTTTTAAATAGTATTGTTAATGAAGAAGTTTATGTTTGTCAACCACCTAGTTTCGTTCATGAAAAATTTCCAAACCATGTTTTCAAACTCATGAAAGCGTTATATGGGTTGAGATAAGCTCCTAGAGCTTGTTATGATCGACTCAAAACCTTTCTTTTGAATTTAGGTTTTCAAATGGGTGAAGTTGATTCAACTCTTTTCATTAAAGATTATGAAAATGACATCTTTTTAATTCAAGTTTATGTAGACGATATAATATTTGGTTCTACTAACTTTAATCTTTGCCAAGAATTTTCTAAGTCTATAAAGGATGAATTCGAAATAAGCCATATGGGTGAGCTCAACTACTTCATTAGACTACAAATTCGGCAAATGAAGGATGGAACTTCCATACATCAAACAAAGTACACCAGGGAGCTTATCAAGCGATTCGTGATGGAATCGCCTTCTAGCAAAAGGAATCCCATGAGTATGCAACCCATCTACACAAGGATGAGAACGGAAAAGATGTAGATGTTTGTCTATATCGAGGTATGATTGATAGCTTAGTTTACTTAACTGCTAGTAGGCCCGATATTATGTTTTTCGTATGCCTTTGTGCTAGATACCAAGCTAGACCTAAAGAGTCACACTTGATTACGGTTAAACGAATTTTTTCTTACCTCAATCATTCACTAGATTATGGGTTACTTTACCCTAAGTCTAGAACATATGAGTTAATCTCATATAGTGATACCGACTTTGTTGGATGCAAATTCGATAGGAAGAGTACTAGTGGCACTTGCCATTTTCTAGGAAATTCGCTATTTTCTTAGTTTTCCACGAAACAGAACTTGGTATCATTGTCCACGACAGAAGCAGAATATATTGTCGCAGGTATTGCATGTGCACACGTTCTTTGGATGAGACACACACTTAAAGGCTATGGTGTCAATTGTGATACTTGCCCTATCATGGTTGATAACCAAAGTGCAATTTGTCTTTTCAAGAATCCGATACATCACTCCCGTACCAAACACATAGATGTGGGACACCATTTTATTAATGATCATGTAGCTAAGAAGGACATCATCTTAGAGTACATTAAAACCCAAAAACAAATCGCCGACATCTTCACTAAACCTCTTAAAGAAGATTCATTTGTGAGGTTGCGTAGAAAATTAGATATTAGGGTGAATCTGAATTGTAGGAGTTCATACTTTCATGTTATATCATGCTTGAACTCATATCATCATTTTACTTCTCTTGCTTTTATAAACTATATGTTTCGCATATATTTGTTTTAATAGATGTATTTGAGATTTTGATGATTTCGATTGTTTGGATTAATTTACGTGATTTGTATGTTAATCTATAATATTTTGATATTGATTTCTTGATTTGAATTTTGTTAGAGTATAGGTCCTAGGGTGAGTTGTCTCAATCCTTTGGATTTTAACCTCACTGTGCATTTTTGGACCAAGACAGACGACTGTCATTCCTTCGACAGTCGCATGTCCAAACTCAATTTTTCTTCTGCAAATTGAATTTTTCACACAAGCGACTGATGTAAAATTTCCAAGCGACTGTCCCTGCGTTATGCGACTACAAGTTGGTCATCAGCACCTGTCCAAATCTTGAGATGTCTCAGTTTTATCATCATATTTTTTGATTCTCTATCAGACGACTGTTGTGTAAGTTACAGGTGACTGTCTCTCCGACATGCGACTGTGAAATAGTCAACAGTCGACTGTCTGTCAATCCAATCTGATCGATATCCTATCCACCAGTCGACTGACGACTGTTCATCAGTCGACTGTCAACTTCTGTGGCGGTTCGTTAACTCGATCTGAGTCGTCGATTTATCGATCGAACAGCCCAGATTCTTTTGACCCTTTCTTATAAACTCGAGGGCAGTTGATCATTTCAATTATTTATCTCTCATCCGACTCGACTTCCCTCGTCTCCCTCCTTCAAATTCCAACCGTTTCCATCGATTTCTTCGTCGATTTGAAGCTCGAGTCACCGATCACTCTTCCCAATCCTTTGATTGCAAGTTTGGTTGTCTCCTTCTCCGTCGATCATCGCGGATTACGTATCTCTTTCCTTTATCGATTCGTTCGTGCGTTACTTTTGTATCTTTTGGTTCATACAATGGCTCCCAAGACCAAAGGGAAGTCCGTTGCTCCTAGAAGACCTAAGAAACCTCAACCTAGTACTGCCAAATCCAAGATACCCCATAGAGCCCGCACCAAGAATCCAGAACCTCCCTCCGACATTTCGGCTTCTTCTGCCTCTGTCGACTCCACTTCTTCTTCCGTAGAAGAAGAAGCCTACGTTGAGCCTTTTCAGAAGCGTCAGCATAAAACCATTGGTGTTTGCATTAATGAGCCGATCCCTGAGGCTGAGTCTACTCGAGTGGCTACAGACACCCACCCCGAGTCTATTCCCACTTCTACCCAAGGCCAAAATCCTCACGTGACTCCTCCTGTGGATCCTCTAGTTCCCATTTACCGAGACGATGCTGGTCTGGCAAAGTTCCATGCTATGCTAGGGATCAAGATCCTTCGTAAGCCATTTATTGTGTTTCAGGCCTTCACTGCTAAGAGACTTTCAGAGATTCTTACGTCAACCCAATTGGGCGATCTTTTTCGATTCTCTCATGTCGATGCACCTCGTGCATATCCCTTCATTGTCAAACTCTTTTATGCCAACCGCATTCACGGTGAGTATGTTGACACGGGAGATATTGATACAGTTGTTCAGGGGACCCATATCAGGCTTGACCCTACTCTCCTAGAAACCATTCTTAGGATTCCCTTCTTGATCAGAATGTCATTCAGGACATGTTCACTATGATCCCTTCCTACCTCTCTTCAGGCGTCAGGGCCTACATGTTCTCTGCTAGAGGTTGGGCTGTTCACCTAGTGGTGAAGTCTAACATCTTGCTGAAATATGGATCTTCTGATCAGCCTTCTCAGGAGACCCTCCGATGTATGTACGCCATTTTCTCTGGTATGTCAGTGAACTTGGCAGGAGTCCTCCTTAATCAGATGGACAAGGTCGAGTTCACTAATGCCTCCTCTCACATTCCTTATGGAGGACTCCTCACCTTAGTCTTTCGTCATTTTGGGATCGACTTGACTACATATGTGCCTATGCCCCTTGGCCCTCTTCTCGATGCTTCTGCTAAGTCGAAGTCCTCTTCGGGTCTACAGTCAGCATCAAAGAATAGGCAATCTACTTCATCGCCGTCTTCATCCACCATTCCACCATCTGATCGGCCCTCTTCCTCAGCTGCACCCTCTCGTGACTTATTTGACGAGAAGATTTCTAGTTTCTATGTGTTATTTCATCTGATGTTCCAACATTAGCCCATTCCTTTCCCTGACCATCTCAGATCCTTTGTACCGTCTCCTCAGCCTTCTCAGCCTCCTCCTCCTCCGGTCATCACTGAGATTTTGGCGTATCCTGGTGTTACTGCTCGTGAGCCAGTTGCTTCTCCGACTCCGTGTCATGTCTCATCAGCTGTTGCTGTTGCTCCTCCTCCCGAGGACACTACTGTTGATCCAGAGGCCCAGGAGTTCCAGGTTGTATTGGCTACCTCCTCGGCTGCTGATATGGATTCACACTCTGTTGAGAGCACTCACCCTTTGGCCTAGATTTTTTTATGTTATGGTTGAGAGTTTGAGTGTCAGTTTGTATTTTGATTTGTTTTGAATACAGAAGGATGTTGTATGTATGTCGATCACATTTTGTTTGGATATACATGGAGTTGTCGTTGTATTTTGTGCTCCTTATAATTTTGGATTTTATTTATATATATATATATATATATATATATATATATATATATATATATATATATATATATGAAAATGTGTTTACTTCATATGCTGCTTCACACTTTGTCGTATTCTTAATGTTAATTGTGTGAACTTTTGTGAAATTGTCTCTCCTTGTATGCTATATTATATACATGATGTGATGTGAGGCGTTTTTCTCATTTGGTTTGAAATTTTGATATTGGATTCTTGTTCCTTTAATCAACAAATATTTCTTGTCTTTATGAGTTTTTGGTATATATATCATTGAGATGCATCTTCGTGATTATTTTATCTCTGATTTTATGTTGGCATCACATTTGACATACGTCCTATCTTTAGACTCTAACGATTGTTTTAGTACTTATTTAGCACTATTGTTGTTATTCTACTCCTACTTTTTGGATAATGCCATAGGGGGAGAGAAATAAAATATCATAATTATGTGTTAAGTCAATTCTAATTCTAAAAGTGAATCTAAGATTGAAGTTGCCTTAGATTCAGGGGGAGTAAGATAAAATGGAATTGGATTATAAAATCCTAAATTTCAAGATTTCAAGAAAATCACTTCATTCATTCATATCTTACTTACGTGCTTCAATTGATCTATAGATCCCCTTATATAGATTGACTAACTTGATTGGCATCTATGTATGGGGAGTAAGTTTTCTTTAAGCACAATTATTTATTTTTTTGTTTATGTTTGTTTGTCATCATCAAAAGGGGGAGAATGTTGAGTATTGGACTTCTCCCTACTTGGTTTTAATGATGAGCAAACATATATACTTGTGGCTAATCCCCTATTTGCAGTTAATCCATTGCCTAAGCATATCATGAAGATCAATTGACAATGGGTGTCACTCAAAGATCAATGAAAGCATGAAAAGTGGATTGGATGATTAAAGATGTGGATTGAAGCTCCTAGAAGACTTCAAGCTCATACTTTTGATAGAAGAGAGACTTCTACAAAACGTAATTCTTTTACTCTCTTCTAGAATGTAGCTTAGAAGCAAAACTATGTTGGAGCACACACACATCTTCATTTTTGTCTTAGGAAATCATTAGATCACATTTCCTTAGACTCCAATTTAGTTTTATTAAGCATGTGTATGTTGTGATTTCAATAGGTAGCTGTTGAACGTTTTACAGTTGCCTGTCTCAAAACAGTCGACTGTGATTTGTTCTACTGTCGCTTGTTATGCACATACTTAATCAATTGATTTTTGGGCTTTCTATGCTTTAACTCCTTCAGGCGACTGCTATACATTTTAGAGGCGCCTGTCCAAGCTACAGTCGACTGTGATTTGTTAAACAGTCGCATGTCTATCTTCAGCCCAAAGATCACTTTCCATTTCATCTGGCAGTCGACTGATGTTGTATGACAGTCGCATGTCCAAGGCACAGTCGATTGTTAATGCTTCAACAGTTGCTTATCCATGATTCCTCTGCAGCGTCTGCTCTCTGGAATATTTCAAGTTGTAGTGCTAGTTAACTGATGTTGTATTTACAGTCACCGGTCCAAGGGACAGTCGACTGTCAATGCTTCAACAGTCGTCTATCTTTGATCTCTCTGCAGAATTTGCTCTCTGGAAGGTTTCTTGTTTTAGTGACAGTCGACTGATGTTGGTTTTACAGGCGCCTGTCCATGGCACAGGCGCATGTGTGTTCCACATCAGTCGCATGTCCTGTCATCCCAAAATTTTCTGAGATTTTCTCAGCTAACCTATATTGCAGCCAGTCACCTGTAAAAGGATTTACAGGCGCATGTTAGTTTTACAGGTGTCTATCTTCTTTTCATTAGTCAACTGTCCACGTGGAAAGTTACCATTTGAATTCTCACCTACCCTTTGATACAGTGCAGCAGTCGACTGTGATTTGTTCAATAGTCGACTGTCGACTGTGTAAATTCAATCCATTGGCTTTTTCTCCACAAATTTCAAAGGGGGTTTTGGGGATTCTGTTTGGGGGTTTTGGAAAACCTATAAAGAGGGCTTCTACTATTCCATTAAGAGGTTACTTATCTTCTATTAAAAACACAATGTTTTCATCTTCAAGTTTCTCAAGCTCTCAAATCCAAAAGCCCTAGAATTCCAATCTTTTCCTCTCTTGCTCTCCAACCTAGAATCAAAGTGATATCTTCTAGGCAATTGGTGGTGACAAGAGAAAGTGCTTTTCTCTCTTTCAAAAGCGACCTCAACACACAACACACTTGCTCCTTCAAGTTCAACTTCAAAACATAGGTGATTGTACGTGTAACGACCACTGTCCGATCGTATGTAATTTAGTGTGTATGCTGTTTTGGGAGCGTAATTCGTATTTGTTTTTATTATTGTTTTTCCGTAGTTCAGATGCGCGATCGAATCCCGCTTTTACGACCGTCTCGGAGGCGCGAGCACCCAGTATCTTTTCTTTGTAATTTTTGGGTGACGGTGGACCTTTCTGGTTAACTCATTTCAATTTTAGTTATGTATTTCTTTTTCTTTCTTTAAAAAAAGAAAATGCTAGGGATCAGTACGTTTTAAAACAAGATATAAATACGTATCCCTATTATGTTAAAACTTTAGCTTTACTTATCCCCATTATTAATCACTGGGCTTTTTCGTTAGGGTCTGGTTTCAAGTTTGAAAAGTTCAAATCCTAGTTATTATTAAATCAAATTCTATTAGAATTCTAACCAGCTTGTTTTTCAAATCCCATACCCTATACTATCCAAACCATACCCCTACATATCTCAACCAATCACACATGTTCCCCATGTTTCCCCCACGGCTCTCTCTCCTTTTTCCTCTACAAAAACCCAAGGGCTAAATACTGCTCCTCTCCCATCAAAATACAAAGACTAAAGAACCCACGTGCACCCAACCATCGACCCTCCTTACTCCGGCTGCCCTCTCCATCTGAGCACTCACCTACCCAGGCTGCCGGCCAAGCACCCTACACCTACTGCGCAAGCCCTACCACCCAGTTCATCCCTCCAGGCCACCCCCTTCGCACAGCAGCTATCCCAGCTACACTCAGGTCGTTGACGGCCTCCCTGTTCGCTGGTTTGGCCTCCCCTTGGCCGTTGACTCTCTTGTGCACCGTCGTCGTTCGTTGTCTTTAGATCCCGCCACCGTACACTGCTCGAACTGCCACTAGCCGTGCCGCACGTCCGCCATTCCACAAGCCAAACACGTGAGTGGTTTGTTTCCTTTTTACGTGAACAGCTGTGTAGATGCTTTAACCCATATCCATCCATGCTGTCCTGTAACCTAATATAGTACACTAATGAACTAGTTTAATACTTGTTGCTTGAAGTCAGCATGCTAGTATTATGTTAGACATGTTATATAATTGGTTAGTGTAAAATTAGTAAACTAGTAAGGTGCCAACCTCCAACCAGGTTCTGATTTGCATGTGATTGGGTGAAATTAGGGATAAAAAGCCTATGATTTTTTTGTTTGGAGGACCCTAAAACTTCCCCTTTTAGAACACCCCATTAACAACTCTGATGCTACAAGCAATGTGGACATTTAATTCGGTAGGCGCCAAAAATTATTTTCTTCTTGGGTCAAAAATAGTAACACTGATGCATCCAAGCAGATCACTTCCATTAATCAACTTGAGAAACTAGAGAAAACTATAAACTTACATCATTTGGAAATTCAAAGACTTACTGAGTATCATCTTCAACAAATGAGGAGATTATGTGGAGATAAAGATCCATGATCAAATGGTGGAATAAAGATTACTCTAATATAGCAAACTTTTAGCCAACCAAATGCGTCGATGGTTGGAGCTCATGGCAGATTATGAGATCAACTTGTAGTATCATCCTGGCAAGGTGAATGTGGTTTCTAATGCGTTCAGCAGACTTCCAGTGGTTATGATGTTGACTTCACAGTGGATGTTGCAACAGGATTTCTGTGAGTCGGGTATTGAGATCGTGCTTCTTGGAGAGGTCTCATCGTTGATGTGTATACAGATACAGTCGACGATCATGGATTGGATCAAGGCAGGTCAGGCTGGAGATCCGAAGCTGATGAGGATCCGTGAGCATGTTGAAGCTGGTCTGCGGACTGACTTTTTGATTCATGAGGATGGTACACTGAGGTATGGAGCCAGAGTTTGTGTGCCAGCTGGAGATATTAGAGATGAGTAGCTTGTTGAGGCATATAACTCGTCGTATTTTGTGCATCCTGGAGCACCAAGATGTACAAGGACCTTCGCTTGAATTATTGGTGGCATGGCATGAAGCGGAGTGTGGAACGGAGCATTGCCAAGTGTTTGGTATGTCAGCATGTTAAGGCGGAGCATCAGCGTATGGCTGGGTTACTACAACCGCTTTTGATTCTCGAGTGCAAGTGGCAACACATCACTATGGATTTCGTGACTGGACTACCTCAGAGTCCGAAGAAGAATGACGTGATTTGCGTAATCGTAGACCAATTAACCAAATCTGTGCACTTTATTCCTTTCTGAGTGGGACTGTCCACTAAGATGCTAGTGAGGAGATACATGGAGGTAAATTCTTTTACTCTCTTTTTTCCTTTCCCTAGTTTAGATAGTGATGTAACGTGAATCGTGCAGGAGATCGTGAGACTACACGGAGTCTCTGTGAGTATCGTGTCGGATAGAAACATGAGATTCACATCTCAGTTTTGGCAGAGTCTACAGAAGAGTCTGGGAACGAGTCTGAGTTTCAGTATGGCGTACCACCTGCAGACGGATGGCAAGTTCGAGATGATGATTTAGATTTTGGAGGACATGCTGAAAGTATGCATGTTGGACTTCAAGGGATCTTGGGAGGATCATCTTCATCATGTGAAGTTTGCCTATAATAACAGCTACCAGGCGAGCATTGGCATGGCGCCATTTGCTACGCTTTATGGAAATAAATATCGATCGCCACTGAGCTGGGATGACATTGGAGACAGGGAGCTGTTAGGGACAGAGATGATTGTTGAGGCTGTGGATGTTATGAGAAACATCAGGGAGAAGCAGAGGATCGCTTAGGACCGTTTCAAGCATTGGACAGATGCTAAATGGCGACCGCTGGAGTTTCAGCCTGGAGACCATTTTTTTCTCAAGATCTCTCCGAATTGAGGAGTTATTTGATTTGGAAAGAGAGGCAACCTAATTACGAGGTATATTGGACCTTTTGACGTCCTGGAGCGTGTTGGAGCTGTGGCTTACCGCTTGGCGTTGCCGCCATCACTGGAGAGAGTTCACGACGTGTTTCACGTATCTCAGTTACGTCGATACATCAGTGATCTATCTCATGCTGTGGATTTCTCAGAGATCACGGTCCGATCGGACCTGACCTACGAACATCAACCAGTTGAGATTCTGGACCGACGACAGAAGCAGTTGAGGAATAAGACTGTCGACCTGGTTAGAGTGCAGTGGCGTCATGGTTCACCTAGGGAGTCTACCTGGGAGCGCGGGGAAGAGATGAGAGAGCGCTACCTGTATTTATTTCTGTAGCGGTAGTTGATGTAGATTCCGAGGGCGGAATCTTTTCTTTAGGTGGGTAGGTTGTAACGACCACTGTCCGATCGTATGTAATTTAGTGTGTATGTTGTTTCAGGAGCGTAATTCGTATTTGTTTTTATTATTGTTTTTCTGTAGTTCAGACGCACGATCAAATCATGCTTTTACCACCCTCTAAGGAGATGCGAGCACCCAGTATTTTTCTTTGTACTTTTTGGGTGTCGGCGGACCTTTCCTGTTAACTCATTACAATTTTAGTTATGTATTTCTTTTTCTTTCTTTAAAAAAAAGAAAATGCTAGGGATCAGTACGCTTTAAAACAAGATATAAATACTTATCCCTATTATGTTAAAACTTTAGCTTTACTTATCCCAATTATTAATCACTGGGCTTTTTCATTAGGGACTGGTTTCAAGTTTGAAAAGTTCAAATCCTAGTTATTATTAAATCAAATTCTATTAGACTTCTAAACAGCTTGTTTTTCAAATCCCATACCCTATACTATCCAAACTGTACCCCTAAATATCTCAACCAATCTCACACGTTCCCCATCTTCCCCCACGTCTCTCTCTCCTTTTTCATCTATAAAAACCCAAGGGCTAAATACTGCTCCTCTCCCATCAAAATACAAAGACTAAAGAACCCACGTTCACCTGCCCCCAACACTTTTGAATCCAAACAAAAATCATTAAAATAAAACCCTAACTACCTATCTCTTCCAACCGCTGACCCTCCTTACTCCGGCTGCCCTCTCCCTCCGAGCACTCACCCACCCATGCTGTCGGGCAAGCACCCTACAGCTACTGTGCAAGCCCTACCACCTAGTTCATCCTTCCAGGCTGCCCCCTTCGCACGGCAGCCATCCCGGCCGCCCCTGGGTTGTTGTCGGCCTCCCCCTCGTGCAGACCAGGCTGCAGTTCGCCGTTCAGCCGATAGTCGCCTTCCCCACGGACGTCTAGACGCTGCAACAACCCACACGGCTGTCACGTTCGCTGTTTTGGCCTGCCCTTGGCCGTTGACTCTCTTGCACACCGTCGTCGTTCGTTGACTTTAGATCCCGCCACCGTACGCTGCTCGAACTGCCACTAGCCGCGCCGTACGTCTGCTAGTCCACAAGCCAAACACGTGAGTGGTTTGTTTCCTTTTTACGTGAACAGTTGTGTAGATGCTTTAACCCATATCCATCCATGCTATCACGTAACCTAATATAGTACACTAATGAACTAGTTTAATACTTGTTGTTTGAAGGCAGCATGCTAGTATTATGTTAGACATGTTATACAATTGGTTAGTGTAATATTAGTAAACTAGTAAGGTACCAACCTCCAACCAGGTTCTGATTTGCATGTAATTGGGTGAAATTAGGGATAAAAAGTCTATGATTTTTTTGTTTGGAGGACCCTAAAACGTCCCCTTTTAGAACACCCCGTTAACAACTCTGATGCTACGAGCAATGTGGTCATTTAATTCAGTAGGCTCCATAAATTATTTTCTTCTTGGGTCAAAAATAGTAACACTGATGCATCCAAGCAGATCACTTCCATTAATCAACTTGAGAAACTAGAGAAAACAATAAACTTACATCATTTGGAAATTCAAAGACTTACTAAGTATCATCTTCAACAAATGAGGAGATTATGTGGAGATAAAGATCCACGATCAAATGGTGGAATAAATTTGACTCTAATATAGCAAACTTTCAGCCAACCAAGTACGTCATTTGAACCACATCTCTTCGATCTCAAATTGTTAATTTGTTTTGATGAATGAATTAGACCTTTGAAGCATGCCTCCTACACACGTGTACAGTCAAGTAACTAAATATAAAATGTAGTGTCAGTTTGTTAGATATAACCTTAATGCTAATAATATGTTAGCCTTATAGAATGAGTTAGCAATACCTCATTCTAATTAGCAGAACCATTCAATAATGCTATTGATATTATAACATAGTGTTAACAGTAAGTTATGTTTTGTAACAAGTTATGAAAGTCACCCTAGGATAGAGGACCTAATTGAAAAAAGAAATATTATTTAATTCTGTCGAAACAAACCTCATTCGAAAATGTGTTTAATCAAAACAGAGAACCAGTCGTTCCGTAGCGTAATGCTCGTCGAGACGAACCCACGACAACCGATATCACCGAAAACAGGCAAGTGATACTTGCCAGTAATTGTTTAAGCCATGTTTTAGGCCAATTTTTTAAATAGACTAGGCGATGAAATGATAGTCGCATAGACGCCTTATTTTGATCTAGCTTGACAACGAAGCTAGATCCGACACCATTATTATTGCTATCATTTCATGTTGGCTGTCACGTTTACTTTCGATTAACGGTATGCACTTTTAACTACTCATTGCCATGTCATGTCATGCATCAAATTGTTCCATCATGATTGCGTAGCACACGATACAATAATTGTAACTATTGAGGCTAGGCACCTGCTTTGCAGGCATAACCCTATGCCAAACCAAAAACACTTCCTGGCTCGTGATCCAGAAGCAAGCACAATGTAGTTGGAAAACCAACGCTCAATACACGTGGAGGGGTAGGGTTAAGCGACCACTCAGCGTAGAAGTGTGCCCGTACAGCCACTTCAGCTGTAAGGCATAAACTTTGTACACAATGTGAAAAGTTAGTTATTCGTGAAATCGTGAAATATAGTTTTCGTAGTTTCTGCTACGACGTGCATGCTTGTTTCATCATGTCATTTTAAATTGTTGCATTCTTTAAATGTCATGCCATTTCATCATATTAGAACAGCTAGTCGCTTTACTTTTATTTGATTCTTGCACAAGAGTCCTCTATTTTCATTTGGGAGACTTTTGCTGACATGTGTCCTCTTCTCTTTGGGTGTCACATGTCAGGTTCTGAATCAGAGTTAGTTGCAGAGGACGAGCAGTACACAGACGTTGAGTTCGAGGTCCTTGCAGAGGCTGAGTTTGAGGACACTGGTGACCATTCTTAGACTCACTTGGAGTCTTCTTAGTTGTTTTTGCTTTTAGTAGTTGCTGTTAGGATTCAGTACGTACCAGCTATCTCTCTGCTTATGTTTCGTCCATGCCTTAGGCCTTTTTGTTCAGACTATGTATTTTTGTGACTTTTCTCTGTGATGTTGGAATGTTTGTTGGATGTTGTTGGTGGATATTTCTATGTCTGCGATCTATTTATCATTGTTGTTGTTTCACCGCATTGTAAGAACCTGCTATTTGTATCATTCACAGACGCTTATCGGACGGCATCTTCACAGCTCTAAGTCCGAGCGGACCTTCTCAGGTCTCGCCTTCCATTCTTGGGAAGCAGGGCGTGACAGTACGTGTTGCAGTTTTACTATTTCATAACTTTTGTTATTAGATGAACTCTCGTTTTGTGAGAGTGGTTTGCTTGCTCCCAAGTTGTGGGAGTCAAAGACATCGAGTGTATTTCGATTTCACTTGTAAGGTTTCTACAAGTGGGTTTAAAGAAAACCTCAAACTTGAGTATCTGGTGGTATCAGGGTGGAAGGGACGTAGGATTACCAGGATCAAGTCGGGAATTGACTTGGGTAATTCGAACCTTGAAACATCCTTGTGTTAGCATTGTTTCTATTTAGGGTTTATTTACATTCCGTATTAATTGTTGGTTAGGAATTTAATTAGTATAATTATCGTTTTAAATTGTATAAACACTATTCAACCCCCTTCTAGTGTTTTCCTCATAGTCAGGGACCTTACACGAATTCCAGTTGATGAAGGGGGTTGGGCATAAAAAAGGGTTTGTTGTGGGCGATTTGAGTAGCTTCTTCTTAGGTTTTCTTCCCCATTTGGGGGCTGCAACTCCAGAACATTTTGTAAGCTTTTATTTATGTGCATAGATTATGTTTTTCTCTTCACTTTTATTGTTATTATTGTTTATAGTTTCTCCTTGATCTCTTGTGATTTGATTTTCAATGGGTTGTTTACTATTTGATATGATTAGTGAGCAAACTTTCATGTTAGGTCTAATCTAAAAATTATTGTAGGATTTATGCTTGATGGATTTCCCCAAATATTGATTTAATTGATTTATTGTTAAGATTTGGGGTTTGGATGTGATTTCATATCAACCCATCCCTTTGGGAGGGTTGACTACCTAATGCTAGGAACCGACGAACCATCGGGCACACTCATTAGAACTACCTATATCGTAGCTACCGATGAACCATCGGAGCTTCGATAGGGATCCGTCACATTCTCCGAGTCCTCTCTCACGATTAGACGTCGAAAGGATTAGAATTGAGGTTCATCCCCCATCTTCAACTACAACTCATTGATCATGAAGCTAGATCCATCTGGCATATAACCTACAATAGTGGGGATGACTAGCCCTTGCATTTTCCTATCTTTCCTTCATTTTAGTATTTTTAGTGTAATTATCCCATCTTTACCATCATTCACGTAGCTAATTAAATACAATACTAATTGGTACTCATACCATTGCATCCCTGTGTTCGGTACCTGATGCATACGACACCGTACCCATGCGGTATTATAACTTTCCTAACAACAGTCCTAAGCCAGAATGAATAGTAGTCGAATCATATGATAAAGAAAGTTGACTCACATACAGATACATAAGATACATCCCTAAAATTTAAGAAATGATTTTTAAAACAAATTTAAGATATTTTTTTATTTCCTAGGTGCGTATGTGAGATTTTCAATTCATATATATGAATCTAATGATGAGAACAAAAATACAACAAAAATAAAAATACTTCTTTAATTTGTTGCATCAAGTTCTTCCTCTTCTTTTCATCAAATCCTCTAGCAATTCTTTAATACATTGCCTTAGAGTCACACCATCATTTACCAAGCTTCCTTATGAGATCATTATCAGCTATATTGGAGCAATCATGAGCAAATCACTTGGTCTAATTATATTGGTATACTAAATTGAATTCATTAGACCACAAACAATGTTTGCTCATTGTTAAAACATGAGTTAATGAATCTATTTACCAACATTAAGATCAAGCCTTTTTCTTTCATTCTTTATCTACAAAATATATTGCATAATGCCTAAGAAAAGCTCTAAATTTTTGGAAGACTCAAACTCTGTACCAAGAATCTCAATAAGATCACCCATCCTTGATTTCTTATTAAACCTACTATAGTCAGATATTCTCCTACTTCTGATTTCTTCTTCATTTAACCTAATATGTTAAGCAAGGAATTACTATTTGCATATTTAATAAAGACATCCCCCTCCATAAGGTCACACTTTGGTCCATCCAATATGATGGGTTTGAAACTCCATGTTAATGGTTTTCTAAACTTATTACCACCAATATCATCATCTACTTATCTTTCAACATCTTCATTGTTTCATTGATTAGTTCCGACTAATCTGCCTTCAACTTGTTTTCTACCATTGTATTATTCACTAATGACATCTTATGTTGCATCCTTATTAATTTTACATCATAACTTTCATTATCATTAAGCTTCAGTATCGTCATTGTCGGTAGATGCATTATTGTCACTTGGGCTATAGTCTTTATCACTATAACCATCCTTATCAATGTCATCCAAAAAGACTCTCTTCTTAGTAGATTCTCATTGCCAACCCTTCATTGATTTGGTTATGACTTCAACATCCAACTTAAAGCTTTTAACATGATCTCTTGATTGTTTTTTGTGAGCTTTAGTCCCACCATTAACATGCCCTTCAGCTTCGTGTTTAGTTGATATACAAAGAGTCCCCACAATCATTGCCTCGTTAGATTTGTTGAGTGCACTGACAAATGACTTAGGGTAAATATTACATATTTAACCCTTCATCTAGTACCATTTTGTGTATATGTGATGCATATTTAGCTTCTAATACGAGCGTATTTAGATGATTAATGATTATTAGAAGAATCTCTTGATATATGTACAAAACACTATTTTATTGTGAATTTCTATCTTATAATATATTTTAATGTGTAGATCTTAGTTTTACGATTCCACCGGCTATTTATTCAAATTTTCTAAGATCTCTACGAATTTCTATGAATTTTTGAAGGCAGAATACCATTTAAATGGAGAAATACAGAGGATATACAGAGGAAATACGGCACAATACTTCATCGCCTGCTCAGCGCTGCCATGTGGCTTGATCTCGACAACTGCCTACTCAAATCCAACGATTCACACAGCGGGGCGACACGACATGATGCCATCTGTCAATTCTTTATCCGACGGTCCAGACGAAGCCTGAGTCGGATTCGGACTCGATCTTGATGGCGGAGAAGGTGCGCTTCTAGGAAGTGACGTGGTGCAATGCGAGAGGATATCAACTTCATCTAACAACTATGAAGATGAGTTCAATGCTAGCATGTGGACGGCGCGGGTCCAGGAACGTGGCAGAATGAAACCGAATCCCGCTTCAGATGGACGTCTGAGGATTGAAGCGGCAAGCAAATGCGGTTTTGCATGAATTCGGATGCGGGTTTGCATGAATTCGGATCCGCCAACAACTTAAACCCAACAATCTCTATATATAAGCGCAATTTGATAGGGTTTGGGGTATTCTTCTGTATTTTCATGATTTCTTCATTTATTTAGCCGTAATTTTTGGAGGCCCTGGAGACAGAGGCATAGAGCTATTGTTGAAGGAGATCTAGGGTCCAATTGGAGGAATTTGGTGATATGTTTCCTATCTTTTCTCATGTATTTGGTTTATTTGACACGTATTTTTAGTATTTGATGATGTATTTGTCTATGAATATTGATTTCTTGTAGTTAGGGCTATGTAATCTTTAATTTTGATTTCTTTTCGCCCTATATTACATGTTATATCACGTATTTTGTTGATTTTTAAGTATATTTTATTTGGGTATGTTCTTCGGAGACTTAGGCATGCTTGAATCGAATATATTCTGAGTAAGACTTATTCGTAATGCGGTCCGAGCAGACGTATCGTGACCTGAGAGGGCACTTGTGCTTCATGAAATCGATAATATACGTGATTACTCTTTGGCACTATTTTATGTGCTTTATCGTCATACTTTTTGATGTTCTTATGTCATAGCTAGATGAAACATTAAGTTACAGAAAAGATATTAATAATCATTGATTGTAAATACCCTAACAAAATCACAACCGATACATATCTCCATATTGGTACCTTAGTATTGATTTTCCCGTAGTTATCGTAGGATCGTTTTTATTATTTAAAACCATCGTCACCATAAGTTCGCCTTCAAACGATGGTTGTTTCTGATTGTTAATACTCTTTATAAACTGAAATTCGTGGTGTTGCAGGTAAGTTGTCCAGTGGAAACGATACCTAGATTCACTAGAATTATTACTTGTTCAATCTCCTACACTTGGGATTAGCGCTCACATATTTGAGTCAAGTCAAGTTTTTGGCGCAGTTGCCGGGGACAACAGTACTTGTGATCCATAATTTTAAGTTGTATAGAGGAATATTCGGTGAGATCCTTCCACCTTATACTTTAGGACTTTTTATTTTCTTATTTTTTTTCTTTATTAAAACAAAAAAATAAATATATATGGATGGTGATGCATACTTTTTAAACTTTATCTCTGATTTGATATAAATTCTACCGGTCTTCCACGGTACGAATGGGGAGAATCCATATTTACACGTGCAAGAGTTTGAAAAGATACGCTACCATTTATTTCCGGGGAACAAGCGCATTGAAAGACTATGTCTTAAATATTTTCTGTATTCTTTAAGAGATAAAGCTATATCTTGGTTTAACTCTTTGCCCCATGACACATTATCTAATTGGTTATCATTTTAGGCTGACTTCCTTCGAGTATTCTTGCCTCCTTTCTTTTGGTAAGCACAGAGTCAGCAAGCTAGCTATGAAGCAATAGATTGCAAACTTCACCCTAGCCGATGGGGATGCCTACCATTTGGCTTTGAAGAGGTTCAATGATTTAATGCTTGCGTGCCCACCCCATAGCTTCCACGATGATCATCTCCTTCAGATCTTCTATAAAGGATTACTGCCTCCTATATAGGATTTTGTGTAGATGAGCTGAAATGGAGAATTCTTTGCATATACTATCGAGGATGCATGGTGGTACTTGCAGGACCTTGCAATACATAAGCAGACTATGCCATCTGGAGAACAATTACTTGATATGAAGATGGTGACCAGAGCATTCCTTTTGATGACACATTTCAACAGATCTAGGGACATTATGAGGAGTTACCTTGGAGTTACTACCGATGCGACCTTATGGGGCACTAAGAGGAATCATATGAAAGGTAGCATCGGAACCAAGTAAAGGAGTATGAGCGAGGACATTTAGATGAGCACGAGGAGATATGTGATGGGGGGTGTGTGTACTATGAGGGTGACACTATGCATTTCTGTTTTGATGATGATGATGGGGTGGATACAAGTGTTGGCGAGAGCAAAATCGATGATATTAAGGAGCCTAAACCATGTCTTCTTTCAGATTCATCTCCACCACCTGAGGTGTACGAGTACATTGGATGGACTGCTACATGTTATTACAGTTATGATGAGGAAGATATGTGCGAGGAAGAGAGCTTACAGACTATGATGGAGCCCGAGCCATACATCCCAAAATTTTTTTCAGCCGCCACTATTTCCTCCACCTCAGGATGTGCACCAAACTATCATCCATGAAGACTTTCAGGAAGAACCACAGAGTTCCGGGAGGCCTGCTGATGTGTCATTATATTCCACATTTTATTTAAATTCTTACACGTCAAAATGATTGCTCATTTACATATTTCATACGCTTTTACGTTGTTATTTGGAATAATATGACTTTCAGAGCGTTTATGTCCATTTCAGGGATTTGGGGCGATGGAGCAATTCAGAGTCAATAAGACGATCGACGACGTGAGAGCACCAATGAGACTCATGATGACATGCTCGAGGTACCAAAGAAGAAGATTGGAGCAAGGAAGGGGCAAGAGAGAAGGTCGCTCGATCGAGCTATGATGCGACGAAGGAATCGAGCGACCCGAAGTGCTGGAAACAGGACAGCCGTGCACTCTTTTAAAATCTGCTATCACATGAGATTTTTTAGTATTTTTCTGATATTGTTTCTAGATAGTACACTTCAAGACGGTTCCAACGCCACCAAGAACGCGCCAATCGGAGGTTGGATAAGCCCTGGGAAATTTTTGCAAGCTAATGCTGCAGTGCTGAAATTCTGCTGAAATCTGTTTGACACCTACTCGACCGAGCAGAGGACTCTACTCGATCGAGTAGGGTGAAAATTCTGCTGAAATCTGTCAAATGTTGTTGTTCGACACATCTTGACCGAGTAGTTGATTGCTCGACCGAGCAGAGTGCTGAAATATGTAAAATGTTGCTGTTCGACCACTACTCGACCGAGCAGTTGACTGCTCGACCGAGCAGCTACATACTCGACCGAGCTGCTACGTACTCGGCCTGTGAAGACAGAGTAAAGATTTTGGAGGATTGCGAATATTACGTATTGAGATTTTGATTCTTCTTTGAATCAATTGCTCATTAATTTTCTCCATCTTTCGCTCTAAGATTCTAAATCTTTATTCTATCAATTGTCATGATGCTTTCTCTCGTAAAAGTCATATTTTTATCCATCAATAACGTCATGAGTGAGAAGACTTTTCTAGGGTTAATGGGTTAGCCCTAAGATCCTAGGGGGAAGACGTAGATCTGGATCCTTATGTTGAATTAGGGATTTAGTGGAGTATTTCGGTCGATCCTACCGAATCCCTAGGATAACCTGTAATGAGAACATGCCCACGGTCTGTGGAATTGATGTGTTTAAGGGGTATCCTTAGGATTCGAATAGGGAAATCGGTGGATCCAACTAAGGCTCGAGACCATGTCCGGCTCGTGCCTTGAGGGGATCCCCGGACGACTATATCGCTACGTTGACGGTGTCGCGCCTCGCTTCCCAAAACGACAGAAGTGAGACGTGACGAAGGTCCACTTGGGCCGGAGCTGTAAGGCTCGGACCCAATAAGCGTCTGTGAGGTACCAAAGATAGAAACAAACATGTTCTTGCATATATAAAAATTCGTAACAACAGAAAGTACTGAAAAGAAATGCAATCATTTTAATCCATCAAGATATCCAGAAGGACAAAAGTCTAACAAAGGAAGTAATGTCCAGCATGGCTACAACAACAGAAAGAAACTAATGGTGCAAGCACCCATCCTAGGAAAAAAATTAAACGGTGCTACGCATCCGAACTAGAAAACATGAAAAACTCTGAACTGCAACGGTGAGGGACCTCTAGGATTGGTCCTCGTCAGGTACGTACTCCGGGTCGACGTCCTCTGGCTCCACGTACTCAGGAATGTCTGGCTCGTCCACGTACTCTGGCTCAACACCTGACTACATCACCTAAGAGAAAAAGGAACTGTACATCAGGTAAAGTCTACAAGAAAGGGTGATAGACTCTACTGCAAGTGTAAGGTAATTTAAGAGCAACATTTTACTAGTTGATTAACATGCTATTGTTATGACATGACAGTGATACTATGCAAGAAGTAAGACGATGCAGGAAAGTAAAACGTGATAAGCAGTAGCCGTAGCGTGTGCTACTAGCTACGGGACTAAACTAGATAGGATAGAACAAGACAAGAAGTACCGTGTGTGTCACGAAGGTTCATGCCTTTCGGTCTGTACCGAGAGAACGCTCAACCCAAGTACACGGGACAAGTCAAGACAAGAAGTGTGTCACTAAAGTCCACGCCTTTTGGTCTGTACCGAGGGAACGCTCAACCTAGTGCATGGGACAAGACAAGACAAGAAGTGTGTCACTAAGGTTCACGCCTTTCGGTTTGTACCGAGGGAACGCTTAACCTAGTGCACGGGACAAGACAAGACAAGAAGTGTGTCACTAAGGTTCACGCCTTTTGGTCTGTACCGAGGGAATGTTCAACCTAGTGCACAACTCGAGACAAGACAAGACTGAGTGTGACAAGAGAGATTCACTCCTTTCGGTTTGTGGGTGGCCAAACCGGCCAAGCCGAGGGAACGCTCAACATTCCTCCACCCAAAGTGCTCAAAACAAGACAACCAGAGATCACCCTCGCATGGAGGGCACCTGAAACGCCCGTAGGATTTTGTAACATGAGATGACAGAGTTGAGGAGTTGTTCATTCTAGGGGGGTCCACACACACGCACACACAGAATAACCATAAGGTGTCAGTTGTTATTGTTGTTGTGCTTAGACTTCGTCGTCAAGTTTAAGCTATCAAGGGGGGTCCCGGAAGCTATCATTTCACGTCCGGTTCTCTTTAAATGTACTTTAACATTCTAATAAGGAGATGGCCTAAACGTGGCCGTAAGAGTACAAGTGCAAACACTTGGCTGCGGTGGCGAGAGCATCGTCTATCCGGATCGTCTCGTCGAAGCGTCACGTCGGCAATGGTCCGTCTGAAATAAGACAACGGTGATGTCAGGTCGCGCTTTTCGTCAATCCTATTATGGTTTGTTTCTAAATTTCGCGGGACTACCCTAACAGTCAAAAAGTCATGTCTTTTGATGATTCGTTCAGTCTAGATCAACATCTACCCTATGTGCACAGAAATTCAGTTCGTTCGTCAATTTTCTATGGTGGACAGTATTTTAAAGATGTGTAAATAAAATTTAGTTTTCGTTTTACGGTTTTTAAATTAGGTTTTGATTCTCTATCGTGGGGTTCTTACTACGCGTTAGAGGACTAACCTTTTGACGTCGTTCAAGAAGCAGATGTCGGGTCTGAACAGCGATGCGTCGGCGTCGTCTGCAACTCCTCAACCGCAGGTAGCATAGCAAGAAACCTCTGGATAGTGAGATGGTGGCATGAAAATAGCAAGCAAGTGGCGATCTCTCTCCCGTTGCGGGTAGCGCAACGGATCTTCACGACAGCGGCGACGTCGGGGAAAAACACATGAGTACGACGATGCACATGAACTCCGAGGGTTCAAGGGGGCTGTCGGTGATTGAAGTATATCAATGTGAGTCGCTCAGCCTACGAGGTGGCCGACGGTGTGAGCGTACGGCGGTGGGTGGCCGTGAGAAGTCGAAGAGGACATATTCGTGCAATGGTCGTTGTCGCGCATCTCAGCGGAAAACCAGCCTCAAAGGAAAATTGCATTAGCTAAAGGACTTTAAGAGGAATCCAACAGTGGTGGAGTGGTTGCCGGATGTGGTCGGAGGTGGTCGTGCGTCGGTGTTGAAGATCAGCGCACAGATCTGTCAAAAACAGCCAATAGGGCTCGTTTCGACGAGTTTTCGAGGAGATTGAGATAAGAGAAGTGAGCAAGGAGTGATGCAGTTGATAGGGTCACTCGAGAGGAGTCCAACAGTGGTAGGGTGGTTGTCATAGGTGGCCGAAGGTGGCCGGGCGATGAGTTTTTCCGGCGATGGCACAAATCTATCAAAACTGACATTGAGGCGAGTTCGAGAGATGTTTCGAGGAGGTAGAGATGAGAGAAGAGGGTAAGAGGAGTTGGAGATGATCGGGGTGGTCAAAAAGGAGTTGAAAGGGGGTGGTGGTCGCCGGCGGCGGCGGCGGGGGATGGCTGGCGGGCGCCCCTTTTTCTGGCGATGGGTTCAGCAGTATAGTTTTTCGACCAAGCTTGGAGCTATGGTGTTTTTGACGGCTTTGGGGAGGTGGAGATGGAGGAAAAGGAGGTGGAGGAGGTCGTGGTCGGAGAGTGTAGGCAGCCGTGGGTGGTCGGAGGAGAAGCAAGGGGGCTAGGGTTGGGTTTTACGTGAGCAATCCAATTCGGCCTGGGTGATTGTGATTTGAAGAGGATGATTTGCTAAACACACTTTAAAGAGGGTATAAATAAGGGGGTGACTAGGAGAGAGGGTGAGTGAGGGGTGTACAAAGTAGGGAATAGTTGCGTGAGGGTAGTGGCTGAATAATAACACATGATACGTACAAATCTTCCCAAGATTTGATTAGCAACAGAATATTGAAATTGATTTTGGCTAAATGGGCTTGGGTTTTGATTAGCGATTTGAGTGGGCTAGGAGTATCAGAAAATTACGAAAAAAATATTGGGACGACCATGACGAAGAGAGACTCGGGAATACGGTGGTCAATTGTGTGTTTGGTCTACGTAATATGAATAGAAAATAAAAGATCTGACGATTAAGTCTAAAGCTACGACGACTCAACTATCAAACTCGATTTTTGGGAGAACGATCCGTGAAATGACGTTCATTAAAAATCCCACAAATTACTACTCTTCCTTACGGTCACAACGGCATATCACATCGCATAGTCCGAAACTAAGAAGAGGCCAAATAAAATACGCACACGTAAAGAGTCGTACGCGTAGAAAATACGAACGGTCGGAAAGCTGCCGTTACATTCTACCACCTTAAAAATGATTCCTTCCTCGAAATCACTTATACTAATAATATTTATATCTATAAACACTTATGCCTACAACTACCATACTCCACATCATGGTCTCTAATCCTATAACTTAAAATATCGTTCTTCAAATAATCCATCATAACTCGTCTCTCCACTGGCTAATGCTACAACTAGAATCACATCCTAGCACCTGACTATAGATCCACATTACAGTGCACAAACAACCAATCATCTCGTCCCCAATATATCATCCATCATATCGACTCATAAATTTATCCTCCTAATCAATGAACCATCAGACCACTACTATCCTTACCCCTATTATCTAATCTCCTAATCATATTAAATCTGTAATCATTACTATCCATTCATCCCAACACGTCGTGTTATTTCCAACGTCTTCTCACCCCAACCTATAGTCAAATCTTGATGCTTCAAATGCCCTACTCATTTCATGATCACTCTAAATCATACTATACCTCCTTAGCTACTCCTATCTACCACTCGTCCAAGTTTCAGGTCGATTAAGTACTTATCTCCCTGTGTATAATTTCATTCATCTGGAGTCTCCATCAAGTCCGTTACACATTGGTATCATTAATAAGTCTTGGACACCTCATTCATTTCATCCAAAGAAATCTAATCTAATATCCTTGTTATTCAAAACCAACTAATCACCGATACAACATATCTCATCTCACTCTGAGCCTACCGCAAACATAACCCTATAACAAAATAGCTAGCACTAACAACATCATAACAATAAAAAAATAACACTCCCGAAGAGGGAAAGAAAAGAAAGGAAGTTTAAGGCCTATGACATATTTCAAAACATTGGGAAAAACGTGTGTAGTTGTGGTAATGGATGAGGAAAGATAGGTGGGTTGTGATCTTGTGGGCTAGTTTCAAAACATTAAAGATTTGATTTGAAAGGAAACAAAAAGTTTTGAAACATACATAAGCAGCCAAAAATAAGCTAAACTATAATATGAAAGACTAAAACTATGGAGTTACCTGCAATGATGTCATCCACTGTTGTCATGACATATGCTCTACGGACAACAGCTCCTCTCTGGGTAGGGGCAGGCACTCGACTCTGTAGTGGGGCTGGTGCTCCGCCCTCCACATGGCGATACCTCGGGCAATCTCTAGTGATGTGTGTGGCGGCTCCACATGCTAGACACAAACTCAGCCTCTTCATGCAATCGTTCTGACGATGTCCCAGCTTGCCACAAAAAGGCATCACTCTCTGGTCTGGCTCTGAGCAGGTGCTCCTGGCCTCTTGAAAGGCATTGACTGAACTGGTCCCACTATAGACCTAGCAGAAGGTCTATGCTGCTCCATCGGTCGCTTTCCTCCATCATTAAAAGGATCAGGTAGACGTGCCACGATCTCATGATTCCTGGCGGTATTCAGCACAGCTCCCATGGTCGAAAAGTCTGCCGAGGACATGGAAGCCTGAATCTTCAGGTGCAGCCCCTGAGGAAACCGATCAGCTCAGTTCTCTTCCTTCTTAACCATATGCGAGGCAAATCGACTGAGCATCTCGAACTCCGGCTCGTACTCATCAACCGTCATATTCCCCTGCTTCAAATTCACAAATCGGCTCAACAGCTCCCTCTTTGCAGCCTTGGAGAAATACTTCTCTCTGAACATGGACTTGAAAGTCTTCAACTCCACTGGTTTCTGCATACGCCTCTCCTCAATGCGCCACCAGTTCCTAGCATTCTCGGCCAGCTGCATCTTCGCTATCGCAACTCTGGAATCCTCAGGAATCTTCGCAGCTACCAGCTTCTCTTTTGTGCTCAATATCCACTCATCAGCAACTAACGGTCCTTCCTTCCCAGAAAATGTCTTCAGCTGAAGCTCATTGAACAGCTTCACTCCAGGAGCAGTTCTCGGGGCAGGTGGCGACGGTGGAGCCTGGACGGCCCGGGCAGCCTGACGGGACTGCTAAACTAATTGATTCTGAATGTCCAGTATCTCCCTCATGAGGCCCAGAAACTGACGTAATTCATCGCCCTGGTCTCCCGGAACTCCATCAGTTGAGCTCCCGGCTCGGGTATTGCGTCTTCCTTCCATCCTATTGACATGGAAGACCCAAATTAGACTCGTACACGATAACTAGATAATGAATGCTCGTAACACTATTGCTACAAACTTTTATAATTACAAGACCTGTATGGGCCATCACTAAAACCTGTCACGCCCCACTTCCCAAAAGGACGGAAGCGAGACGTGACGAAGGTCTACTTGGGTCGGAGCTGTGAGGCTCGGACCCAATAAGCGTCTGTGAGGTACCAAATATAGAAACAAACATGTTCTTGCATATATAAAAATTCGTAACAACAGAAAGTACTGAAAGGAAATGTATTCATTTTATTCCATCAAGATATCCAGAAGTACAAGAGTCTAACAAATGAAGTAATGCCCAACATGGCTACAACGACTGAAAGAAACTAATGGTGCAAGCACCCAACCTAGGCAAAAAAGTAAAAGGTGTATGCACCCGAACTAGAAAATAGGAAAAACTCTGAACTGCAATGGTGAGGGACCTCTAGGACTGGTCCTCGTCAGGTACGTACTCCGGGTCGACGTCATCTGGCTCCACGTACTCAGGAATGTCTGGCTCGTTCACGTACTCTGGCTCAACACCTGACGTACAAAACCCAAGAGAAAAAGGAACTGTACGTCAGGTAAAGTCTACAAGAAAGGGTGATAGACTCTACTGCAAGTGTAAGGTAATTTAAGAGCAACGTTTTACTGGTTGATTAACATGCTGTTGTTATGACATGACAGTGATACTATGCAAGAAGTAAGACATTGCAGGAAAGTAAAACATGACAAGCAGTAGCCGTAGCATGTGCTACTAGCTAAGGGACTAAACTAGACGAGATAGAACAAGACAAGAAGTACCGTATGTATCACGAAGGTTCACGCCTTTCGGTCTGTACCAATGGAACGCTCAACCCAAGTACACGGGACAAGACAAGACACGAAGTGTGTCACTAAGGTTCATGCCTTTCGGTCTGTACCAAGGGAGTGCTCAACCTAGTGCATGGGACAAGACAAGACAAGAAGTGTGTCACTAAGGTACACGCTTTTCGGTCTGTATCGAAGGAACGCTCAAGCTAGTGCACGGGACAAGACAAGACAAGAAGTGTGTCACTAAGTTTCACGCCTTTCGATCTGTACCGAGGGAACGCTCAACCTAGTGCACAACTCAAGACAAGACAATACTGAGGGTGACAAGAGAGATTCACGCCTTTCGGTTTGTGGGTGGCCAAACCCGCCAAGCCGAGGGAACGCTCAACCTTTCTCCACCCAAAGTGCTCAAGACAAGACAACCAGAGATCACCCTCGTATGGAGGGCACCTGAAACCCCCGTAGGCTTTTGTGACATGACATGATAGAGTTGAGGAGTTGTTCATTCTAGGGGGTCCACACGCACGCACACACAGAATAACCCTAAGGTGTCAGTTGTTGTTATTGTTGTTGTGCTTAGACTTGTCGTCAAGTCTATGCTGTCAAGGGGGATCCCAGACGCTATCATTTCACGTCCGATTCTCTTTAAATGTACTTTAATATTCTAATAAGGAGATGGCCTAAACGTGGCCGTAAGAGTACAAGTGCAAACCCTTGCCTGCGGTGGCGAGAGCGTCGTCTGTCCGGATTGTCTCGTCGAAGCGTCGCTCGGTAATGGTCCGTATGAAACAGGACAACAGCGATGTCAGGTCGTTCTTTTCATCAATCCTATTATGGTTTGTTTCTAAATTTATCGGGACTACCCTTACAGTCAAAAAGTCACGTCTTTTGATGATTCGTTCAGTCTAAATCGATGTCTACCCTATGTGCACAAAAATTCAGTTTGTTCGTCGATTTTCTACGGTGGATAGTATTTTAAAGATGCATAAATAAAATTTAGTTGTCATTGACGGTTTTTAAATTAGGTTTTGATTCTCTATCGTGGGGATTCTTACAACGTGTTAGAGGACTAACCTTTTGACGTCGTTCAAGAAGCGGATGTCGGGTCTGAACGGCGATGCGTCGGCGTCGTCTGTAACTCCTTGGCCACATGTAGTGCTGCAGGGCACCTGTGGACAGCGAGGTAGTGGCATGAAAAGAGCAAGCAAGTGGTGATCTCTCTCCCGTTGCGGGTAGCGCAATGGATCTTTACGACGGCGGCGACATCGGGGAAAAACATGTGAGTACGGCGACGCATGTGAACTCCGAGGGTCCAAGGGGGCTGTCGTTGATTGAAGTAGGTCAATGGGAGTCGTTCAGCCTGGGGGCTCGTTGACGATGTGAGCGTACGGCGGTGGGTGGCCGTGAGAAATCGAAGAGGACATATTCGCGCAACGGTCGTTGTCGCGTGTCTCCGTGGAAAACCAGCGATGAAAAGCGTAAAAGAAAAATTGTAGTAGCTAAAGGACTTCAAGTGGAATCCAACAGTGGTGGAGTGGTTACTGGAAGTGGTCGGAGGTGGCCATGCACCGGCGTTGAAGATCAGCGCACATATCTGTTAAAAACAGCCAATAGGGCGTGTTTCGACGGGTTTTTGAGGAGATCGAGATGAGAGAAGTGAGAAAGGAGGGATGCAGTTGGTAGGGGGACTCGAGAGGAGTCCAACGGTGGTAGGGTGGTCTTCGTAGGTGTCTGAAGGTGGCCAGGCGATGGGTTTTTCCGGCGATGGCGCAGATCTGTCAAAACTGCCATTGAGGTGCGTTCGAGAGGTGTTTCGAGGAGGTAGAGATGAGAGAAGAGGGTACGAGGAGTTGGAGATGATCGGGGGTCAAAGAGGAGTTGAAAGGGGGTGGTGGTCGCCAGTGACGGCGGCGGATGGCCGACGGGCGCCCCTTTTTCCGGTGATGGGTTCAGCAGCACAGTTTTTTCGGCCAAGCTTGGATCTATGGTGTTTTAAGGGCTTTGGGGAGGTGGAGATGGAGGAGAAGGAGGTGGAGGAGGTCGTGGTCGGAGAGGGAGCTGGGGGCGGCCGTGGGTGGCTGGAGGAGAAGCAAGGGTGGCTAGGGTTGGGTTTTGCATGAGCAATCCAATTCGGCCTGGGTTGTTGTGATTTGAAGAGGATGATTTGCTAAACACACTTTAAAGAGGGTATAAATAAGGGGTGACTAGGAGAGAGGGTGAGTGAGGGGTGTACAAAGTAGGGAATAGTTGGGTGAGGGTAGTGGCTGAATAATAACACATGATACGTACAAATCTTCCCAAGATTTGATTAGCAACAGAATTTTGAAATTGATTTAGGCTTAATGGGCTTGGGTTTTGATTAGCGATTTGGGTGGGCTAAGAGTGTCAGAAAATTACACAAAAAAATCGGGACGACCGTGACGAAGAGAGGCTCGAGAATAGAGTGGTCAATTGTGTGTTTGGTCCATGGAATACGAACAAAAAAATAAAATATCCGACGATTAATTCTAAAGCTATGACGACTCAGCAATCAAACTCGATTTGTGGAAGAACGACCTGTGAAATAACGTTCACTAAAAATCCCACAAATAACTACTCTTTCTTATGGTCACAATGGCATATCACATCGCATAGTCTGAAACTAAGAAGAGGCCAAATAAAATACGCACACGTAAAGAGTCGTTTGCGTTGAAAATACGAACGGTCGAAAAGCGGCCGTTACAGACGGCTACCGCCATTGCGTCAACGAGAGCCACCGAAATATCTCGCAATTCTAGCCCACGAGAGTGTTACAAAGTGGGAGATTAATCTCCTAACCCTAATACAACGTAAGGATTCTATTCCAACTTCGACATCCAACGGCCCTAGCGGCAAGTCCTAAAGCCCTAGTCTTTTATATTTTATTTCTTTCTTTCTTTGTGTGGAATCCCCTATTTGCGACGTTGAGTGACACAACCTTCGCATCCATCACCATTACGACCCTCTATACTCCACATCCAACAATAAACCCGTAATTTTAACTCAACCTAGGAGTAGATAGGTAGTATGGCACCGCTTCCCCGTGTTCGATACCCGCTTGCCACTATACAGTGCGCTTGCGGTAAACGACATCGTTTCGGAATTATTTCCGGCTCGATCAAGTTTATGGCACCGTTTCTGGGGAGGCATTCTGCCATATTATCTATTAACCACAATTAGGTGATTTGATTGCGTTAAGTAAAAACAAAAAAACAAAAAAAACAATAAATAAAACAGAGATAGAGATTTTTCCCCACCACCTGATATTATTATTATCTTTATCTCTTCTTGTACCATTGATATCTTTTCCAGGTTGTTTGTTTTTATTATTCAGGTACAATGGATCAATCTTAGCATTATTCAGGCAATGATTATTCGGCACAGTATGAGACTCCAATGGAAGAATGAGAATATTATTCACATGGCCCATACTATCAGATGGAAGGATATGATCAATATTCAGAGTGCTCTGCCTACTGCGAGTCTTGTGACAAGGAGGGACACATGCCTTACAAAAGCTGTGTTTGTCTCTTAAGTCCTAACCATCCTCTCAATTTGATACTCAATGCATTCATGGCATCGGTAGAGGAGATCATCGCTATCAGTGCTATACAAAATGAGTCACAAGATCGATGGAAGAAAGAAAAGGACGAAATCACCGAGTATCTTTCATCTCTTGAGCCTGTGGAGGAGATGCCTTAGCATATAGAGCCACCTCATCCTTCGACTGATGCCGAGGACCACCCACCAGAGCTTACTGCTCCCACTCAGGGAGATCTTTTTACCCACTTCATTTCTGAATCATGCATCCCATTTGAAATTTATTCTGATTCAGATCTTTTTGACACGTCGTACCTGTTGCAGGACACTTACAATTTTGGACCGGAGGTATGCTTGGACATGACCGGGATTGAAGAATCTGAGAATGAGGAGGAGTTGCCTGATGAGACCCATACTTGTTGGATATGGATGACGTTTGTACACCCTTGTAGGGGATGTACGAGGGAACACGGACCTCGAACGTCACACACACAAAGTCGTGTGCAAAGGGAATCTGTTCCCTTGCGGAGAGGATCTCTAGAATAATGGGAATGTCGCATTATATGTGCATAAGTGCATGCGACATATGGCTAATAAAGGGGTAATATCTTAAGCTTATGTTGTACCATGCATATGGTACAACTTAAGCTTATAATATGCCATGTATGATGGTACACCTTAGTTAAATTGTTCCAAAGGAACAATTACTCCTAAAATAACTACCTTGGGGGCTATAAATAAGACCCAAGGGTTAGCCATTTCCTTACACTTTGGCATGGTATTCATGCCTTGCATTTCATTCTAATGAAGCTCTGCCGAAATCCTTCCTCTCTCTTTATCCAAGTTCTTAATCTAAAAGTAGAGATTTAGATTGTGGATTTAGTAGCCTTACTCCGTTCGTGAGAAGACTCGATCCGTCGTGGCGAATCCGAAGGCGAAGTTCCGAGACTACCGTGCCGCATACGCAAGCGTAAGTCTCAACTTCATTTATCGATCCTAACGCTGTTTTGACAGGTTCCAAACAATGGTATCAGAGCCATACGGGTTCGCCCCGGTCAAAACCACCGCCAAGTCGAACCGATGAACGAGGCGTTGTCTTTTTCACGAATGGGTATCCTACCATTACGGATATGGTAGGAACGCTTCATGACGGAGAGAACGCAGTGGTTGTTCTTTTCATGTTAGGGTCTTCTGTCATTACGGATATGGCAGGAACTCTCCGTGACGGGAAGAACCGACCGTTCACGTAGTATGTTATTTTTCATTTTTGGCACACGGCCATTAGAAAATAACTACTTTCTCGACGAACGGGTGCTTCATCGACGAACGGGTGCTTCACCGGAGAAGAAGATGGTGGTTATTCCCATCGGGGAAGATGAATTTTAGTGCATGTGCACCATGGCCAAATGGGCTATGAAGGCCATGCACCCCCTCCCCATGCGGAGGGGGTTGGCTACGGCCAATAACCACCACGGCCACCCCTCCGACGGGGTGTGCGGCAACCCCATTCAAAGGGGGTGGCCGGCCATGGCCATATGGGCCATGGCCGGCCAATGCCAAAATGGCCTTGGCCATAACCGGCCATGGCCAGGCCGGCAGTGGCCGGCCAAGGCCAGGCCAGCAGTGGCCGGCCTCGGCCAAGGCCAGGGGTCGACCTGGCCGGCCTTGGCAGAAGCCAGGCCTCGGCCAGGGCCTGGCCGGCCTCGGCCAGGGCAGAGGCCCTGGCCGGCCCTTGGCCAGCCTCGGCCAGGGCAGAGGCCCTGGCCGGGAGAAGTTTCAGACCATTTTTTTGGTCGACCAATTTGGGTGTTTTGGTCGACCAATTCGGCAGAAGGTCTTGGTCGATCACGAACTTGCCGACTAACCCATACGGGGTGACAAAAGGCCTTGGTCAAACACGAATGTGCCGACTAGTCCATACGGGGCTAACGACAGTCATCTACTCTTGTTTTATAAAATTTTTTTTGGGCTCTACTCCTTGAAGATTAGCCTTAGTGCTCTACTTCATACGAGATTAGCCATGTCATTGTGCTCTACTCTACGGAGATTAGCCAATGTACTTATGACATTGTGCTCTACTCTACGGAGATTAGCCAATGTATTTCAAATTTTTGAAAAAAGGTGTTTTCAAATAGGTTATGTCCCGTCCTTAATCGGGATACCGCAATTTAGAATTCCAAGTCCTACCATGATCCGGCCATGGTTATCTAACCCATGGGTGTGTAGAACAGGTCTCGTGGCTTGGCAATTGTTGCGCTAAAATTCTTTGCGCAAACTCTCACCTATTCCATTTTGAAAGATATGTTTTTCAAAAGTATTTTTCCGCTGCTGATACCATACGAGTATTATTTCTGATTTCTTTTTACATGAGACAAGTAAGAGGGATAATTTGAAAGTTACTTCTAGATGGTAGTTGGGAACGTAGTGAACTTCTCGATTCTAGAGTAACATTTCAGCTTATCCAAGGAACTTATCAAGTGTTTAAAGAATCGAAACTTTATGCATAGAA
This sequence comes from Scilla litardierei, assembly GCA_030789695.1. Classification (NCBI taxonomy): domain Eukaryota; kingdom Viridiplantae; phylum Streptophyta; class Magnoliopsida; order Asparagales; family Asparagaceae; genus Scilla; species Scilla litardierei. Next base: position 63,673 of record JAULAV010007716.1, on the reverse strand, counting down.
TTTTGATCGTGTTTTTCATTTTCTTTGCAGTTTTTTGATTCGAATATGTCTACCGCTTCTAAGAACATTGTCGCCGAGCTTAACAAATGTGAGAAGCTCAACGGCGACAATTATAAACTATGGTCAATAAAAATCCAATATGTTTTGGAGGAGCAAGATGTGCTTGAAACACTCCAAAACATAATGGAAGAACCTGAGTTGGGCAATACAGCCCAACACAAGAGGGACCGAGAAGCTTATGAGACTTGGACTCGAAAGAACAAAATAGCACGTATTACGTTACTGTCCGCAATGGACAATGACATAATGCGTCTATTTCGGAAATTCGACCTAGCCAAAGACATATGGTCTGGGCTAGTGTTTGGTGGAACTTCGGTAACCAAACTCCGCTCCTTAAATATTCAATTTGACTCGTACAAAATGCGACGAGATCAATCTATGAAAAAGCATCTTCGCCACATGGCGAATCTCATAGCTGAATTGAAGGATGCGGGTCTTACGCTGTCTGACGAACAGCAGATCCAAGCAGTCATTTGTTCACTCCCAGATAGCTGGGATAACATGAAAATGCACCTCACTCATAATGAGTGCATTAAAACTTTAAGCGATGTATCCAAACACCTCGAACTCGAGGAAGAGCGGATTCAAGCCGCAAAACCTAGTGCCGAAGTGCACATGGCCGCTAGTTCCTCACATGGAGGAAAGAAGCGAAAGGATAAACGCTTAAGGTTTGTGAACAAACGAAAGCAAGAACCGGAAACCTCAAAGAAGACTAAGAACAAAAAGTGGCAAAAGAATGTGCACTCAAAGAAGAAAAACTTGAAGAAGATCAAGTGCTTTAAGTGCAACAAGTACGGTCACTTCGCCCGTACATGTACGGATGGAAGTGATAAGGTAACTTGTAGGACTAGTTACATATGTGTTTCTAGTTCTATGTTTCTTGCTGAATCTAACTATTTTTGGTTGATTGATTCAGGGGCCACGGACCACGTAGCGAAGGACAGAAGGTTCTTCGTAGAGTATCGAAGGATAACTCAAGGAACAAAGTGGATATACGTCGGTAACAACACTCGTGTTGAAGTCAAAGGCGTCGGAACATGCAAGCTAGTTCTCGACAACGGCCGGACTCTATTATTGCACGACGTCCTCTTTGCTCCAGATATTCGAAGGAATATCGTATCTGTGGTCATGTTAATGTCTTTAGGTTATGAATGGAGGTTCTATAAACAAAAGGTTGACCTTGTTTGTAATAGTTCTTTAATTGGGTCGGGTAATGTTTGTAATGGATTGATTGTTTTGAACACTATGTATGATGATTCTTCTTCTATTAATGAAAGTTTCCATTTGACAAATGCTTCTAATTCTGAATCTGAGATCATTTGTTGGCATGCAAGACTTGGTCACATTGGACCAACTAGAATGGATAGACTTGCCAAAAGTGGCTTGCTATCTAATGTTTCAAAAGTTGAAATGTCAACTTGCGAACATTGTCTTGTAGGAAAAACTTGTCGCAAGCCGTTTGGAACTGGCACAAGGGCCGAAGTTCCATTACAGCTTATCCATTCGGACATTTGCGGTCCAATGAATGTTAAGACAAGACGCGGGAAGTCCTATTTCATCACCTTCATTGATGACTTCACCCGTTTCGGTCACATTTATTTGATTTCCCACAAACATGAAGTTTTATCTTGCTTCAAAAACTATATGAGTTTAGTGGAAAATCAACTAGATCGCAAGATAAAGGTCTTGCGGACCGATCGGGGTGGAGAATATCAATCAACGAGTTTTAAGGAACTCTGTGATGAAAAAGGCATAGTTCATCAAATAACTATGCCTTATACTCCACAACAAAACGGTGTTGCGGAAAGAAGAAATAGGACATTGATGGAAATGGTCCGATCAATGATGTCTCAGGCAAATTTGTCCATCACCTTTTGGGGTGATGCATTATTGACGGCAGCATTCATCTTAAACCGTGTACCCTCGAAGTCGGTAAGTTCCACTCCTTATGAGTTGTGGAACAATAGAACTCCAGACTTAAGCATTCTAAAACGTTGGGGTTGTGCCTCTTACGCACATTTATCCTCTCACAAATATGGCAAACTTGGGCCACGTGGGAGGAAGTGTATCTTCATCCGATACGCTGAAAACTCCAAAGGATATGTTTTCGTCGGTCAAGAGGACAATGGGGGTCTAATAGAATTCGAATCGAGGAATGTTGTCTTCTTGGAAAACGAGTTTCCAAGACAGGGTGAGATAAGTCAAGACTTATCCTTGTTTGAGACTTGGGATCAAGAAGGATTGGAACGTTCGAGTGGGAGAATCCTTGGTGAAGAAGAAAATACGTTTCAAACTTCACCAATGGATGATACGAACGATACCAATCCTATTCCAAGTGGGAGTGATGTTATTCCAAGTGGGAGTGATGTCATTCCAAGTGGGAGTGATCAAACTCAAGCAAGACGTAGTAATCGAACGAGGCTAACACCTCTGAGATTTGAGGATGAATTTCCTCAAACATTCATGACATTACTACAAGATGATGACGAACCTGCAAATTTCAAACAGGCCGTCACTTGCCCTGCTAAAGATAAATGGATAGCGGCGATGGAAGAAGAACTTCAATCCATGAAAACAAACCAAGTCTGGGACTTGGTTGATTTACCTAAGGGACGTAGAGCCATTGGGAACAAGTGGGTTCTCAAAATCAAGCATAAGGCTGATGGCTCCATCGAGAAATATAAAGCTCGCCTTGTTGCGAAAGGTTTCACGCAACAGGAAGGAATAGACTACGAAGAGACTTTCTCTCCTGTCGTGCGTTTTACCTCCATTCGCTTAATTCTGGCAATGGTGGCTTGTTTGGACCTCGAGTTACATCAGATGGATGTAAAGACTGCTTTTCTTAACGGAGAACTAGATGAGGAGATCTACATGGAACAACCAAACGGGTTCGTAGAAGAAGAAAACAAACATAAGGTTTGTAAACTTTGTAAATCCATATATGGTCTTAAACAATCCTCAAGGCAGTGGTATATGCGATTTCAAGAAGTCGTTTTGTCGTATGGTTTCTTCATGCTCGACGAAGACAACTGCGTATACATTAAGAGGATTAAGAACAAGTATGTAATTATGTCTCTTTATGTAGATGACATACTTATAGCCGGAAATGATAAGCATCTTATCATGGATATCAAAGCTTGGCTTTCATCCGTCTTTGAAATGAAAGACATGGGAGAAGCTGCATATATCCTTGGGGTTAAGATCTCAAGGAATCGTTTCAAGAAACTTCTTTCTCTCTCTCAAGAGACATATATAAAGAAAGTTTTAGAACGATTTAATATGCAGGACTGCAAGCCAATTGATACTCCAATAAGCAAAGGCGAGGGTCTATGTTTGGAAATGTGTCCCAAAGATCCAAAAGAAAAGAAAGCTATGGAAAAGGTTCCATACTCCAGTGCTGTCGGGAGTCTGATGTACGCCATGATGTGTACCAGACCAGACATTTGCTATGCTGTTGGTATGGTAAGCCGTTACCAATCCAACCCAGGACAGGCACACTGGAAAGCGGTGAATAGGATATTAAGGTACCTCAAAGGGACTGCGGACTATGCGTTGTGCTATCAAGGCAATACCTTGAGACTCGAAGGCTATACCGATGCTGATTGGGCAGGTGATCTTGACAAGCGAAGATCTACCTCAGGCTTTGTTTTCTTGCTCGGGAATGGTGCAATATCCTGGAGCAGCAAGAAGCAAACCGGCATCGCCCTATCAACCATGGAAGCCGAATTTGTAGCATTCAGCATGGCGGTCCAAGAAGCTGTTTGGCTTAGGAAATTCTTAGACAGGCTAACGGATGCCACTGACTCGAGCACTGTTCCTATATACAGTGATAGTCAAGCTTCGATTGCATATGTCAAAGATCCAAAATTTCATTGTAAGACCAAACCCATTGATATTCGATTCAAGTTTGCGAAGGACTATGACAAACGGAAGGAAGTATACATATGATACATATCCACGCATAAAATGATAGCGTATCCCCTTACTAAGGCGATCCTCAAAGATGTGTTCTTCAAACACTTATCATCTATGGGAATGCATAGGTGCTGAGCTGTATCATGTAATATTTCCCATGTCTATAGAAGATCAAAGTTTAATAAAAGGAAGAAGTTCTTTTATATATTGCATACAAGTTTCTTACAAATGATTTTATACATTTGTGTTTAAGTCTCAGCTATTTTATTGTGTGTATGTCAGACAGATTAAGGTTGGCTCTCTCACATGAGCAACCGCCTTATCTTATCAGATGGATAAGATAGAGATGAGACTAGTTTAAAGTCAAAATCATTAGACGAATGATTTAGAGTCGTGACTTAAACAAGATAGTCGAATGAAAGATCTGCATCATATGGATGCTTACAAAAGATCTGAGATCTGTATCACAAGGATATTTAAAATAGATCTCATAGGATTTTTTTTTAAATCCTATCTGTCTTATGCAGGATGAGAGTCCGGGAATATTTCACTAGTAGTAAGGGGACTCAAAAGATAGGCACTGTGGTGTCTGATCTTTCATCCGTACAACATCATTAAGACATACTCTCCCTGGGAAAGGAGTGATGTTGTAATACGTGTTCATACCACGTATGCATTTCGACCACTGAGTTAGTAGCAATAGTGTTTTCTATTATGTGAGACTCAAAGGCCATATGGGTCTTAACTCTTACCCTCAAGGAATCCAATTGGTTCCTTTAGATTTGACGAGATGATCGCTATCTTAGCGTGTTGCTAATGGGCTATGATAATTCGGCTCGGCGGGGCACGTTAGAAAAGCAAATCAAGTCAAGATCAGAAGGTTCGTAAGAAGAGGAAGATTGATTTCATATTCGCATTTGGACTTTAATGATTCAAAGCTGGCCAGCCAATTGTAATCCAGATGGGATTCAATTGTTGAATATAAAGTATAAGAAATGTGAAGAAATAATCTAGGGTAAAGCATGCGTTGAACTACTCAACTTTGCACCTTCGAGGTCGTTGTGTATCTCTAACAAGTGCACAACAACAGACTCTACGCGCATGACGGTCGCACGGTCTATTTCTCGGTATGATAGATGAAAGAACTAAGAGAAAGACGTTCTCTTACAATCCCCTCAAGTGTGAGTGGGAGATGTTGGATATGGATGACGTTTGTACACCCTTGTAGGGGATGTACGAGGGAACACGGACCTCGAACGTCACACACACAAAGTCGTGTGCAAAGGGAATCTGTTCCCTTGCGGAGAGGATCTCTAGAATAATGGGAAAGTCGCATTATATGTGCATAAGTGCATGCGACATATGGCTAATAAAGGGGTAATATCTTAAGCTTATGTTGTACCATGCATATGGTACAACTTAAGCTTATAATGTGCCATGTATGATGGTACACCTTAGTTAAATTGTTCCAAAGGAACAATTACTCCTAAAATAACTACCTTGGGGGCTATAAATAAGACCCAAGGGTTAGCCATTTCCTTACACTTTGGCATGGTATTCATGCCTTGCATTTCATTCTAGCGAAGCTCTGCCGAAATCCTTCATCTCTCTTTATCCAAGTTCTTAATCTAAAAGTAGAGATTTAGATTGTGGATTTAGTAGCCTTACTCCATTCGTGAGAAGACTCGATCCGTCATGGCGAATCCGAAGGCAAAGTTCCGAGACTACCGTGCCGCATACGCAAGCGTAAGTCTCAACTTCATTTATCGATCCTAACGCTATTTTGACAGGTTCCAACAATACTCATATGCCAAAGCTGCCTGAAAAGCCTGAGAATAACAACAAGGAGCTTCTTGTTGTGGTACATGAGAGCAGAGATATATTTTTAGGGAAGTATCATCTACCTATTTTTACTTTACATATTTCTTTTGACGATCTTGTTTGGAAAAATTTTATTTTGGGGAAAAATTTTCCACATCAGATTGATGCGTTTTATCTCTTTCAAGATACATGTGGAGTCCTTGGGGAGATGCTGGGAGCCGCATTTCTGGAATCTAATGAAGCTCGTGGAGATACACACCTGGCGGGGCCACGAAAAGTGCAGATAGAGTAGCTGTAGGATCCTGACAAAACAACGTTAGGATCGAATAATAAAGTCGAGACTTAGCTTGAGTACGCGGCACCGTAATCTCGGAACTTCGCCCTCGGATTTGCCACAACGGTCGATACTTCGTCATAGAGGATCGAAGCAGAGTTTCACCGCCTAAATCTCTAACTAGAAGAGGATTTTAATGGAAGGGAGAAGAAGAACATAAGATGCCTTTTGCAAACTTATGGCATGAATGGGGTGGAATGAATGCCTTACCCTTGGGTCCTATTTATAGGCTTTAGGGGTGGTTATTGTATGAAATAACCAATTATAAGCTTATTAGCCTATAAAAGCGCATTCATTTATCCTCTTCTTCATTCACTTATCAAGTGCCTTTATGCACTTATAAAGTGACTTTTTCCACTTATCGAGTGGCTTTTTCCACTTATCGAGTGGTCCTTTTCACACGAGAAAAGGTTCCCTTCGTGCACGCCTTCGTGCACGTGACATCTGAGGTCTGTATACCCTCATACAACCCCTCATGGGTGTATTCGTGTCGTCCATATCCAACATCTCCCACTCACACTTGAGGGGATTGTAAGGAAACATCTTTTCCTTTTACTCTTCTGTTTGTCATACCGAGAAATAGGCCGTGTGACCGTCATGCGCATAGAGTCCGATGTTGTGCACTTGTTAGAGATACACAATACCCCTCGAGGTGCAAAGTTGAGTAGATCAACGCATGCTTTACCCTAGATTATTTCTTCACATTTCTTATACTTTACATTCAACAATTGAATCCCATCTGGATTACAATTGGCTGGCCAGCTTTGAATCTCTAAAGACCAAATGTGAATATGAAATTAATCTTCCTCTTCTTGCGAACCTTTTGATCTTGACTTGACTCGCTTTTCTAACATGCCTCGCCGGACCGAATTAACCATAGTCCATAAGCAACATGCTAAGATAGCAATCACCCAGTCAAATCTTAAGGAACCAATTAGAGTCCATAAGGGTAACGAGTTAAGACCCATGTGGTCTTTGGGTCTCACATAATAGTAAACATAATTACTATTCTAACCCAATGGTCAAAAATGCATACGTAGTATGAATACGTATTACAACATCACTCCTTTCCCAGGGAGTGTATGTCTTAATGATGTTGTAAGGATGATAACCAGACACCACAATGTCTGACTTTGAGTCCCTTTTAATACTCAAATAATCTTCTGGACTCACATCCCGCATAAGACATATAGGATTTCAAAATCCTCTTAGATCTTTTGAAAACATCCATATGATGCAGATCTTTCACACGACCATTTTTTTTAAGTCATGACTCTAAATCGTCCGTCTGACGATTTTGACTTTAAACAGGTCTCATCTTCATTTTACCCGTCTGATAAAATAAGGCGGTTGCTCATGTGAGAGAGCCAACCTTAATCTGTCCGACATACTAAAAATTCAGCTGAGATTTCAAAAAAAATGTACACAAACATTTCTTAAGAAATTCATATGCAATGTTGAAAAGAACTTATTCTTTTCAGACATGGGAATTCACATTGGTACAACTCAGCTCTTACGCAATCCTTGAGATGATAAGTGTTTGTAAAACACATCTCTTGGGATCGCTTTCGTAAGCAGATCCGCTATCATCTCATGCGTAGATATGTACCTTATGTCTACCTTCTTGGTTTTATCATAGTCTTTTGCAAGTCTGCAGTTCCTTTAAGATACTGCATTATCCTCTTAACCGCTTTCCAGTGTTCTTGCCCTGGGTTGGATTGGTAACGACTTACCATTCCAATGGCAAAATAGATGTCCGATCTTGTACGCATCATAGCGTACATAAGACTACCAACTGCACTGGAATATGGAACTTTTTCCATAATTTCCTTTTCCTTTTGGTTCTTTAGACATGATTTCAGACATAAATTATCGCATCTGCTTATAGGAGTATCAATGGACTTGCAGTCCTACATATTAAACCGTTCTAGAACCTTCTTTATGTAAGTCTCTTGTGAAAGAGAAAGAAGTTTCTTTGAACGATTCCTTGAAATCTTAATTCCAAGGATATATGTGGCTTCTCCCATGTCTTTCATCTCAAAAACTGATGAAAGTCAAGCCTTGATATCCATCACAAAGCCCTTGTCATTTCCGATTATTAAAATTTCATCTACATATAGAGACATAATAACATACTTGCTTTTAATCCTCTTGACATATACACAGTTATCTTCATCAAGCATGGAAAATCCATTTGATAAGACAACTTCTTGAAATCGTATATACCATTGCCTCGAGGATTGTTTAAGACCATATATGGACTTACGAAGTTTACAAACCTTATGTTCGTTTCTTTCTTTTACAAACCCTGTTGGTTGTTCCATATAGATCTCCTCGTCCAATTCTCCATTGAGAAAGGCAGTCTTTACATCCATCTGATGTAATTCGAGGTCTAAGCAAGCTACCATTGCCTGAATCAGGCGAATCGAGGTAAAACGCACAACAGGTGAGAAGGTCTCTTCGTAGTTTATCCCTTCCTGTTGCGTAAAACCTTTCGCGACAAGGCGAGCTTTATATTTGTCTATAGAGCCATCAGCCTTATGATTGATCTTGAGAACCCATTTGTTCCCAATTGCTCTACGTCCTCTGGGTAAGTTAACTAAGTCCCAGACTTGGTTAACTTTCATGGATTCCAATTCCTCCTTCATCGCTTCCATCCATTTGTCTTTTGCAGGGCATGATACGGCCTGTTTGAAAGTAGCAGGCTCGTCATCATCTTGTAGTAAAGTCATAAAGGTTTGCGGAAATTCCTCCTCAAATCTTAGAGGAGCCAACCTTGTACGACTACTATGTCGTATTTGAGATTTTCAAGTCCTTGTTGACTCGAATTTAGATCAATTCTAATATCACTCCCATTTGGAATGTCGTTAGAAATGCTCCCACTTGGATCATTATTCCCGTATGGAATAGGATTAGTATCATTCGAATGCTCCCACTTGGATCATTATTCCTGTATGGAATAGGATTAGTATCATTCGTATCATCCATTGGTGAAGTTTGAAACGTATTTTCTTCTTCACCAAGAATTCTCCCACTCGAATGAGGTAATCCTTCTTGATCATTAATCTCAAATAGAGATAAGTCCTGACTTATCTCGCCCTGTCTTGGAAACTCGTTTTCCAAGAAAGTGACATCCCTCGACTCAATTTCAATTAGACCACCATTGTCTTCCTAACTAATGAAAACATAACCTTTGGAGTTCTCTGCGTATCGTATAAAGATACATTTCCTTCCCCGTGGCCCAAGTTTGCCATACTTATGGGAGGAAATATGTGCGTATGATGCACATCCCCAAGGTTTTAAAAAATGTTTAAGTCCGGAGACCTTTGGTTCCACAACTCATAAGGAGTGGAGCTAACTGATTTCGAGGGTACGCGGTTCAAAATAAAAGTGGTCGTTAATAATGCATCACCCCAAAAGGTGGTTGGCAAGTTAGCTTGCGCCATTATTGAACGGACCATTTCCATTAAAGTCCTACTCCTCCTTTCAGCAACACCATTTTGTTGAGGAGTATAAGGCATAGTTACCTGATGTACTATGCCCTTTTCATCACAAAGTTCCTTAAAACTTGTTGATTGATATTCACCGCCCCTATCGGTTCACAAGACCTTAATCTTGCGATCTAATTGATTCTCCACTAAACTCATATAGTTTTTAAAGCATGTTAATGCTTCACTTTTGTGGGATATCAAATAGATATGTCCGAATCGGGTGAAATCATCAATAAAAGTGATGAAATAGGACTTCCTGCGCCTTGTCTTGACATTCATCGGACCACATATGTCCGAATGGATGAGCTGTAATGGAACCTCGGCCTTTGTGCCGGTTCCAAACGGCTTGCGACAAGATTTCCCGACAAGGCAATGTTCGCAGGTCGACATATCGACCTTTGAAACATTAGATAGAAAGCCACGTTTGGCAAGTCTATCCATACGCGTTGGTCCAATATGACCACGCCTTGCGTGCCAATAAATTATATCAGACTCATAAGTCGAAAAATTTGCATCAAGGAAATTTTCATTACGATCAGAGGAATCATACATAGTATTTAATACAATAAATCCATTAAATACATACCCAGTGCCAATTAAGGTATTATTACAAAAACAAGTCCCCTTTACAATTTTGAAAGAACCAGCTATAACCAAGACACATTAACACGACCACAGATATAATATTCCTTCGAATATCTGGAGCGAAGAGGATATCATGAAGTAGGAGAGTGCGGCCGTTGTCCAAGACTAGCTTACAAGTCCCAACGCCTTTCACTTCAACACGTGTGTTGTTTCCTACATAGATCCACTTCGTTCCTTGGGGTATCCGGTGATACTCCACGAAGGACCGTCTGTCCTTTGCTATGTGGTCGGTGGCACCTGAATCAATTATCCAAAATGGATTAGATTCCACAAGAAAAATTTGAACTAGAAACACATATGTAACTAGTATAATTACAAGTTACCTCGTCACCTCCACTCGTACATGAACGAGCATAGTGACCGAGCTTGTTGCACTTGAAGCACTTAATCCTCTTCAAGTCTTTCTTCTTGTTCCATTTCTTGTGCCCACCCTTATGTTTGGGTTGCTTGGTAGACTCAGGTTGCTTATTACGTTCATTAAAAGACTTCGAACGATCTTTACGTTTCTGTCCCCCGTGTGAGGAACTAGCAACCATGTGCACTTCTGCACTTGGCTTGGCAGCCGCAAGCCGCTCTTCCTCTAATTCGAAGTGCTTGGAAACATCGTTTAAGGTCTTGATGCTCTCATTATGAGTGAGATGCATCTTCATCTGGTCCCACCCATTTGGTAGGGAACGTATGACTGCTTGGATTTGTTGCTCATCAGTGAGCACATGACCTGCATCCTTTAACTCTGAGATTAGATTCGCCATATGTCGCAGATGTTTCCCTATGGAATGATCTGGACATTTCTTATATGAATCAAATCTTATAGTTAAGGCGCGAAGTTTGGACACCGATGTGCCACCAAACTTCTCCTCAAGCTTGGACCATATGTCCATGGCTAAGTCATGCTCTCGGAAGATGCGCATTATTTCATCGGCCATACTGCTTAATAACGTAATGCGGGCTATCTTATTCTTCCGAGACCAAGCATCAAAAGCTTCTTTGTCTCATCTGTGTTGGGCCGTAGTGCCCAACTCGGGTTCAATCATTACGTTCTTTAGAGTTTCGAGCACTTCTCGCTCCTCTAAAACGTATTGTATCTTGATGGACCAAAGTTTGTAATTATCGCCGTTGAGTTTTTCACCTCTGTTTAACTCAGCGACGATATTCTTTGAAGTGGAAGACATTTTACTTTTAAAATGCTGCAAAAAGACACAAAACCGAAGTTTTGATCAAACACATTGCATTGAAAATTCTTAAAATATAATTCCCACTTGAAATGATAATAGAATATCCCATTTGGATAGTTCTAATTTCAACTCCCACTTGGAATGACATTTATAATTTGATAAGTTACTTTCGAAAAATATTGAATGTGTTACTCTAGAATCGAAAAGGTCACTACGTTTCCAATCACCATCTAGAGTAACTTTCAATATTTCCCCATCACTTTATCAAATAGAAGTACTCGTATAGTACTTTGCAGCGGAAAAGCGTTTTTGAAAACGTATTTTTCAAAACGTATGAAAAACGTATTTTTTTCAAAAAAATTGTGTATTTCAACCTAGTACCCTTATGATACTAGTGAAATATTCGGCACTTCCTGGCCATTTGCCGGGGATGAGTCGTAGCCATGCCAAGGCCGAATTCATCTTCCTTCCGAAGTGAGAGTTGCCATCGCAACTTGGCCAAAACCGGATCCCCTCTTGGGAAAAATGCGATATTTCAACTTAGTACCCTTATGATACTAGTGAAATGTACGGTAATCCCTGGCCATTTGCCGGGATGAGTCGTACTTGTACCAAGGCCGGATCCCCCATTTGGGGATTTTTCTGCAAGCCATCGTCGCCGGCTCCCGTATGGATCCGGGCACTTCCCCCCTTATAGGAGAATTTTGCCACAGACGACTGTCGTTAGCCCCGTATGGGCTAGTCGACATGTTCGTGTTCGACCAAGGCCTTTTGCCACCCCGTATGGGCTAGTCGGTATGTTCGTGTTCGACCAAGGCCTTTTTGCCGAATTGGTCGACCAAAACTCCCAAATTAGTCGACCAACCAATGATCTGGCACCCCTCTCGGCCAGGGCCTCTGCCCTGGCCGAGGCTGGCCAAGGGGCCGGCCAGGGCCGGCCAGGGCCTGGCCCATTGGCCAGGGCCTCTGCCCTGGCCGAGGCCGGCCAGGGCCTGGCCCTGGCCTGAGGCCAGGGCATTGGCCCTGGCCACTACCAGTTCCGGCAGGCCGGCCAGGCCGGCCCTGGCCCCTGCCAGGGTTGGCCAGGCCGGCCCCTGGCCTTGGCCGAGGCCGGCCAGGGCCCCCTGGCCCTGGCCTGGTCTCGGCCAGGCCTGGCCTTGGCCACGGCCAGGGCCCCCTGGCCCTGGCCGGGGCCGGCCAGGTCCGGCCATGGCCATGGCCGGCTATGGCCGGGCCATGGCCTTCTTGCCTTGGCCGGCCATGGCCCATATGGCCTTGGCCGGCCACCCCTTCGCATCGGTTTGGCCGCACACCCCCGCCGGAGGGGTGGCCGTGGTGGTTATTGGCCGTAGCCAACCCCCTCCGCATGAGGAGGGGGGATGCGTTGCCTCCATAGCCCATTTGGCCATGGTGATCATGCACCAAAAGTCATTTTCCCCGATGGGAATAACTTCCATCTTCTTACTCAATGAAGCACCCATTCGTCGATGAAGCACCCGTTCGTCGAGAAAGTAGTTATTCTCTAATGGCCGTGTGCCAAAATGAAAAATTAACATACTTAAAAATTCGTAAACTACGCGCTCCACATGAAGAGAGTTCACATTCCCTATGAATGGAGACTCAGCATCCATGAAGAGAGCGAGCTTGACGATATGAACGGTCAGTTCTTCCCGTCACAGAGAGTTCCTACCATATCCGTAATGGTAGGAGACCCTAACATGAAAAGAACAACCGCTGCGTTCTCTCCGTCATGAAGCGTTCCTACCATATCCATAATGGTAGGATACCCATTCGTGAAAAAGACAACGCCTCGTTCATCGGTTCGACGGGGCGGCGGTTTGACCTGGGCAAACCCGTATGGCTTTGATACCAATGTAGGATCCTGACAAAACAACGTTAGGATCGAATAATAAAGTCGAGACTTACGCTTGCGTACGCGGCACCGTAATCTCGGAACTTCACCCTCGGATTTGCCATAACGGTCGATACTTCGTCACAGAGGATCGAAGCAGAGTTTCACCGCCTAAATCTCTAACTAGAAGAGGATTTTAATGGAAGGGAGAAGAAGAACATATGATGCCTTTTGCAAACTTATGGCATGAATGGGGTGGAATGAATGCATTACCCTTGGGTCCTATTTATAGGCTTTAGGGGTGGTTATTGTAGGAAATAACCAATTATAAGCTTATTAGCCTATAAAAGCGCATTCATTTATCCTCTTATTCATTCACTTATCAAGTGCCTTTATGCACTTATAAAGTGACTTTTTCCACTTATCGAGTGGTTTTTTCCACTTATCGAGTGGTCCTTTTCACACGAGAAAAGGTTCCCTTCGTGCACGCCTTCGTGCACGCGACATCTGAGGTCCGTATACCCTCATACATCCCCTCATGGGTGTATTCGTGTCATCCATATCCAACAGTAGCTACCTGCACCGGTAAAGATATTGGACCCGCCTTTTGCTACAGGTGGTACCACTCTAGTAGTAGTATTTTATGCTTTCTATAAACACGAATCCTCTTCACACCGAGAGGACCGTATATGATTTTATATGTTTCTTAGTTTAATAAATTCACCCCATATGATGGCTCAAGTATCTTTTGCACCCAACCCATTATTTATCACACATGCCCATCCTTGTATTTGGTGCTTATTTCATCTCTCTCTCTCCAATTTTTATGTGATGTTTAAGCTTGGGGGAGAGAAACTATTTTGTTGAGTGGCCCCCATATATTGTCGTTGTCCTCTATTTATATCATACATACATTGAGGACAATGTGATGTTTAAGCTTGGGGGAGTGCGTAGTGCACATACTTTGCTTCATCATGAAACACACTTCGAAATTTCCATATGAGCCATGTTCACTTCTATATTTATGTCTCATATGCTTCATTTTCTATGAAATATCGTGGAATTAATTTTTTTATGAACTCTGACATATGTTAGATTCGAGTTCTATTCATTGATTAGTGTATCTTTGTTAATATGCTTTTTCATAGTAGAATCCATAGTTCCACAACCATACTCTCGAAACAGTTAAGCTAAAAATGAATGAATCAAAATCTGAACATTATTTGACTCCTGCATGATTTGATTTATAATTCTATTGCCTTATGGATATTTAATGATTCAAAAGAGATAGGATAACCCATCGACAACCAAAGTAGTGATGATTAGGATTTCTGAAACCGAGCCATGTCTAAATTCTATGCCTTTTCTTTTTCTTTTGTGAATAGCCCATAAATGATCTTTGGTCATGTTTTGCATTCCATCGTGTTTACGTGAGTTTGCAAAAATCCCAAAAAATGCAAAAACCAAATAAATATCCCGAATAAAAGGCCCTATGGGTTCTTCATAACCCAATGCCCTAAGACCAGCTGGTCTGGGATGCATAGGCTACTTTTTGTATATATTGAGTTATCTCGTGTATATAAAGAAAAAAATGCATATGAAATATTCGTATAGCCAAAAACAATATAAAACTACAAAATCCCATATCCTTATCTCCATTTCTAAATAGAACTAAGACATGACAATGTTGATGGGTTCTAGGAGTCTTGAAATGGTTGTAGTGTGGTGATGCCTTACCTTGATTGGATTTGCTAAATTCATTCCATGAAGTATAACAAAATACCACGCATGCTTGAAAAAGTTTGATCATGACATATTATACTGTTTAGAGAATGAGTTGTGGACATTGGTTTCATTTCTGTCAACTTAGTATATTGCATGATAAAGTATAATATGATATAGCTCTACTCTCAGTTTATCACTTATCACGTTCATTACATTTATCGAAATCCACGTTATTTTAATTCAAGCGAGATTTAAGTATTTGTTGTGTATATGTGTTCTAATTTCATATTGACACGTGTTCACGAGAGCTTACATACCTTGGGTTCTTCTATTTTCTGAATTTATGATCGAACCCCTAGTCTCTGTTACACGCCACCGCCTCGCATCTCCATTGTATCCCTCTCTCGTGTTCGCTTCTTACTAATCTTCCTCGAGGACGAGTAAGAGGTAAGCTATGGGGAATTTTGATGTGTCATTATATTCCACATTTTATCTAAATGATTACACGTCAAAATGATTGCTCATTTATATATTTCATACGCTTTTACGTTGTTATTTAGAATAATATGACTTTCGGAGCGTTTATATCCATTTCAGGGATTTGGGACGATATTGGAGCAATTCAGAGTCAATAAACATGAGAGAACCAATGAAACTCATAATGACATGCTCGAGGTGCCAAAGAAGAAGATTGGAGCAAGGAAGGGGCAAGAGAGAAGGTCGCTCGATAGAGCTATGATGCGGCGAAGGAATCGAGCGACCCGAAGGGCTGGAAATAGGACATCCGTGCACTCTTTTAAAATTTTCTATTACATGAGACTTTTCAGTATTTTTATCATATTTTTCCCAAATATTACACTTCAAGAAGGTTCCAACTCCACCAAGAACGTGTGAATCGGAGGTCAGATGAGCCCAGGGGAATTTCTGCAAGCTGATGCTGCAGTGCTGAAATTCTGCTGAAATCTGTTTGACACCTACTCAACAGAGCAGAGGAATCTCCTCGACCAAGTAGGGTGAAAATTCTACTGAAATCTGTCAAATGCTGCTGTTCGACACTACTTGACCGAGCAGTTGATTGCTCGACCGAGCAGAGTGCTGAAATATGTAAAATGTTGATGTTCGACGACTCCTCGACCGAGCAACTGACTGCTCGATCGAGCTGCTGCATACTCGACCGGGCAGCTACGTACTCAGCCAGTGCAGACAGAGTAAAGATTTTAGAGGATTGCGATTTCCTTTCATGCTTGGTCGAGCAGTACATCTGCTCGGACCAAGCGGACGACCGAGCAACACACTGCTCGACCGAGTCACCCACTCGGTCGACGATGCTGAAGGCATATTTGAAAGGATCTTTAGGAGCGGCTGTTGGCGAGTTTAGGGAGTAAAGTCTGGGAGCTACGAACGTCAGGGGGAGTTCATTTTTTTCCTAGTTTTTGAATTAGATTTTTGGAGAGTGGATTAGGAGAAAATACTTGTTAGATTTGGAATAATTTCGTGAAGATTATTGGATTTTTTGGCGTTCGATTGCTAATATTACGTATTGAGATTTTGATTCTTCTTTGGATCTATTGCTCGTTATTTTTCTCGATCTTTCGCTGTAAGTTTCTAAATCTTTATTCTATCAATTGCCATGATGCTTTCTCTCGTAAAAGTCGTATTTTTATCCATCAATAACGTCATGAGTGAGAAGACTTTTCTAGGGTTGATGGGTTAGCCCTAAGATCCTAGGGGAAAGACATAGATCTGGATCCTTATGTTGAATTAGGGACTTAGGGGAGTATTTCGGTCGATCCTACCGAATCCCTAGGATAACCCGTACTGAGATCATGCCTACGGTCTGTGGAATTTATGTGCTTAAGGGGTATCCTTAGGATTTGAATATGAAAATCGGTGGATCCAACTAAGGCTTGAGACCATGCCCGGCTCGTGCCTTGAGGGGTTCCCCCGATGACTATATCGCTACGTTGACGACTACCGCCATTGCGTCAACGAGAGCCACCGAAATACCTCGCAATTCTAGCCCACGAGAGTGGTACAAATTGGGAGATTAATCCCCTAACCCTAATGCAACGTAAGGAATCTATTCCAACTTCGACGTCTGACGGTCCTAGCGGTGAGTCCTAAAGCCATAGTCTTTTATATTTTATTTCTTTCTTTCTATGTGTGGAATCCCTTATTTGCAACGTTGAGTGACACAACCTTCACATCCATCACCATTACGACCCTCCATACTCCACATCCACCAATAAACCCGTAATTTTAACTCAACCTAGGAGTAGATAAGTAGTATAGCACTGCTTCCCCGTGTTCGATACCCGCTTGCCACTATACCGTGCGCTTGCAGTTAACGACATCGTTTCGAAGTTATTTCCGGCTCGATCAAGTTTATGGCACCATTGCTGGGGAGGCGTTCTGACATATTATCTATTTACCACAATTAGGTTGATTAGATTGCGTTAAGTAAAAGAAAAAAAACAAAAAAACAAAAAAAACAAATAATAAATAAAACAGAGACAAAGATTTTTTCCCACCACCTACTATTATTATTATCTTTATCTCTTCTTGTACCATTGATATCTTTTCCTGGTTGTTTGTTTTTTATTATTCAGGTACAATGGATCAATCTTGGCATTATTTAGGCAATGATTATTCGGCACAGTATGAGGCTCCAATGGAAGAATGCGAATATTATTCACATGACCCATACTATCAGATGGAAGGATATGATCAATATTCAGAGTGCTATGCCTACTGCGAGTCTTATGACAAGGAGGGACATATGTCCTACGAAAGCCGCGTTTGTCTCTTGAGTCCTGACCATCCTCTCAATTTGACACTCAATGCATTCAAGGCATCGGTAGAGGAGATCATCGCTATCAGTGCTATAAAAAATGAGTCACATGATCGATGGCAGAAAGAAAATGATGAAATCAACGAGTATCTTTCATCTCTTGAACATGTGGAGGAGATGCCTGAGCACATAGAGCCACCTCATCCTTCCACTGACGCAGAGGACCACCCACCAGAGCTTACTGCACCCACTCAGGGAGATCTTTTTACACACTCCATTTCTGAATCATGCATCCCATTTAAAATTTATTCTGATTCAGATCTTTTTGACACGTCGTACCTGTTATAGGATACTTACAATTTTGGACCGGAGGTATGCTTAGACGTGACCGTGCTTGAAGAATCTGAGAATGAGGAGGAGTTGCCTGATGAGACCCATACTCATATGCCAAAGCTGCCTAAAAAGCCTGAGAAGAACAATAAGGGAGCTTCCTATTGTGGTACATGAGAGCAGAGATATATTTTTAGGGAAGTACCGTCTACCTATTTTTACATTACATATTTCTCTTGACGATCTTCTTTGGAAAAATTTTATTTTGGAGAAAAATTTTCCACATTAGGTTGATACTGCTTATCTCTTCCAGGGTACAGGTGGAGTCCTTGGGGAGTTGCTGGGAGCCGCATTGCTGGAATCTGATGAAGCCCATAGAGATACACACCTGGCGGAGCCACGGAAAGTACAGATAGAGTGGCTGCCTGCACCGACAAAGATATTGTACCCGCCTTTTGCTCCAGGTGGTACCAATCTAGTAGTGTAGTATTTTATGCTTTCAATAAACACGAATCCTCTCGACAGCGAGAGGACCGTATATGATTTTATATGTTTTTTAGTTTAATAAATTCACCCAATATAATGGATCAATTATCTTTTGCACCCAACCCACTATTCATCACCCATGCCCCTCCTTGTATTTGGTGCTTATTTCACCTCTCTCTCCAATTTTTATATGATGTTTAAGCTTGGGAGAGAGAAACTATTTTGTTGAGTGTCCCCCTTATCTTGTCGTTGTCCTCTATTTATATCATACACACATTGAGGACAATGTGATGTTTAAGCTTGGGGGAGTGCATAGTGCACACACTTTGCTTTATCGTGAAACACACTTCGAAATTTCCATATGAGCCATGTTCACTTCTATATTTATGTCTCATATGCTTCATTTTCTATGAAATATCGTGGAATTAATTTTTTTATGAACTCTGATATATGTTAGATTAGAGTTCGATTCATTGATTAGTGTATCTTTGTTAATATGCTTTTTCATAGTAGAATCCATAGTTCCACAACCATACTCTTGAAACAGTTAAGTTAAAAATGAATGAATCAAAATCTGAAAATTATTTGACTCCTGCATGATTTGACTGATAATTCTATTGCCTCATGGACATTTAATGATTCAAAAGAGATATGATAACCCCTTGGCAACCAAAGTAGTGATGATTAGGATTTCTGAAACCGAGCCATGTCTAAATTATATGCCTTTTCTTTTTCTTTTGTGAATAGCCAATAAATGATCTTTGATCTTTTTTTGCATTCCATCGTGTTTACGTGAGTTTGCAAAAATCCCAAAATGCAAAAACCAAACTAATATCATGAATAAACGGCCCTATGGATTCTTCGTAACCCAATGCCCTTAGGCCATCTGGTCTGGGATGCATAGGCCGCTATTTGTATATATTGAGTTATCTCGTGTATATAAAGAAAAAAAATGCATATGAAATATCATATAGCCAAAAAATATAAAACTACAAAATCCCACGGTCTGTGGAATTGCTGTGCTTAAGGGGTATCCTTAGGATTCGAATAGGGAAATCGGTGGATCCAATTAAGGGTCGTGACCATGCCTGGCTCATGCCTTGAAGGGATCCTCCGACGAATTATATCACGACATTGACGGCTACCGCCATTGCGTCAATGAGAGCCACCGAATTACCTCACAATTCTAGCCTACGAGAGTGGTACGAATTGGGAGATTAATCCCCTAACACTAATGCAACGTAAGGATTCTATTCCAACTTCGACGTCCGGCGGTCCTAGCGGAGAGTCCTAAAGCCCTAGTCTTTCATATTTTATTTCTTTCTTTCTTTGTGTGGAATCCCCTATTTGCGATGTTGAGTGACACAACCTTCGCATCAATCATCATTACGACCCTCCATACTCCGCATCCACCAATAAACCCGAAATTTTAACTCAAGCTAGGAGTAGATAGGTAGTATAGCACCGCTTCTCCGTGTTCGATACCCGCTTGCCACTATACCGTGCGCTTGTGGTAAACGACATTGTTTCGGAGTTAGTTCCGGCTCGATCACCTGTAGAATCTATTATTTCTGATGGAGAGTGTGAACTAGACGAAGGTGATTATGCGATGACTAACACTGAGCCTGAGTTGTCTTACCCTCCAGATCAATTTCTATAGCGATACTTTTCATGGAAGTTTCGATGAATCCATACACTCTAATTTTGAATCTTAATTTTTAATTTCAAATCTTTTAGATTCAGATGGTTGGCAACTAGCTTTAAATTTCTTTGTCTTTTATGACGACCCATTAAGAAAAGCTTTTATGGATAATCAAATTTGTCCATCTCTTTTTGACGCAACACAGGAAAAATGTGCTAACATGGAGGAGATATGCTGGGTTGTGTCAATGCTTGGCCATAAGGATGCGAGTGGTGGAAGGAAACTCGTTGAAGAGCGCACGGAGCAAATAGAACAACTTCCTCCTCTATTAAAAATCTGTAATCCGCCATTTGAGCACGGTGTGCTCTTTCCAGTAGCGTAGATTTTTCCAGTATCATAGATTTTTTATATGCTCTCTTGGAAATTTTCTTTTGAATAAACTCGTATCCTTTTCGACATTATGGACAATGTCCATCTTTAGTTGGGGGAGTATGGGATCTTAGGATTTTTTTTAAATAAAAATGAGAGAAAAGAATCAATCACCATTTTTTCATCATTTAATACTCCTTCAAGTATCACATTATCGGATGATTATGCATTGATCAAATTCTTGAAATTATTTATGGCTTGAATTAATTATTTTCATCTCATGAAAAAAATCATTAATTTGCCTCTTATGAAAAAAATTTCAACTTCCATGATTAATATCTCGAAATAATTTGAATTTATTTCATGCATGCTATTGTAATGCATAAGCTTAAGTAAACACGATTAATTAGAATAATCTTCAAGTTGAAGATGAATTTTTCCATTGTTGCTAAATTTTATGTCCATATTTATGGGCGTTGAGTTGCTTACAAAATAAAAAAACTAGAAAAAAAGAAAAAAACTGGAAAAAAAGAATAAAATGCATTGTTCCCTTGAGTTTTATTAAGTAGCCGGGTCTTCGTGGCTTAGGAAGCATTTGAAATTCACGTCAAAAGATGGATGATGGGGAGTGCTTTAGAAAAAAAAGATAATAAAAACTTAGATGATTCAAGTTATTAGATTCAATGAGCTATTCTAAGCCTAATGCCCGAAGGTTGTTCGCCCTAGGAGTCATTAACTAAAAGCTCGTTACATGGATCATTCTAAGTCGTTAAAAAGATGAAAAATAAGATATGATGAATAAATAAAGCAAACTTAATACCCATGAATTTAACGACCTTTAAGTGATGCTAATTCCTTAGAAATAAGAAAATTAAGACATGACGTCGTGTTATCCTTTCGCTTATGCAAAACGATGCTTGCATGTTATTTATTCAAATTTAAATTAGAGAAAATGTCATGTGATTGATCTTCTTCATGGATTTTGTATATTGATGGTAAAAATAAAGATGGAAATCGTTTTAT
Source organism: Scilla litardierei (assembly GCA_030789695.1). Lineage (NCBI taxonomy): Eukaryota > Viridiplantae > Streptophyta > Magnoliopsida > Asparagales > Asparagaceae > Scilla > Scilla litardierei. The sequence continues at coordinate 42,014 of JAULAV010007716.1, read as the reverse complement.
TGAGCCAAGTCATAGACGATCGATAGAATTTAATATTTTTGATAAGCATCCGATTTAATCGCTCTTTTTGCTAGGGACTAGCAAAATGCTAGTTGGGGGTGTGATTTAGGATAAATATTACATATTTAACCCTTCATCTAGTACCATTTTGTGCATATTTGATGCATATTTATCTTCTAATACGAGCGTACTTAAATAATTTATGATTATTAGAAGAATCCATTGATGCGTCAAAACACTATTTTATTGGGTACTTCTGTCTTATAATATTTTTAATATGTAGATCTCAGTTTTACGATTCCAACTGCTATTTATTCGTATTTCTTTGATATCTGTACGAATTTTTATGAATTTTTGAAGGCAGAATACCATTTAAATGGAGATTTACAGGGGATATACGAAGGAAATACGGTGCAATACGTCGCTGCCCGCTCGGCACTGCCACGTGGCTTGATCTTGGCAATTCCCAGCTCAAATCCAATGCTTCACACTGTGGGGCAACGCGACGTGATGTCATCCGTCGATTTCTCATTCGACGGTCCAGACAAAGCCTAAGTCGGATTCAGGCTCGGTCTCAAAGTCAGGCGAAGGCATGCTTCTGGGATGTGACGTAGTGCAATGCGAGTGGATCTCAACTTCATCTAACAGTTGTGGAGATGTCCTTATAGGAGTCAAGTTCTAGCAGGTGGAAGGCACGGGTTCGGGAACATTGCAACATGAAAACGAATCCCGCTTCAAATGTACGATTGAGGTTTGAAGCGGCAAGCGAATGCGGGTTTACATGAATTCGGATGCGGTTTTGAATCCGCTAACAACTTAAAACTTGCAATGTCTATATACAAGTGTATTTTTTAGGGTTTTGGGGTATTCTTTGCGTATTTTCGTGATTTCTTCACGTATTTGACTGTAACTATTGGAGACCCTTAGACAGAGGCAGAGATCTATTGTTGAAGGAGATCTAGGGTCCAATTGGAGAAATTTGGTGATATTTTTCCTATCTTTTTTCTGGTATTTGGTGTATTTGACACGTATTTTGAGTATTTGATGATGTAGTTGCCTATGAGTATTGAATCTTTTCTCTCCATGCGTGGATAATCTCCATATGTTTTGGTTGTGATGTAGTTAGGGCTTCGTAATCTTTGACGTTGATATCTTTTCGCCCTACATCGCATGTTATATCACATATTTTGTTGATTTCTATGTAGATTTTATTTGGGTATGTTCTTCGGAGACATATGCATGCTTGAATCGAATATGGTCTGAGTAAGACTTATTCATGATGCGATCCTAGCAGAGGTATCGTGACCCGAGAGGGCACTTGTGCATTTTTCTCCATGAACGTGATAATATACGTGATTACTCTTTGGTACTATTTTATGCACCTTATCGCCATACTTTTCGACGTTCTCATGCCCTATCCAGAGGAAACTTTGAGTTATAGAAAAGATATTAGTAATCATTGAATGCAAACACCCCAACAAAATCACAACCGACACATATCTCCATATTGGTACCCAAGTATCGACTTTCCCGTAGTTATCGTAGGATCGTTTTTATTATTTAAAACCATCATCACCATTAGTTTGCCTTCGAAAGGTAGTTGTTTCTTATCTTTTAATACTCTTTATAAACTAAAATTTGTGGTTTTGCAGGCCAGTTGTCCTGTGGATACGATACCTAGACTCACGAGGATTATTACTTGTGCAATCTCCTACACTTTGGAGTAGCGCTCACATCTTTTGAGACGAGTCAACAAACACTTCCTATATACTATGCTTTTGAACTACTACATCAAGCTTTCATTACCAGTAGTAGTATAACTTGTAATTTTATTATTCTCAATGAATTCCTCTGCATTGCTAGTATTATTATTGCCAAAAACTATATAATCACAACTATCATTATCGACCATCTATAAGAAAAAAGAACATGGTTGATCTTCATTACTCTTTTGATTATGTATCCATACTCTCCATTATTTGCTCCTAAAATTATTTGATATTCTTCTTGAATTTTTTATTACTTATATATGCTTACCTTAATTTTTTCGTACATATTAGATACATGAAGAACATTAAGTTCAATGTTTTGGCCTACCCCGTTAGTAGCTACAATAATATACGCCAATGAAATCCCTTCATTATCAAACTCTTCTTTGCAATAATCAGATAGTAATTCTATCTCTTCCACATCGGCTTTGTGTTTTATGTAAAGGACCCTATTAATATCCCCATCAATATGCTAGAAAATGTTATACATACTATTTTAACCCTAAGTAATCTATTATCGGTGGTTATTTTTTTGACATTTTTGACATTTGTTGATACACATGATAGTCCATTGTAAAGGCCAAATTTAGTGAACATGTAAGCTCTATTTAGCCCATCTTGTTTGTATCAAAGTCATCTATAATTCCAACTTTCCACCACATACTTTTTCTTCTATCCTTTTCCTACAAATTTGCCTAAATGTTACACTTCCATAAACATTGCCTCTATAAAGAGAAGAATATGACATGTTGTCTAACCAAAAATTAATAGAATAACATTTACCCTTTTATATCAGATTCATAACAATATCATAAAATTTCAAAAAACTACCGTAAACGTGTGTCAATTATTGAAGAATATTCTTACCTACTCTGACTACTAAACAGTTAGCATATCAATGCTATAAAAGAAATTATTTGAAATCTATAAATTATCATAAACCAATTAACAACAACAACACTAAAGACATATTACAAGCGACTTAAGTGATGCATGTAACAATTAAAATTCTTGTTACTACACATGTAGCTTAATACAAACAATTTAATTAGACAACTTTCTTAGTAAACACTAAAATTAATGTAAATACATTATTAGATATTGGCCACTAAGACCAACATGATTTGGATGATTATTATCTCATTATGGTGTTACTAATGACTTTACATGTTTTAATCTCAGATTTATTAATGGTATATCTTGATGGAGACAAATCAATAGATGCTTGGGATTATAAAGCAAAGGGACGAATGATAGCTCAAGGCAATTGCAAAGCATGTACTAGCTTGAAGACATTTTTATGCTCTTCTTTGTGTAATTTTCATCTTTATTTTTAGATGTTGTGTAAGCCTTGTAGATTAATCCATTTTTTCCTTAAATCATTTTTTAAACACACAAAAATGTTTTTGAAATGTTTTGAAATGTTTTAAAATGATTTTCCAAACAATTTCAAACTATTTATCCATATATCAGGATAATAGTCAACTATTTTATCATAAAAGTCGATTGTTTTTTGAAGGAAAATCAAACTTCCCGCTGTTGCTATTGGGATTCGACTACAGCTTTGTGGAAAGTCGACTAACATCAATACAAGAGTTAACTACCACTGGAAAAACATAGCTCCGACTTTTACAGAAAGCTATCAATTTTTCCATTGTAAGGGATTTTTAATACATGTTTTTCAGCTGTTTTTTGATTTAAGGTTAGTTTGCTGAGATTTTTGGCATCCATTATTGATCACTTTTCTAACATTTACAAACTTTCAAAAGTTCTCGTTGTCTCTCTTTCTCTTCAAAAGAGTTTTCATTCAAAGAGAGTTTTTCTTCCAAGTCTCAAGCTCACTCAAGGACTTTGTCTTTCACTCATCTTAACCTTCATTGCATGTGGTAAGATCATCTACAAGGCTTAGGTCAGAGTGTGTAATTTGTTTAATTTTATTTTAACCTAGCTCTCGGGTTGTGAGAGCATTTTGGAGGGTTACTTCAAATTTGAGTGTTTACACAATCATTAATAGGGTTTACTCCTATATATCTGGTTTAGGGATGTACTTTTATTTGAGTCTTGGTGCCCGGTTAGGGTGTATTTAGTGGAAATCTACAACTCAGGCTTACAAGTGTGGGACTGGAGTAGTCATAGCCGAACCAAAATATTTCTTTATGTTTGCGTATGCCATTGTGTGTTTATAATTTATGTTGCAATTATATTTTCGCATTTGCTTAATTAATTTTAATTAGCATTTTTAATTGTCACTACACTATTTACCCTCTCTAGTGTTTTACTTAGTATCTAGGATCATAACAATTGGTATTAGAGAGGATGGAAAGAATATAAGCAGTAACTATGGCGTTTAGAGCTTCATCATTATCCCACGAGGAAGGGTTACCAACCGTTTGACCACAGCTCTTCAATGGCATACATTATCCATCATGGAAGATAAAGATGATGATTTAGTAAGAGGGGCAAGAGCTTTGGGAAATAACTGATGTCCCATCTTAAAAGCCTGAGAAGACACCAGCGGCAATGAAAAAAAGTGAAGAAGGACAAGCTAAAGTAGAATGCAAAGGTGATCACAACACTTCATTGTGCTCTTAATGCAAACAATTTCAACAGCATTTTGATGTGCAAATTGGCGAACGAGATTTGACATTTGTTGGAAGTTACTCATATGGGAACTTCAAATGTAAAGAAATCCAAGTTAATTATTTTTGTATCTAAATATAAGTTGTTAAAGATGCAGGCATGAGAGAGCATTTCTGATATGTTCACTGGGTTCACGGAGATCATGAATGAATTGGAAGCCCTTGGAAAGAATTTATCACAAGAAGACAGGGTGACAAAGATCCTTAGCTCACTCACACCTTAATAAGAGTCAAAACCAACGGCATCGAGGAGTCTAAAGACATGAGCAAGTACACCATGGAGGAGTGCATTGAAAACTTGATGGCATATGAGGTAAGGCCACAGCACAAGAAGGATTGCCAACTGTCAAAGCTCGTAGAGAACCAAAAAGGGATTGCATTCAAGGCCATTGATGACAAGCCTAATAAGAAAAAGAACATGCACAAATACATCTCTAGTGAATATGAATGAGATGGTGAAGAAAGTGGTGCTAAAGACAGAGCGGCCATGGAGATTACCAACAAACTCTTGAAGATAATAGACCCGTCTCAATGTAAGAAAGCTTTAAAGTTATTTTCTAATACTAACAAAGTTTCAATTAGTTGCTACAATTGTGGAAAGTAAGGAAATTATGCAAATAAGCTCCCAAAGTAGAAGGAGAAGGACAATGAAAAATTCAAAGGAAAAGGAAAGAAAATTTGGAAAGGAAAGAAAAACAAGCACCTTATGCTTATTGGGACTTGGGATGATTCCTCTTCTGAAGAGGAAAGTGAAATAGAAAGTGAAAAATAAGAAAAGGATGCGAAGGCCTGCACGCCCATCATAAATGATCTGGATCCCTTTTAGGATTTGATGAGATTGGCTTAAAGAGATGATTACCAAAAGGCCATGAAAAGCGTATGTCTTATGGCGATTGGTTAAGATTCTACATCCTTAAGTGAAAATGAAGAGGAGAGTGAAGAAAAAGAGGAAAGTGAGGAAGGGAAGGAAGAAACCATGGAGGATATTTGGAAAAATAACAAGGTAATGTTTGCTTCCGTTAAGAAATTAGCTAAAGCTATTACTTCTTTACAAGCAAAGACTGATATTTTGCTAGCGAGTCAAAAAAACACTCCCTCTATTATTAATGGACCACCTATACATGCTACACACACTTTAGGTGATAGTGAGAAAGAAGCACTTCTTTCTCAAATCAAGGAACTTGGCAAAGGAAATAAAGGTTTGAAAGCCAAGAACCTTCAGTTAGAATACCGCATTTCTACACTTACTTTAAAATGTGATGATAAACCCCAAAAACTTCAAAAGTTTGTGTCATCATGAGATTGCCTCATTGATTTGCTTAAACAACAACATCCTGGAAATCATCATAGAGGATTGGGTTATGTCTTAAAGTTTGGTTCCCAATCTCCCATACACCTCTTCTATCAATGCATTATATCAATCATATGTGATTTATCAGGTTATGTTTAGCTTCTTTATTCAAGATATGTCATATATCAATGCATTAACTTGATTTTTATCATATTGCATTGATTTTCTTAGTTCCATGTATCCATTTGTGTATTGGTTCATAGAGTCAAAATTTTGACCTATTCTATAATCTAGGAGTAGAGTCAATGATACCCATTTTTAAATTTTATATTTGGTATCATACATTTCTTTTCACTTATGTCAATTTTCGTAATGGAGGAAAATGTCTTTCATGGAAAGGGAGAATGTAATATTATTGTCCACCTTTTTGATTATGACAAGGGTAGAGATATTTGGATTATGTAACAATAAATGCTTGCATGAATGTTTTTATCTCCTTTAGCATTGCTTTTACATATTCATATTATATGCCACTTATATGATTTATATATTTATATATATTGCTTTAATTAGTGTGCACATAAGTAAGGGCCATAATGGGTGAGAATGTTGGATATATTGGATATTATATTAGTGTTTATTTTTACATAATGGGTGTCATCATAAAAAAGGGTGAGAATGTTGGATATGTTGAGTATTGATTTCTCCTTACTTTTTTTGATAATGAGCAAACATAAATACTTGGTACTAATCCCTTCTATGCAGTTAATTCATTACCTAATCAAATCATGAAGATCAAATTTCAATGAATGACAATCAAAGCTGAATCAAAGCTCAAAGAGACGATTGGATGATCAACATAATGAATGAAGCTTCAAAGACTTCAAGATCATTTAAGAGAAAGAAGAGAAGAAAAAATATATTGTAAATCTTTTGTTCTTTTAGTTTCTTTCTTATTAGAATGTAGCCTTGAAGTAGCGTTATCTTGGAGCACTTACACATCACTCAATCTATCCTAGGAATCTATTAGAATTCATTTCCTAGGACTCTATTTCTATATCCCTAACATGTGCATTTTAATCGATCAACAGGTGACTGCTAAACATTTGACAGGCGCCTGTCTCCATACAGTCATATGTGATTTGTTCATCAATCATCCGTACTGCATAAGTTTTTCATAGGATACTTTGGGTTTTCTGTATTCATTTCCAACAGGTGACTGATGTACAATGTACAGGCGGCTGGCTTCTTGTAGGCACCTGTGACTTGTTATTTAGTCGCATGTATCATTTTGCCCAAAGATCCTAATTTAGTCAACTTTTACACTTGTGCAATAAGGCGTTGTATATTGGTTTTACAGGCGCCTGCCCATGGCACAAGTGCATGTCTCTACCGATATAGTCGCATGTCCATCACTTGCCCAGAACTCTCATTTTGGCAATTTTTCCACTTATGCACATAGGCGCTGAACGTTGGTTTCATATTCTCCTGCCCATGGCACTGGCACCTGTGGATACCACATCAGTCGCATGTCCTTGATTACACATAATTATTGATTTTGGTAACTTTCACACTTCTGCCACACAGACGCCTACCGTTGGTTTTCCAGGCGCCTGCATGTTTTCAGGCACCTGTCCAACCTTCATCAGTCACTTGTCCTACGTGATAAATTATCATTTGAATTCTCACCTATCATCTGACACAGTGCAGTAGGTGACTATCGTTCCTTCATCAGTCTCCTGTCCTGTCTGTAAATTCAATCCGTTGGAATGTTTTACACGGATTTTGAGAGGGCTTTTAGGTAATTGTTTGAGGGCTTTGAGAGAACAAATAAATAGGTCATTTATTGTTCCATTGGGAATAACTGGAACCCTTAGAACTCTATTGCTTCATCTCACAAGCTCAAGCTCTCAAGTGCTCAATTCTTTCTAACCATCATTCTTTCTTACTCACCAACCTAGAATCAATTTCTAATCTTATATGCATTTGGTAGTGACAAGTGCAAGGGCTAGTCTCTCTTCTAAGAAGAGATCAACACACTCCACGATCTTGCCCCTTCAAGTTCTACTTCAACGCATAGGTGTTTGTAAGTGTGTATTTCAATTTTTTAACTCTTTCGTTAAATTGGTTTTTGATCTCGGTTTGTGAGAGAGTTTGCTTGATCCCATGTTGTGGGAATCAAGGTCATCAATCTTGTATATTGATTACACTTGTAGGGTTGCTACAAGTGGGTTGAAAGGAAAACTCAAGCTAGGGTTTTAGCGTGAGTATCCGGATGGTATCCCGGGTGGTAGGGACGTAGAATTACTGGGAACAAGTCGGGTTTGACTTGAGTAATCCGAACCATTGAACATATTGTGTTTGCAGGTTCTAATTGTTGTTTCATATTATTTCCACATTGTTTATTGGTTAGGATTTTAATTAGGTGTAATTTCCTCGTTAATTTTATAAACACTATTCAACCCCCTTCTAGTATTTTTCTCATAGTACATGGTCCTTACAATTGGTATCTGAGCACAAGGTTAAGATATGGCATCCAACGTTCCTTTACCTCCTTTCTACAACAATCATGATCGAGATGGTGCTTCATCGATTTATAAATGCCAATCTACGGTTCAACCTCCGCGTTTCAATGGCACGAATTTTGGCTATTGAAAGTTTCCAGATGGAGACATTCCTTAGGAGTGCTTCTCCATGGAGAGCCCTCCACAAGGAATACGTAGAGCCTACGGAAGAGTACTACGGCAAATGGTCACCCTCTGAGAAGTCCGCAGAGGTGAACAACGCCAAGGAAATGACCGCTCTTCATTGTGCTTTGGAGCCCGATGAGTTCGATAAGATATGCACATGTAAGAGTGCATACCAAATTTGGAATCATCTCATCGTCACCCACGAAGGGACCAACACGGTAAAATTGTTGAAGATATATGTTGTCGTGCAAAACTACGATATGTTTCAAATGCAGGAAGATGAGAAGATTGATTCAATGTATGCTCGCTTTACCGACATCACTAATGAGCTTGAAGCTCTTGGAAAGAAGTACACTCAACAAGAGAAGGTGAGAAAGATCACCATGTCTATGACCTCGAAATGTGAAAGAAGAGCGATAGTGATTGAAGAGGTCAATGACATGCAAAGTTACACCGTGGGGAACCTTGTTGGTACACTTATGTCATACGAAGTGAGAAGGAAAAATCACTTGAAGATAAGTGAATGATGAAGCCAACAGAGGCAAAGAAGAAATCAATAGCATTCAAAGCTAATTCTTCGTCCTCTAAAAGTGATGAGTCCGGTGACGAGATGGATTTGGAATCCATGACACTTATGGCAAAGAAGTTCATACGCTTCTTCCGCAAAGATAAATTTCCCTCTAAATCAAAATTCAATTTCACTAAATCCTCTACTCTTTTTTATAAGTACAACAAACCAAGGTACATCATAAAAGATTACCCAATGCTAAAGAACAAAGAGAAGTGGAAAGCTCCCAAATACAACAAGTCCGACATGTACAAGAAGAACAAGAAGAAAGGACTTGTAGGCACCTTCGATGACTCAAGCAGATATTCATCAAGTGAATCTAAGGATAAGAAGGGTGAGAGTGCACACATGTGTTTCATGGCATGTAAGGATACACCCTCCGATGGGAGCTCTAGTGAGAGCGAAGAAATCCGAGGTAACTATGGATGAACTTAGAATTACTATTTAAGAATTATTTTCTAAGTACCAAAATAGCATACTGTTATATATTAAGTCTAAGGAGATAAATGCCAGTAAGTCATCCATGCCACCTGTTAAGGCCAAAATTGCCCAAGACAGTTATCATGCTGACGTAGACTCAAAGCACTGAGTTCGAGTCTCGTCAGCAGCTGAGTGGCACCCTCGGTTGGAGGAACCTGGGTCGAATGATGGTAGTTGGAGGTAATGTGACTTTGACCGACCCTCGGGTAGTTGTTGCATCGATCATTCGAGGTTAGAGAACTCGACGTTGACCTTCGATGTTGGACTGCGATCATGGATCTACACCATAGGGACTCGTTAGGGGGGTCGAATTTGGGTTCAGAGCCAAATCCCCTCCGATGCTTAAGTTAGTATGGAACTTAAGGAAGAAAGGAAGCTTAATGTAGCTGAGATCGACCCATGGAGGTTTATCTCTAGATTGATGATGCAAGCTCGAATATAAGAATGGTAAAAGCGAGAAGATAAGGTTCTATGTCTTAGACCTCTTACCTTGAAGATGTAACCACTTTACATTTATTTGTCGGTCTATTTATAGGTAGCTCCTTCTCAATGATGTGTAACCGTTCCTCATTGAGTGGGGCACGATCGTCTCTGGGATTTGAGTTAACGGCTGCCCCCTCGGCCCCATTAACTCTCCCTTGAATGTCGGTGCTAGCCCAATGGTCGAATGACCCGTTCATCCGACTCAGCTGTAACCTGCTTAGAGCACGGGGGTTATTGCGTCGTGGATGCTAAACGGGTTGGGTATGCAGATACCCAAATTGGGTTCGTACCCGTGCACTAACAATGGCCCCCATTATTGGTGCCTTAGGAGTCACACTGACTGGGACTGAATGATGAGTAACCTCCTTAAATGCACATGGTTCTTGAAACATTTGATTTGATATGTGCCGCCAAAAACCCTTTCGCCTTTGGAGAGATCTCTATCTTTTCTGGGAGCTGGCTTTGGACACGTGGAGCTCATCGGATGCCAACCGGTTGGGTTTCTTCACATAAAAGTGAAAAATCAAAGGAAACAAATGTTCCTTCTCACGGTATATCCCCTTTTCGATTCTAAATCTCTTGTAGGTTCGTTGGCCATGTTTGCTCTAGTTTTGTTCATGGTGCCGACTTCTGAGGAGCTAGCGGAGCGCCTCCGCCCCCCTCGATGTGTGGAAGTTCCTGAGAAGGGAAAAGGAATTTGCGTTGAGCCCAGCCTTCCTATTCGTCGAAGGGATCGGAGGTCGATGCCCCTGGAGTCATCTTAGACAAGGCCCCTAGGTTTTCCCTTGATCTGACTACCGAGGTTTGGCGGGGTTGTTTTTTTGATCCTTTTAGGGTTAGGGTACCCAATTTGGATGAGAGAGTGTGTTTCCCATGAAAGAAGGAGGTTGGTTGTATTCAAATCTTTTCGCTTAGGACTTCGATTACCCCTTCACCCATTCATTTTGGAGGTTCTGTGCTTCTTGGAGCTTTCCCTCTATAGACTCGCTCCTCAAGCTTTTCCCCCCTTAGTTGGTTTCATCGAGCTGTGCGGGCTTTGTGGATTCTGTCAGATCCTCGGGCTGTTCGGGTGTTTCTTTAGGATAATAGCCAACCCTCACTGAGTATGGTTTCATATTGTTGCTCATCCGGGTACGAGGCTCATATACGACCTCCCAGTTTTCGACTCTGGGTAGACGGATACCTTCGTGCTCGTCGTTCTTCCTGACCTGGGGCCGTTGCTCAATGGTTGGAGTTCTCAGAACACTGAGCTTGCGATGGAGTCTCGGATGTCGTTGGAGCAGGTTAGAGCCAGGCTGTCACCGGGCAAGGTTGATTCCATGAACTCTCTCTTGAGTCGACCGAAACAAGATAGGTCGATCCAGTATTTGTTGGATAACAATACGTTAAAGATCCTTCTATGGAGCCTGGAAAAGGTATCTCGAATCTGTATCCTTATATCTGCTACTTACGGTAATTATGTTTGTTTTCTGCAGATATGACTAACGGTTGCCACGCCCCGCTTCCCAAAACGACAGAAGCGAGACGTGACTAAGGTCTGCTTGGGCCGGAGCTGTAAGGCTCGGACCCAATAAGCGTCTGTAGGGGTACCATTTAATAATTACAAGTTCTTTCATTTATAAAATTCAGAAGAACAGAAGGTACAGAAAGAAAGTTGCATTCATTTATACACAGGGATATCCAGAAGTACAAGAGTCTAAAAGGAAAGTAAGCCCAGCATGGCTACTATAGCAGAAAGTAGCTAATGGTGCAAGCACTCAACCTAGGCAGAAAAGTAAAGTGGTGCAACGCACCCAACTAGAAAGTAGTAACCTCTGAAAGTCTGCAACGGTGAGGGACCTCTAGGTCTGGTTTTCATTAGGAACATACTACGGGTCAACGTCATCTGGCTCCAAGTACTCAAGTATGTCCAGCTTGTCCACGTACTCCGGCTCAACACCTGACGTACAGCACCCAAGAGAAAAGGAACTGTACGTCAGGTAAAGTCTATAAGAAATGGTTAGACTCTACTGCAAGAGTAATGTAATTTAGAGCAACATTTTACTGGTTGATTTGCATGCTGTTCTTATGACGTGATAGTTGTACTATGCAGAAAGTAAAGCGGTGCAAGAAAGTAAAACATAACAGGCAGTAGCCGTAGCGCGTGCTACCGGCTACGGGACTAAGCTAGACGGGACAGGACCAGACAAGACAAGACAAGACATGTGTGACTCGAAGGGTTCACGCCTTATGGTTTGAGGGCAGCCAGACCCTCTCCCTGTGCGACCGCTCAACCCTACTCCAATCCAAGTGCCCAAGACAAGACATGACAAGGGATCACCCTCTCACTCGGTGAGTGCCCTATTCGGCCGCAGGCTTATCCATTACCAATCGTGACAAGGGTTCAGTCCCTCTAGCTTGGAGAGTACCTTATTCGCCCGCAGGCTTATCCATTTCCAATCATGACAAAGGATCACCCTCTCTATCTTGGAGAGTGCCCTATTCGCCCGCAGGCTTATCCATTTCCAATCGTGACAAGGGATCACCCTCTTTAACTTGGAGAGTGCCCTATTCGCCTGCAACCTTATGCAATACATGACATGACATGGCAAGACGAGAATGAATGAGAGTTACATGACATGACGAGAATGGATGAGAGTTGTTCATTCTAGGGGGTCCACACGCACGCACACACAGATGAAACCTATGGTAGTAGTTGTTGTTGTTGTTTCTAGGGGGTCCACACGCACGCACCCATAGAGAAAACCTATGGTTGCAGTTGTTGTTGTTTCTAGGGGATCCACACGCACGCACCCATAGAGGAAACCTATGGTGTCAGTTGTTGTTATTGTTGTATATGCTTAGACTTCGTCGTCAAGTCTAAGCTGTCAAGGAAGGTCCCGGACGCTAACATTTCACGTCCAGTTCTCTTTAAATGTTCTTTAACTTCCTAGGAAGGGGAAGGCCTAAACATGGCCATAAGAACACAAGTGTAAACACTTGCCTGCGGTGGCAAGTGCATCGTCTGTTTGGAGCGTCTCGTCGAAGCGGTGCGTCAGCGAGGGTCCGTCTGAAATGGTTCAACGGCGGTGTCAGGACACGTTTTCATCATTCCTATTAGAGTACATTTCTAGGTTCAACGGGGCTATCCTAGCAGTCAAAGTCACATTTTTGTTTTGGTTCAGTCTAATCAACGATCTATCCTATGTGCACAGATATTCAAGTCCTTCGTCGATGTTTAAAATTTAGAACGTTTTAAAGGAGCAGAAATAAAATTTAGTTATTGTTGACGATTTTTAGATTAGGTTTTCAATGACGTAACGTGTAGGTTACTACGAGCGAGGGAACCAACCTAGTATGACGATCGCGTAGGAAAACAGCGTCAGATTCTCGAACGGCAATGGATCGTGTCGCTTCTGGCTCCTCGACTGTGGGTAGCGCAGCGAAGGGGGTGATCGTCTGGGTCCAGACGATAGCAACGAGACGTACACAATTTATCAACGTCATCAGATTTAATACGTCAGGCTAAGGGACTGATTGTTAATCTAACTAGTTTTACTATTCACATATTCCTTATACATTAATACTTATTGAACCAATGTATAGTTATTAACAACACTTACATTATACTAATAATGTCATATTACTTACAGTGGTAAATATATAAATTGGTAAAACTAACATATGGATTTAACAACTAATATATACTAACCAAAGCATTTTAACAGAATTAATATATGTACTAACAACTAACATCTAATAATCAATTAATGTATGCTTATAATAACGTACCAACATTCATTAATACCAATTGTAATATGAGGCATCAACTAACCCAATGTATTACTAACAACTTACATATATACACAAACTTACCTATATTGCGGCGGGCTCCTCGCGAGGCTGTAGACGGCGACCGGGGTGACGGCGACCGGCTCGGAGCGCCACGTGCAGGCAGCAGGGCAGCGGGAAGCGGGTTTCCGGATGGCGGGGGTCCTCAGGCGGTGGCTCGCGAGCGTCGAGATGCCAGTGTGCTGTCGGTAGGGACGGCAGAGAACGGCTAAGGGGAGGTGACCGAAGAGGGGTCGCGGGACGTCGACAAGGCAACGATGCGAGGCCTGGGCACGATCTGGGTTGCAGGCGGTTTTGGGTTGAGGAGATGGGTGGTCGGAGAGGTTGACGGCAGACTGGGAGATGGCTGGAGGTCGGCTTTAATGGCGCGAAGATGGGTTGCACGTGACCTAGAGATGAGAGACTCATGGTGCTGTTCTTTGTAGATGGGGAGGATACAGTGTGGCTAAGAGAAAAAGAGTAGGGTTTCTGGGGATTTCGTACTGCATCTGTAGGGGGAGAGTGCCTAGGTTTTGTTTAGGTTTATTTTAGTTGTAGGGCTGTAAGTTCATTGAGCGATAGTACGTGAAGCCTGTGAACTTTGTTTTGAATGAAAAGCCTAGGGACTTGTTCTCCTACTAGCTTTTGTTGGGGAGAGTATCATGTGGGAAGTGTGGTTTCGATGACGTGGGATGAGGGGAACGTGGGGGAGATCATGGGTTGTTAAGATTTTATCGGATTAGATTTAAAAATAGGTTAGTTCTTAAAAGATTTGTTTTGATTAACAGATTAAATATTTAATTCTCTTAAAAGTAATAACAACATGATGCCTTTAGATTAGGGTATGTTACTTAACAGGTTAGGGCATTTAAAATAATGATAAGTTTGTTTTTTTAAAAATGCACAGACCCCTTTTGATTTCAAAATAAAAAATTTTTTGTTTTAATAATTAAAATAATATATGTAGATGTGTCCCTCGACGTCCAAGAATTTTCTATCGACTAGGGTGCAGAAAAAGATAAAAATGGCACTCACATATATCCCCCCAATATACGTACGCTACACTCTCTCCTATATGCACACACTACCATTAAATATCGACTACATGATCATCTGTAACCGCCCAATCAATACTACCAACACTAATAGTAATAGCAATAATAATACCACTATCAGTAATACTAATTAACAACTACGCTAGTAATAATAATAACACTCATACCCACTTCACCAATTCACATCAAGATTATTATTAATATACCATAACCATAACATAACACAATTAATATGAAGCCATCAAAATTTACACTAATATTATAGTTAAGGCCAATACTAACACCTCATCATACACGTCACACAATACATATCTTTACACTCTTATCTATTCTTACTTTATTACACCCTCCCTTATAACTACGTAAAACTTAGACATACATACTGTATGTTCTCCCAAGTATACCCAACCATAGTAATCAACATAGAGCTAGCATACTACTATATATATATATATATATATATATATATATATATATATATATATATATATATATATATATATATATATATATATATATATATATATATGAAAATTTTCAAATTAGAACATTTCGCACGGTGCGAAAATGT
Organism: Scilla litardierei; assembly: GCA_030789695.1. Classification (NCBI taxonomy): domain Eukaryota; kingdom Viridiplantae; phylum Streptophyta; class Magnoliopsida; order Asparagales; family Asparagaceae; genus Scilla; species Scilla litardierei. The sequence continues at coordinate 26,658 of JAULAV010007716.1, read as the reverse complement.
TTTTATCTTTTTTTTGAAATTTTTTTTCAAAAATTCTTTTTTCCACCCTCATTATATGTTGTTATACCCCCCCTCAAAAAATAATGGTTGAGAAATAATGTCATTTGGCCTTCGATCAAGGCATTTCATCAAATTCGCACGTTTTGAGACCGTTAAATTTGTAACGGGTGGATGGGTGCTCTAATCCCCAACGGGTTCACCCATTATTTTCCCTAGAGTATATAATTGTATGGATTAAACATCAAAAAAAAGAATTTTTGAAAAAAAAATTTCAAAAAAATAAAAAAAACTTTTCGCACGGCTTTCGCATGGGGTTTTTCGCACCCGAAGATTGCCATATATATTTTTTTTTTTGAAGAGTAAGTGTGCGTCTTTATTTCCAATCTGTACAAATAATACAAATGTGCGTCGTAATAGGGATTATTCTTTAATAGAGGAAGGAGAGGACACAAGCGTCGTCACTGTCTACTATTAGAACCTAATCCCTAGAACTAAGCAAAACGAGTAATACAAGTCTCTCAATCAATACAAGCAGAGGGTACATAACTCACGGAAAGGAGTTACATGTCACCCCATATCATGGAATCCCCAATTTGCCAATGCTTCAGTTGCATCTTCATTATCCTCTCTATCCAAAACCCTGTCTTTAAGAGCAATCCTGACGTCAGCTGCGATATCCTCAAACAGGTGTATTTTGCTTCTACTTGTGTTAGTAAATACTCTTCTGTTTCTCTGATTCCAAACATGCCAGACAATAGCCGCAAGAGCCGTTTTGGCGAGTATGCTCAATGTGCCCTTCCCCCCATAGTGCCCAAGGAAGTAGCTTCCCACATCATGCAAGGAGTATGAAGTAATCGCTCCCGCGCCCAACTTCAATAGACATACGCAAATCAAATACTGCGTGTAAGCGCACTCAAAAAACAAGTGCCCAGCACTTTCATCCCGGTCCTCACAGCACAGTACACAAGTGGCATTAATATCTCCCCCCCAGCTTTTGATTTTGTCTTTTGTAAGTATTTTTCCATTCAAAGCCCGCAGCAGGAACAAAGCCATCTTCGGAATGCAACCCGCAAACCATACAAGTCTGTGATACTGGAAGAGATTACCTCTACTTCGAACCCCCTCCCACGCCGAACGGAAGCTGAATTTCTCCCCCGAGCACCAATGCCAATTGTCCGCGCCCGGCTTCAGGCGGAAGTTGCTAATTAGTGCATGCACTTGGATAATAGCCGGTTCATTTACCCAGTTTGATCCATTCCAGTAGTCTCTAACCATCTTCATTCCTTCTCCTTCAGGGGGATCATATAGGTTCTTGAGCGGTCCGCAGGGAAGCCAGTTGTCATGCCAAAATAGAGTGGTCGTACCATCATTCACCTCTCTTTTAATCAGTTTTTGAGTGTAGTTTCTGCATTGTAGTAGAAATTTCCACGTGCCCGAGTGGGAAACAATCCCGGAGGCTCCAAAAAACTGGTCCGCACCCCCATAGGTCCGTCCCATAAATTTTGCCCGCATCCCCTCTTTAGCCAGCATCCTCCATGTAAGCCTTACGCCCGAGGCAATATTAAGCTCTGAAAGAAGCCTAAGTCCCACCCCCCCTTCTTCTTTGGGCTTGTAAACATCTCTCCACGCCCATACACGAGAAGTTCCCCAAATAAATTTACTGCACGCCCTTGAAATAGTACGAAGGACAGTAAATGGGATCCTAAATGCTTGCATCCAGAAAGACACAATTCCATGAATGACAGTCCTTACCAATTCAATCCTCCCTGCTATGGATAATGATGATGAAGTCCATCCCAATAGTCTTTTTTGCATTTGTCCACCAACCTGGCATACATAGGGGGCTTGGGATATTTGGATGAGAGAGGGAGACCCAGGTATGTTGTGATGGTTGTTACCATTTTGATCCCTAACAATGCTGCCAATTCGGAAGGATTTTTAGTGCCCTTGCTAAATATCCCAGCACTTTTATCCCAATTGACCTGAAGCCCTGTAAGATTAGAAAATTCTTCTAGCAAGTTGTGGAGGCCCCTTAATGAGAATGAATTTGCCCTGCAGAAAACCAGCAGATCATCTGCGAAAAGAATATGGGAAATAGAACCTACCCTCCTCATGGGCTGAATGTTTCTTTGGACTATGGCTTTGTTCATCAGAAGAGAGAAGGCTTCCATAGTAATAACAAAAAGATACGGGGAGAGGGGATCCCCTTGCCTCAGCCCTCTATTTCCTTGGAAATCACCAGCAGGGGAACCGTTGATCATAATTGAATAGGAAGGGGAGGAGATACAACCCTGAATCCAACTGATGAAAGTGCGGCCAAATCCCATGCGATGGAGGATGTAGTAAATAAACTCCCTATTTACACTATCGAAAGCCTTTCGTAAGTCCAATTTGATGCACGCTCTTGCCCCCATGGGATTACTTAAATCCCTGATCTGCTCATGCGCAAGCAATGAACAATCTGCCAGAAGTCTATTTTTGAGGAAGGCAGATTGATTGGGAGAGATAAGCTCGTGGATTACCTCTTTAAGCCTGTTACATATAACCTTGCTGATGATCTTGTACATCACATTACAACAGGCTATAGGTCTGTAGTCACCTAAGCCCGTAGCATTTGCCCCCTTTGGCACCAGTGTGAGAAAAATGTGGTTTATACGCCATAGCAACCTCCCATTTCTGAAAAAAGACTGGACCGCCTTCACTACATCATCTTTGATGAGATTCTAGTTCCGTTGGTATAAATAGGCGTTGTAACCATCAGGCCCCGGGGCCTTGTCTGCACCCATCTGAAAGACAGCATTTTTGATCTCCTCTATAGAGATTCTTCTCTCAAACCATCTGACAGCCTCCGTAGTAATAATACGTTTAGTAACCAGCTTAGGAAAGATCTGCCAATAGTGGGTCTGATTATATAAATCCATGTAGAAAGTAGGGGCCTCATATTTTAGCTCCTCGAATGTCCCCATTTTGTCCCCATTAGGATTGATTAGATGCCCCAGGTTGGTTCGCCCTTGCCTAGCCTTCATTGCTGTGTAGAAGAACTTAGTATTTCTGTCTCCTAGGCTTAGCCAATCCTGTCTGCTTTTCTGCCTATACATTTCCTCCTCCATCTCCAGTAATTTAGCCAATTTGCATGATAACTGTTGTTCCTTTTGTTGTAATTCCTCCTTCTGGTGAAGGTAAGGATCACTTCTGACCTCCTCCAGTGCCATGCGACAGGCAGGAATATTGTGATTTGCCTCTTGATGTTTAGCCCAAGACCGCAATGAAACTTTTAGTAGTCTGAGCTTTTGAACAAGGCAAAACATGGGGGTACCAATAACTTGCTGCTTCCAATTTTCTTCAAGGAGCTCATTAAAACCGGACCATTTTGTCCAATGATTAAAGAACTTAAATGGTTTCGGGGAAGAGGATACCTGGGCATGAAGGTTGATCACCATAGGGGAGTGATCACTAGTATGTGGATCAAGATATTCAACAAAAGATTCCGTAAGCTTGGAGATCCAAACATTGTTGCAAAGCACCCTGTCCAATTGCGCTGCAATTCTCCCTCTCCCAATTCTTTTGTTGCACCAGGTAAGTCTGGAACCAGCAGTCTTCAATTCATGGAGAGCGCAATCATTAACACAATTGTAAAAATCCTCCACCATATTTTCATCCAACCGGCGCCCCCCTATCTTGTCTTTCGTGTAAAGGACACAATTAAAATCCCCCCAATTAGCCAAGCTTCTCCTTTTAGTGCCATCGCTTCATCCCTTAGGTGTTGCCATAGGATTCGCCTTTCTGAGCTAGTGTTTAGAGCATAGACCACAATAAAAATGACCGTAAGGCCGCCCGCATTTTTGCATCTCAGAGTTATATGCTGGTTAGAGGAGAATAACTGTTTCGCATGCCATACTGTAGGATCAACTCCAATCAAAATCCTACCCCCATGATGCATGGAATAGTTATCCAGAATATCCCAGTTATTTGGGAAAGAAGCTTTTATGTTATGAATATCCCAGTTATATATATCCAAACGTAGTTATGAGCATACAGTCATATATACATCCTAGTATATACATGCACGTACATCATCCCGTAGGGGCAAGCAACACAATATAATATTATAGTCCTACTACTATACGTAAATTACACATATTCATACAGTATGTATATGTATCTATAGCTAAGCACATACATATCCACGCATGAGCACACGCCCATCCACATTAATATATGGATCATACAATAATTACGCACACCAACCATAAGCACACCTATTACTACGTATATTACACTCAACATGCATATAAATTTATTAACATACAATTTCGGACATTGTCAAGTACATCTAAAATACACACTCTCCTAGTAGATAGTCAAACGCTAATCCTAGTACGTTCAGATATTCCTATAGTGATATAGATATCCACACACACATATATATAAGTACAACACTTACTACCACATATACAACTATAGGTTTATATATACACATACATACATCACATATATCACTGCAAATGAGTATACCATACAATAGGCAACCATAATCTATTATTATACTAAGGGTATACACACTCATACATGAGTGTGACACCGAGATCCACACACACATAGGTCTGCACACACTATCTACATATACATGCACCACAACCACATTGCAATTTATACTAATGGACCACTAAACTTATACTAAAGTTGTCGTAAACAATGACAAGCACTAATGCGATAACTAAGCAGTAGTGTAGGAAACAGGGTTTAATGATGTATCGAATGAATATTTTGATAGATGAACGATTCCAGATGAAGCATGGATAAGGAGTTGGCATGGTTAGGTGGCATAAAAATAAATATGAACAATTAAGCAATTTAGGTGGATGAAAGTGACCGGCGCCCCGTTTACGGTTTGGGCGCGGTGTCGTTTTACCGCAAGTGCACGGTTAGTGTAGGGTGCGGGTTTATCGAACTCAGGGAGGTGGATGGCTTGAGTGGCTACTAGCCTCGCCTAGGTTGTGTGCTAGCTACGCGGATGATGTGGGTGGAAGTGTAGAAATAAAAGAAAGAAATGAAAAAGACACAAAAAGAATCCCCGCCAACACGGGCTAGAGCATTCATGACACTAGGCATTTGACTTGACCCAGGGTGAGACATTGCCCCAAAAGGTGGTACCAAGCGTCCATGGCCCGATATTCCGGTCGGTGCCAAGCACGCTAGGCCTACCCGGTTCTGGACGGTGGGCATTCCCATGTCCATTAACACCTTTCGCAACCGGGAGCATTAAGGCCACAATGATAACTCTCAACACTTCGTCCAAGCCGTTCCCACGCGCGAGGACTCAATGTCAACACTAGGGTCGTGAGCTGTGGCTAGGGAGTCAACCGCCAAGTTTATTCCCCCTTGGCCCGACGGTCAAAGGCGGTCTTTTTCCCGCCGATGACAATAAAACACTCCCGCGTAACCCTAATGGCCAAATAGGTCAAATGTGATTTATAGCAATACATCGAAGCGGATCTTGACTGGACAAGCACCGGACCCCAACCCCCAACACAACTAGTGTGTTGCCATACGAATTGGACCCAGATTGCTAGAAATCCCCATTGACACATTTCATCGAACACATACCATGCAATCAAGTCAAATGTAAATTTCCAAGCATCAATCCTACCCTAACCCGTATTAGGGTTCATTAAACTACTCAACGATGAAAAACATATAAACAACCAACACAAAAGACATACAAACATTCATCATTGAACAAAACAAATACACCACAAAATAATGGAAAACAAGAGAAAGAAATACTTATCTTGATTCGAATCCAACAATCCGGTACAAGATTTATTGAGCAAAGACCTAATCTAAACTACCCTAAGCTTCATAAGATAAGGGGCAAAAAGCCCTTAAAAACTGAAGAAGAACTCCTCTCAGTCGTGCCCCCCAACCTCTATTTATAAACCCCTCAAAAACCCTCTTGGGTCGGGTTCAGAACTGTCAAAAAAGGCCCACCCGATCGGGTGGAATAAACAGATAGCTCAGATTCGCAGAAACAGATCTCACCCGGTCGGTTGACAAGTCAACCGATCGGGTGAAATGAAATTCCAGACTGCAGCCAGTTTCAGCACATAGCTGCGCTCAGAAAATTCCAGAAAAATCTAGAAAAATCGGATTTGGGCATGCGACCTATCGTTGGAAAGCTAACGACGATACCGATGCTAGAAAAATAAGAGATCACCCAAAATCCTTCTGGAATGATAGCAAATCTTCAATGAATGAGCAGCGGTGCGTGAAAGGGGACGAAAAGGCCACCCGATCGGTTGAAATGTCAACCGATCGGGTGAGCGGCTTGTTGCTTCGGCCGTCGCCTTCGGGAGCATCAACCGGGCGTAGAGGAGAGCGGGTGGCGTGATTGGGTCGTCCTTCGGAGGAATCGGCTACAGATGAACCGATCGGGTGAAGGTCACCCGATCGGTTGGAATTCCGCTCCATTTTCCCGAGAACTCTGTTGGGATGAACCGGTCGGTGAACCGATCGGTTGACCTTGCGCTTCGATCAAGCTTCAGTCCGGGTCGGACACGCATGCATCACCCGATCGGTTGGAGATGACCAACCGACCGGGTGAGGGCTGAAAAGTGGAAATCTTGGTCGTTTGACCCCCTGGATCACGCGTGACTCCTCCCGTTGCTCCGGGGACTCAGAATATCGTCGTTTTATGTCCCAAATACTGTAAATCCTGCAAATATACAAAAAACATGGAAAAGTGAAGGAAAACAAGAAAATACAAGAAAACACGAGAAAACGAATAAAAGACGGCGGAAAATACGGAGAAACATGGAAGAAAACGTGCGCAAATATATGAAATATAAACGCACGTCAAAATCCCCCAAGCTGAACTCTTCCTCTTCCTCGAGGAAGACGAGTGAGAGTAGGAGCTCGGAGGGAGAAAATAGAGAGAAAGAGAGAAAAAGAAAACTCTATATCCTAGATCGCCCGTCAGGGCCAACAAAGTCAAAAACGACACACCAAGCAAGCAAACACCAAATCACATCACTAAACTAAGGAATACGAGTCCAGACAAATGCCGTGGGCCCACGCGGTGAAGCGCGAGTGAGTGTGGTCGTGTGTTAGCAGACGGTGTCACTATCTACATTGTGCAGTAAAGCTCGATATACACAAATCCAGGAAATGACCCAAATATCAATTCGAATTGAATAAGGCGGTGAATATATGTAGTTCAAACATGCATGAGAATAGAGAGAGAATCGAAACATATCATGTGTCGGGGACTCCACAACTATGGTTAAGGAAATCACCACACTAAAGCCTAGATAATAGCTAAAAAGTTCCTAAGCCAAGTGTTTTCGAAAACGATGGGGGTTGAGATGATGTGGAGTAGAACACTCGGTGCAAATTCTCGCCTTCCCTTTATTCTCGGTAGATAGGAAAAATATTCACACTTGAAATTTTTGGGTTTTGGGTATTTGTATTTTTTTTGGATTTTGGGCTATACAAAATTTTTCTTTTCTCTTCTTTTTGGGGTTTTCTTTTCTTTTCTATTTTTTTGATTTTTGTGTTTTTGGCTATACACATGTGTACTCTCCCAAGTGGGAGAACGGTACACGACGAGGGGATTTGCACCAAGTAAAACAAAAAAGAAGTCGGAATCTAAACACTTGGGCAAAGGAAACTATTCTCGCTAAATAGAGCATGGGCTAAATGGGTTATCCTAGTCCTTAATTGTGGAATCCCGACACATGCGAAATGAAGTACACGATATATATATATATATATAGCATGCAGAAGCAGACAGGGAAAATAAATACCGCATATTCAAATCGAAGCATGATAATCTAGGGGTCATTCCTAGACAGGTATATAAAGTAAAATCACAAAGTAGAAGCACACCAAACAGCTAGGCACGATGCACGACTCACAAAAAGCTAAGTGGACCCGCGATGCATGAAATGCAAGAGGACTCGATATCCTAGGGTTAGTGAATGTGATTATCGAAGCCGTGCAAGGTGTGCGTGTGATTTTCGTGGCAATTCATCATAGGGTTCATCTCTAGGAGAAAGAGATAAAAAGAAGAAAAGAAAAAGAAAAAGAAAAACACGGAGAAAAACGACTCAAATAACGAAGAAAAAGAGACAAATGACGCACGAAGTGTGACTCCCCCAAGCTGAAACTTGCATTGCCCTCAATGCAATAGTAGTGAATACGGGAGGGCAATGAAAATGGGGGGGTGCACGGACACAAAAAATGAAAAACACGAAAAACACGCGAACGAAACTGGAAAATAAAGAGAAAGAAACATACAAAATAAAAGATATAAAACGCAACGAAGGACTCAAAGACACAAACAAACGACAACGACACACGAAAACATGCACACAAAAGTCGATTTCCCCAAGCTAAACATGACAATGCTAGCAAAATGATATGATCAATGTGATGCAGAAATATGCTAGGGGAAAATCGGAAAAGAAAGAAATCAGAATGCAGGAGAGACAGTCTGCTCGTTCTCCTTGGAAGAGGATGTGGGGTGAAATGATAGAAGGGCACGACATGAATGGTTATTAAGATGCAAAAGCAAATCCTAGATACGCTCCCCTCGCTAATGAGAGGAGACGAGATTATTCAAATCTAAACTATAAAGCGGTAAATTTTTACACTACTGGATTAGGATACACCTGAGCATAGGCAGATCCAAGTACTGAAGTGGGGCAGGTAGCTGCTCTAACTGCTCCTTCTGTGGCTCCCCCAGAAGCGATGTGCCACGTGTGCCAATGGACCCAAGCAATGCACCTCCAAGCATCCCTCGTAGGTGTCCACCTGTAACATGCAAAGGACGAGGTGCATTAGTCCATGGCAAAAAATCTTTCCCCAAAATAAAAGTATCCCAGAGATAATCGTCAAAATAAGATGGAAAAATAGTAAAAGTGTGACGAATACTCCCTGAGAATGGGTCACTATCCTCTGTACTAGCGACGACCAAATTCTCGCTCTCTATGAGAAGTGGCTCTCCAGGTGGTGACACACCACAACATACCTCAAGGGAAGTAGATCCTGTGTCCTGCGAGAGATATGGTATGTCAAAAATATATGAGTCTAAAGAAATAGGACGCGAAAAGCGAGACTCAAATGTGGAGTGAGAGTGAGTATGAAAATCTCCCTGAATAGGGGCAATATGCTCAAGTAGATGCTCAGCCGCAGAAGAAGTGGAGCGTGACGGTAGAGGTAGATGTGGCTCGGGATCCATGAAGTGGATGATCGTATCCAAGCCCTCATACACGTCCTCCTCGATGATATGCTCATACTCCTCCATCTGCCCGATGTCCTGAATGACATCCTCATGGTTGACCACCACCAAGGAGGAAGCTGTGACAGAGATGGCTGTGGAGGTGGATGTGGAGCGGACCCCTCGTATGTGGTCGTGGTGTCCTCGTCCTCACGCACATCCTCCTCGCCGGTATACATAATCTCTGTAAACTCCTCAGTGCTCTCATAGGACTCATGTGGGGTATCCAAATCAAGACAAGAAGTCTCTCCCACAGATCCTAGATAAATCTCCCCATCCTCACTATCATCATCAAAAAATGCTTCGTCATCCAAGTGGTAGTGATGGAAAAATGTGGTATCGGCTTGAGAAGTGTCTATGGTGGCCGATGGCATGGTGGTCTCAACCATGAAAGTGGGTATATCCTCTCCTTCATCCCCTCTCCTCGGTGTCGGATCGGTGATTGGTACCATTAAGTTTTGTAATATTTGGCCTTGGTTAAACATGGCATTTTCAAGGAGAGACACGAGGCTTGATTCTTCTTGTGTTTGTGGAGGGGTATAAGGTTGAGAAAATGGATGGGAGGTGTTTGGGCTAAGGTTGTGGGAAAATGTTTGGCCTTGGAGTGGGGGGAGGCTCTCAAGCGTAAATGGGCAATCATAATACACGTGCCCCGCCATCCCACAAGTCTCACAAATCACAACTGGATAAGGATCGTATCCTCCCATCTGAGCATCGAAATTTGATCTCCACATGGTAATATCAAAGATACCTGGAGAACAAAAATAAGAAAACTAGAGAGGAGCGTCAATAGTACAAGAGAATAACAAAAAGATAATATAATGGTGGGGGAAAAATTTCTTGGTTATTGAATATTTTTTAAAAAAAAAAAAAAAAGAAAAAGAAATTTTTTTGTGTTTTTATGCGTAGTCTAACGAACCCAAGCTAAGCTAATATCAAACCGAACGCCTCCCCGGCAACGGCGCCAAAAACTTGACCGGCGCCCCGTTTACGGTTTGGGCGCTGTGTCGTTTTACCGCAAGTGCACGGTTAGTGTAGGGTGCGGGTTTATCGAACTCAGGGAGGTGGATGGCTTGAGTGGCTACTAGCCTCGCCTAGGTTGTGTGCTAGCTACGCGGATGATGTGGGTGGAAGTGTAGAAATAAAAGAAAGAAATGAAAAAGACACAAAAAGAATCCCCGCCAACACGGGCTAGAGCATTCATGACACTAGGCATTTGACTTGACCCAGGGTGAGACATTGCCCCAAAAGGTGGTACCAAGCGTCCATGGTCCGATATTCCGGTCGGTGCCAAGCACGCTAGGCCTACCCGGTTCTGGACGGTGGGCATTCCCATGTCCATTAACACCTTCCGCAACCGGGAGCATTAAGGCCACAACGATAACTCTCAACACTTCGTCCAAGCCGTTCCCACGCGCGAGGACTCAATGTCAACACTAGGGTCGTGAGCTGTGGCTAGGGAGTCGCCAAGTTTATTCCCCCTTGGCCCGACGTTCAAAGGCGGTCTTTTTCCCGCCGATGACAATAAAACACCCCCGCGTAACCCTAATGGCCAAATAGGTCAAATGTGATTTCTAGCAATACATCGAAGCGGATCTTGACTGGACAAGCACCGGACCCCAACCCCCAACACAACTAGTGTGTTGCCATACGAATTGGACCCAGATTGCTAGAAATCCCCATTGACACATTTCATCGAACACATACCATGCAATCAAGTCAAATGTAAATTTCCAAGATCCTACCCTAACCCGTATTAGGGTTCATCAAACTACTCAACGATGAAAAACATATAAACAACCAACTCAAAAGACATACAAACATTCATCATTGAACAAAACAAATACACCACAAAACAATGGAAAACAAGAGAAAGAAATACTTATCTTGATTCGAATCCAACAATCCGGTACAAGATTTATTGAGCAAAGACCTAATCTAAACTACCCTAAGCTTCACAAGATAAGGGGCAAAAAGCCCTTAAAAACTGAAGAAGAACTCCTCTCAGTCGTGCCCCCCCAACCTCTATTTATAAACCCCTCAAAACCCCGCTTGGGTCGGGTTCAGAACTGTCAAAAAAGGCACACCCGATCGGGTGGAATAAACAGATAGCTCAGATTCGCAGAAACAGATCTCACCCGGTCGGTTGACAAGTCAACCGATCGGGTGAAATGAAATTCCAGACTGCAGCCAGTTTCAGCACATAGCTGCGCTCAGAAAATTCCAGAAAAATCTAGAAAAATCGGATTTGGGCATGCGACCTATCGTTGGAAAGCTAACGACGATGCCGACGCTAGAAAAATAAGAGATCACCAAAAATCCTTCTGGAATGATAGAAAATCTTCAATGAATGAGCAGCGGTGCGCGAAAGGGGACGAAAAGGCCACCCGATCGGTTGAAATGTCAACCGATCGGGTGAGCGGCTTGTTGCTTCGGCCGTCGCCTTCGGGAGCATCAACCGGGCGCAGAGGAGAGCGGGTGGCGTGATCGGGTCGTCCTTCGGAGGAATCGGCTACCGATGAACCGATCGGGTGAAGGTCACCCGATCGGTTGGAATTCAGCTCCATTTTCCCAAGAACTCTGTTGGGATGAACCGGTCGGTGAACCGATCGGTTGACCTTGCGCTTCGCTCAAGCTTCAGTACGGGTCGGACACGCATGCATCACCCGATCGGTTGGAGATGACCAACCGACCGGGTGAGGGCTGAAAAGTGGAAATCTTGGTCGTTTGACCCCCTGGATCACGCGTGACTCCTCCCGTTGCTCCGGGGACTCAGAATATCGTCGTTTTATGTCCCAAATGCTGTAAATTCCTGTAAATATACAAAAAACATGGATAAGTGAAGGAAAACAAGAAAACACGAGAAAACACGAGAAAACGAATAAAAGACGGCGGAAAATACGGAGAAACACGGAAGAAAACGTGCGCAAATATATGAAATATAAACGCACGTCAGAAAGATATGTGAAAATTAACAAAACGAGTAAATGGCATAAGTTAAAATAGCAAGTAGATGGCAAAGTTAAAATATGGAATGTGGTCAGTCAATGATAAATGAAAAGAGTGATGAGTATGATGGTGAAGTGATTGTTTTGTAAATGGAGATAGATTTTTTTTTACAAAAAAAATTTTGAAGTATGAATACGATTAATATAAAACTGACACACTTAAAAGTTGGATTTCTATTTAGCTTAGAAAAATATTTAAACGTACGTGTGATAAGTTGATTGAAATAAGTTTAGTAGCGTAATAGTAAAAGAAAATACTATACTGAATTAGGGAAATAGAAGTAAGGGTTAAAAACAAAATTAATTATATGAAAAAGTAGAGTAGATATACGAGATTATTTGAAACAAATGTATGGATGATATGTGTTAGAAAATTGCTATGAGATAACAACTAAAGATTACATCAAGAGCTTCACAATCAAGATTGAATTTAAGTCAATTGAAGGGTATAAATCTAAGTATACACTATAGGTTTTCAAAGAAGTTAAACTGGCGAGGAATTCAATAAAAGAAATATCGTAAGTACTTTTAAAAAAAGAATCAGGATTGTAATGGGGAAGATTTAAAAGGGTGATGATGGCTGTCATGAAAGGGTCAAGCGAATCGAGGGCAAGGAATAGTATTTTGGCCGAAACGTAAATACAACTAGGATAACTTCGTGAATACGCTACGACGGTTTTCTACATTCATCGACACAGAAGTGTAATGATTAGGAATAACACTCAGTGCTATAATTATTGGGTCGACTAAGGATTAGGAACTTAGTACTGAGATTTTCTAGTGAATCAGACTGTGATAGAGAGTTCGAGGAAAGGGGCCCTTGAAGATCAAGATTGTAATCACACCTAGAGACTAGACTTGGAACATCCTCCGGAAATACGCCTTCAAAGTCGCTAACTATTGCAGGCTCCACCGATTCGAATTGCACAGATGCGATGAGCACTATGTTCTGCTGGACTCGAAATTTGATAGGCCCTAGCGAACGACTAAATAAAACTCCATCATCAAAGATGGTCAGGGCTGGGTGAGAACTACCAGGGTAACTCCTAAGATGATTACACTAAATCTTAACCAAGGCGCCTGACTATTAGACCTGGATGTCTATATAAGTCCTCATACCATCTAGGATAAGGAAAACCCTAATTTAGAATTGTACTGGATATTAAATGAATGTTGTACTCTTATTGTTCCGAACTTTTTGCACGACCTGCATGGGCCACCACTAAAACCTGTCACGCCCCGCTTCACAAAACGACAGAAGCGAGATGTGACTAAGGTCCGCTTGGGCCGGAGCTGTGAGGCTTGGACCCAATAAGCGTCTGTAGGGGTACCATTTAAGAATTATATGTTCTTGAATTTATAAAATTCGAAACAACAGAAGGTACAGAAAGAAAGTTGCATTCATTTATACACAGGGATATCGTCTAAAAGGAAAGTAAGCCCAGCATGGCTACTACAGCAGAAAGTGGCTAATGGTGCAAGCACCCAACCTAGGCAGAAAAGTAAAGTGGTGCTACGCACCCAACTAGAAAGTAGTAACCTCTGAAAGTCCACAACGGTGAGGGACCTCTAGGTCTGGTTTTCGTCAGGAACGTACTACGGGTCAACGTCATCTGGCTCCAAGTACTCAGGTATGTCCGGTCGTCCACGTACTCCGGCTCAGCACATGACGACATCACCAAAGAGAAAAGGAACTGTACGTCAGGTAAAGTCTACAAGAAAGGGTTAGACTCTACTGCAAGTGTAATGTAATTTAGAGAAACATTTTACTGGTTGATTAACATCCTGTTGTTATGACGTGGTAGTTATACTATGCAGAAAGTAAAGCGGTGCAAGAAAGTAAAACGTAACAGGTAGTAGCCGTAGCATGTGCTACCGGCTACGAGACTAAGCTAGACGGGACAGGACCAGACAAGACAAGACAAGACATGTGTGACTCGAAGGGTTCACGCCTTACGGCTTGAGGGCGGCCAGACCCTCTCCCCGTGCGACCGCTCAACCCTACCCCAACCCAAGTGCTCAAGACAAGACATGACAAGGGATCACCCACTCACTCGGTGAGTGCCCTATTCGCCCGCAGGCTTATCCATTACCAATCTTTACAAGGGTTCACTCTCTCTAGCTTGGAGAGTACCCTATTTCCCCGCAGGCTTATCCATTACCAATCGTGACAAGGGATCACCCTCTCTTGCTTGGAGAGTGTCCTATTCGCCCGCAGGCTTATCCATTTCCAATCATGACAAGGGATCACCCACTGCCCTATTCGCCTGCAGGTTTATGCAATACATGACATGACATGGAAAGACAAGAATGAATGAGAGTTACATGACATGACGAGAATGGATGAGAGTTGTTCATTCTAGGGGGTCCACACGCATGCACACACAATGGAAACCTATAGTAGCAGTTGTTGTTGTTGTTGTTGTTTCTAGGGGGTCCACACGCAGGCACCCACAGAGGAAACCTATGGTTGCAGTTGTTGTTGGTTTTTCTAGGGGTCCACACGCACGCACCCACAGAGGAAACCTATGGTGTCAGTTGTTGCTGTTGTTGTCTGTGCTTAGACTTCGTCGTCATGTCTAAGCTGTCAAGGGGGTCCCGGACGCTATCATTTCACGTCCAGTTCTATTTAAATGTTCTTTAACTTCCTAGGAAGGGGAAGGCCTAAATATGGCCATAAGAACACACGTGTAAACACTTGCCTGTGGTGGCGAGTGCATCATCTGTTTGAAGCGTCTCGTCGAAATGGTGCGTCAGCGAGGGTCCGTCTGAAATGGTTCAACGGCGGTGTCAGGACACGTTTTCATCATTCCTGTTACAACCTAAAGATCGTGGGAGTCCAACTCCCGCCTATATCCGCTGACATACCTCATTGAATCACCCCTTTGCGAAAGGAACGCCGCCCCGGAGGCCCGAGGCTACATAAGAATGGGCGCGCCTCGCAGCACTCCCCCCTCCCGGCCGAGGTGAACAACAGCAGTCGCTCGGCCCGCCAGGGGCAGTGCGCCCGGGGAACACCCAGACAGTGCCGCCCGGGATGCTGACGGATGCATGTGCATATCCCTTCTGGCCAGCGGTCCGTGACCCGCGACCGAAAAGGGGCGCGGCCGGGCCGGACAAGCCTCGAACAGGTCGACCCGGCGGTTCCCCACGAACAACATCCGCCGGGGATAGCATTACCGGACCTTTAGTCCGTCACGCACGCCAAACAACCTAGTGTAAGGACACGACTGACACTAACGCCGCCCGACCACCTGACAAAGCACCCCCTGGCCGCTGAGCCCCCTGGCACTTAATGCTTTCGGCCCTGACACCCTGACAAAAAGTGCCTCAGGCTGTTGCACCGTCTGACAAAAGCAGGGCAGACGCTCCTGTTCCTGACATCCACGTCCGAAGTTTCCGCTGACAGCCGAGCCAGCTCAGCGTGTCGAGTCAGCATGCCAGGTCAGCCCCGCCTAGTCATCTCCCATCAGGTATAAATACCCCCTCACTCCTTACGGTGAAGGGGTTGGCTAATTCTCTCTGAATCCATTATTCACACACGAGAGCAAAGGTCGTCCATATCTTTGTTCTCCCACCGATAGCTCGTCACATACGGTCGACACACCCTTAGTCCGACCTGCGTGCCCAGCCCTCGCTTTAAGCTCAGTTACTGACTTAGGCATCGGAGGGGCTAAAGGTTGGATCCCAACCCGGCCCTTCTGATGAGTTGCTCGTTGTGCAGGGTAGCTCGCCCCTTGGTCGGTATCCGCCCTCGGCTCCTGCCGTCCGATCCTCCACCGTCGCGTCCGGCAAGATTTGGCCCCGTGGACTCCCCCGGCGGCAAGCTTAGCCTCTTCACCCCACTAATCACTTGTTAAATAGCCCACCAAAACCCTCTCATCATTATAACCACCGTGCCCTTGGTTCCCCTCAATACAAATTCATTGTACGCGAGTTCCACCCCGCAACAATTGGCGCCGTCTGTGGGAACGAAGGGTCACACCCATGTTAGATTCCATGCCGATGACTCGGAACCCTGACCACGGCAAAGATCCCGTGGGTCAGGAACCACTTTCTCTACCAATTACCCCAGCGACTGACCCCCCTCCGGGGATAGGCGCCGAGACAGTCCAAACTTTGGCCCGTGCCATCCAGAGAAGCCTCGAGGCCGTCACTCAGGCGGTGGGAGGCTACACAGCTGCAGGAGCGGAGCCGCCACCCGGCCCCTCTGAGCCTTCGAACGTGAGACGGAATCTTCACCCTCAGTTCAAGGAGGAGGGGGGGGGGGGGGGACGGGGGGATCGCCAAGGAGATTGCGACCCAGCAGAAGCTCTCGGGAGAGGAAATGGAGGTCGCGCGGCTACGAAGACGCCGGGAGGCGGCGACCGCCGCGCAAAGGCATTTGGACGAAGCGGCCGAAACCGCCCGCCACCAGCTCCGCTTCATCATCGCGGAACGCGAAAGGCTACGAAGGGAAAACGAAGGCAACCGGGAGACCCCGGAGGTGTCGGTGATGGGCCGACGGCCCTGGGACGGGCGCGACCCGCTGTTGACCAGATCCCCACCGGGAGGGGGGAGTCCGCCTCATCAGCGTCATTCCCCCGATCGCCTGCACGAGGAAGCCGTTTGTCGACAGCTGCGCTTCCTCATCGCTAAGCGTGAGAGGCTTCTGTGGGGGAATCAGGAGCGGATGGGGATCCGGGAGGAGGCGGCCGGAGGACGACGGTACTGGGAAAGCCATAGCCTGCAACCCGTCGAATCTTCGACCCGGAGAAGGAGTCCCCCCGGGCGACCATCGCGCTACTCCCTGGGCCGGGAAGACCGCCGGCAGTAGAGGCGCGACTGGAGCCAGACCCCCGAATGGCGAAGGGGGGGTGTGCCCGAGCACCCTACCTACCCGGAGGAGGCCACACCATTGGCACGGTGGATCACGTCCGCCCCAAGGCCAATAAGGTCACCTACAACGGAAGAGGGGACCCCCTCACGCACATGCAACAATACCGGGGGGTGATGGAGGCGCAGGATGTAGATGAGGCGTTCCTGTGCCGGCATTTCTAGCAAAGTCTGAGGGACACGGCATTGGATTGGTACTTCGGCCTACCCGCGAGATCCATTGGGAGCTTTGGCGAGCTGTCCCATAAGTTTTGCCAAGAGTTTCGGGCAGGGCGAATGAAGAAGAAGCCCTTGGACTATCTCATCACGATAGTCCAAGGAGAAGGTGAGACGACGGGTATATACCTGCGCCGCTTTCAGGAGGAGAGAAGGGCGGTGGTCACCTGCGGCGACGAGGTCCTCATGCTGGCCTTCAAGACGGGGTTGCGGACTCAAAGCCTCCACAAATCCCTGCTTCGAGATCCATCGGCCGACTATAAGGCGCTGGTTGCTATGGCGGAGAGGCATGCATTGGTCGAAGAGACTCTCGGCACAAAGGCCATGTTCCCCCCCGTGAAGCCTCTCCGAGGCGAGCCCCGATCGCACCCTCGGCCGAGGCAGGAAGAGGGGCATCGAGGGCATGACCAGCTGGCCCAACCCAGGCACGAACCGACGGGGCGACGCCCGCAAGATCGCCCCGGCCAGATCCGAGAGTTCGTCCCGGCCCAAGGGACCGCCCGAGCCACCCCAAGACAGGAAGGCCCCCAGCAGACCCACTACACGCAGCTCAACGCCCCCATGTTAGAGGTCCTGGCCGCGACGATGAGGGCTGGACTGCTGCCGGAGCCTCCCCGGGAAATGAGGTCGGATCCAACCAAGCGGGATCTCCGAAAGTACTACCGATATCACCGTGACCACGACCACGATACCGATCATTGCTACACCCTTAAGATAGAAATAGAGCGGCTGGTCCTGGCGGGCCACTTGGGAGGCTTCGTGGAGGACAGGCGGGCAATACAAGGAGAGAGAGCCCCCCGAGAGGCACGGGGAACGGAGCCGCCAGCGGACCACAGTCGGCAGGAGCCGCGCCCCCCAGGGTGATCATGCGCATAGAGATGATAAGCGGGGGGCCGCCCCGGGTGGGGCGCCGCCCATGATCACGGAGATGAGCGCCCGGCCGGTGATGGCGGCGGGCGCCGACAGCAGGCCAAAGCGGAGAAAGACGAACTGACACCCTATCACCTTCACCGAGGGAGACCAGCGGGAGGTTGGGAGTCAGCGCGATGACGCCCTCGTCGTCGAGGCTCAAATCGGGACGATCATCGTCAGCCGGCTCCTGATCGACACCGAAAGCTCCTGCGACATCATGTTCTTGACGACGGTCGAGAGGATGGGGTGGAGGCACGTGGACCTAACGCCCGGCGCATGCCCCGTCGTCGGCTTCACCGGCCATACAATCCCCATGGTGGGGACGATCACCCTGCCAATGACTCTGGGGGAGGAGCCGAGGGTCATCACCAGGGGACACGATTCGTCGTCGTCGATGTCGCGTCGTCATACAACGGAATCATAGGGCGCCCGTGCCTGACAGCCATAGAGGCGCTCCCCAGCCTGCTACACCAGATGATGAAATTCCGGACCTTGCGGGGGGTAGGACTGGTGCGAGGAAACCAGGAGGTGTCTGGAGGCCGCGACAAGGGGCCAGTCAGGCGCCGAAGCCCGAAGCAGGCCCTTACGGTCCTCATCCCTGACGAGAGGGAGGACTTCTGCGACCAGCGGCCAACCCCGGTTGAGGAGGTCGAAGAGGTACCCATTGCCATGGAGGAAGAGAGAACCGTCTCCATCGGGACGAAACTCCCGATCGCCCTAAGGGCGGCCCTCGTCAGCCTGCTCCGGGAAAATGTGGATATATTCACCTGGTCACCCGCAGACATGCCAGGGGTCAACCCGACGGTGATCTCCCATAGGTTGAACGTGGACCCGGAAGCCCGACTGGTCCGGTAGAAGAAGAGGAGCGCGGGGGGCGAAAAGAAAAGGGCGGCCGAGGAAGAGGTGGAGCGGCTCCTCGAAGCCAAGTTTGTCCGGCCGGTGGACTACCCTGACTGGCTTGCCAACGTCGTTTTGGCGAAGAAGCCCAGTGGAAAGTGGCGCATGTGCGTCGACTTCACCGATCTCAACAAGGTGTGCCCGAAGGACAGTTTTCCCCTCCCACGGATCGACCACCTGGTAGACCAGGCGTCCGGTTACGAGATGCTAAGCTTTATGGACGCCTTCTCGGGTTACAACCAGATACCGATGGCAGAGGAGGACGAGGAGAAGACGTCCTTCGTCACTGATAAGGGCACTTTCTGATACACCAAGATGCCCTTTGGACTGAAGAACGCCGGGGCGACCTATCAGCGGATGGTAGACCGAATATTCAGCCCACAGGTCGGACGAAACTTGGAGGTCTACATCGATGACATGCTGGTAAAGAGCAGGAGGGCCCTGGACCACCTTGCCGACTTACAGGAAACATTCCAAAGGGTACGCCGATACAACTTAAGGCTGAACCCCGCGAAGTGCATCTTCGGCGTGCAGTCGGGGAAATTCCTAGGCTTCATGATAACGAAGCGGGGGATCGAGGCGAACCCCGACAAGGTGACGGCTCTCATCAATATGGCGGAACCACGGACGATCCGGGATTTGCAACGACTGAACGGCCGGATCGCCGCACTGGGGCAATTCCTGTCGAAATCTGCGGAGAAATCGCTCCCCTTCTTCAGGGTGCTGCGCACTGCCTTTGGCAAAGCAAAGGACAAAAGGAAGGTGATCCCGTGGGACGACGACTGTGCACGGGCATTCGCGGAGCTGAGGGCTTACCTACAAAGCCCGCCGCTCCTCGCACGGCCAGAATAAGGCGAACCCCTGGGGTTGTACTTGGCAACTAACGAAGAGGCTGTTAGTTCCGTGTTGGTCAAGGAGGAAGGGGGCGTGCAGCGCCCTGTATATTACGCCAGCAGGATCCTCCAGGAGGCGGAGACTCGCTACAGTCCCATCGAGAGAACCGCCTACTGTCTGATCACCACGGCTCGAAAGCTCCAACCATACTTCCAGGCCCATCCCATTGCCGTCCACACCGACATGCCCCTCGAGAAAAACCTGAAGAGGTTGGAGCGGTCGGGGAGGATGCTCAACTGGAGTGTCGAGCTCAGCGAGTTCGACATAACATACAAGGCCAGGATGGCAATCAAGGGCCAGGCGTTTGCTGACTTCGTGGTGGAATGCACCGCGGGGGGCGCCCCGGGGGGCCAGCCGGAGCCGCCATCGGCGGCCGCGCCCCCGCAGGAGGGGGGGGCAGAACCCCCTGAGCCCTCCCAGATGGACCGGGACGATTTATGGACCATACATGTCGATGGCTCCGCGACGGGATCCGGGACAGGGGCGGGTATCGTCATCCAGACCCCCGACGGGTGCTCGCTGGAGTACGCCCTGCGCTTCAACTTCCCGATAACCAACAATGTCACGGAATACGAGGCCGCGGTTAACTGGCTGAAGCTCAGTATGGCAGTTGGGGTGACGAACGTGTTGCTCCTTAGCGACTCACGGCTCGTCGTCCAGCAGATCCAAGGAAGCTTCGAGGCCCGGGAAGAAACGATGAAGAGCTACCTTAGGTGCATCCAGATCAAACTCCGCAAGTTTAAGAGAGCGGACGTCCAGCACTTGCCCCGTTCCCATAACCTTCGGGAGGACGCCCTGTCCAAGCAGGCTTCCTCCTCCGCGGTCGAGATCGGGAAGGCCATCTACGTCGAAAGCCTATTGACCCCAACCATTGATGAAGAAGAGATAATGTGTGCGGGCACAGTGACAACGTGGATGACACCCATTATAAAGTACTTGGAGACGGGGGACCTGCCCGAGGAACGGATGCTGGCTAAAAAAGTGGAGAGACGGGCCCTGTCGTTCGTACTCCTCGACAGAGTGTTGTACCGCCGCCGCCGCGCCAACTTCGACGTCCTGCCCTATCTAAAGTGTTTGGGCCTGGAGCAGGCTGAGCAAGTCATCCGTGAAGTGCACGAAGGCTTCTGCAGAAACCACCATGGCGGTCGCACCATTGCCCACAAAATAATGCGCCAGGGGTACTATTGGCCGACAATGATCCAGGATGCGGTCCAGTACGTCAAGAGGTGTGAGGCGTGCCAGAAATTCTGCCGACGAATAACTGCACCTCCGGCTAACTTGATGCCCATCGTGAGCCCGATCCCATTCGCCAAATGGGGACTCGACATCCTTGAGCCATTCCCGAAGGCCTCCGGGGGAAGAAAATATCTAGTCATCGCCATGGACTACTTCACGAAATGGGTGGAGGCCGAGCCGCTGGTGCGTATCACCTGGACAGACAAGAAGGGATTTATCTGGCAGTCCATTATATGTCGCTTCGGGATACCCCGCTCGGTAGTCACGGATAACGGAAGGCAGTTCGACTGCGAAGGTTTCAGCGATTTCTGTTCAGGCTGGGGGATCAAACTCCATTTCGTGTCAGTTGCCCACCCGCAGTGCAACGGAATGGCGGAGGCCGCGAATAAGTGCATCTTGAACCCTATGAAGAAAAAGGTGGACGCCGCCCTTGGGGCATGGGTCGATGAACTGCCGAAAATCCTATGGTCCTATCGCACCACACACAAGGCCTCGACAGGAGAAAGCCCATTCATGCTGGCATACGGATCGGAGGCGGTCGTTCCCGTGAAGATTGGAGAAGAGACGCTCAGGCTAAAACTCTTCGACGAAGAGATCAATGGAGAGGGACTCGGCCTCAGTCTCGAATTGGTGGACGAGGTAAGAGACCGGGCCTTGACGAACCTCGCCAGGCACAGCCAGAGGATGGCACGACACTACGACCCCCGGGTCAAGCAGCGGACTTTCAGGATCGGTGACTTAGTCCTCAGAGATGCTACCTTCAGACCCGAGACCGCCCTTGGGGGAAAGCTGGCCGCCAAATGGGAAGGGCCCTACAAGGTCATCGATATCGTCGGACCAGCCACGTACATCTTGGCTACCCCAGACGGGAATGAGCTGGCCCATCCTTGGAATGCAAAGCACCTGCTAAAGTTCTACCAATAGTTGTGAGTTTTTCTTTTATATACACGAGATACGCATCTACCCGTTTTCCCCAACTTGGTAGTTTCCACATGAATGTTTCAGCACGAACCTCCGAACCTCTGGGGCACGGCCAACCCTAGCCACCCAAACCAGAGAAGGGCACAGGCCGGGCTACGCGCCCGATCCCCCCCCAAGACCTCTGGGGCAGGGCCAACCCTAGCCACCCAAACCAGAGAAGGGCACGGGCCGGGCTATGCGCCCGCTCCCCCCTCAAGACCTCTGGGGCAGGGCCAACCCTAGCCACCCAAACCAGAGAAGGGCACGGGCCGGGCTACGCGCCCGATCCCCCCTTCAAGACCTCTGGGGCAGGGCCAACCCTAGCCACCCAAACCAGGGAAGGGCACGGGCCGGGCTACGCGCCCGCTCCCCCCCTCAAGACCTCTGGGGCAGGGCCAACCCTAGCCACCCAAACCAGAGAAGGGCACGGGCCGGTCTACACGCCTGCTCCCCCCTCAAGACCTCTGGGGCAGGGCCAACCCTAGCCACCCAAACCAGGGAAGGGCACGGGCCGGGCTACGTGCCCGCTCCCCCCTCAAGACCTCTGGGGCAGGGCCGACCCTAGCCACCCAAACCAGAGAAGGGCACGGGCCGGGCTACACGCCCGCTCCCCCCCTCAAGACCTCTGGGGCAGGGCCAACCCTAGCCACCCAAACCAGAGAAGGGCACGGGCCGGGCTACGCGCCCGCTCCCCCCCTCAAGGCCTCTGGGGCAGGGCCGACCCTAGCCACCCAAACCAGAGAAGGGCACAGGCCGGGCTACGCGCCCGCTCCCCCCCTTAAGACCTCTGGGGCAGGGCCGACCCTAGCCACCGAAACCAGAGAAGGCACGGGCCAGGCTACGCGCCCGCTCCCCCCCTCAAGACCTCAGGGGCAGGGCCGACCCTAGCCACCCAAACCAGAGAAGGGCACGGGCCGGGTTACGCGCCCGCTCCCCCCTCAAGACCTCAGCGGCAGGGCCAACCCTAGCCACCCAAACCAGGGAAGGGCACGGGCCGGGCTACGTGCCCGCACCCCCCCTCAAGACCTCTGGGGCAGGGCCAACCCTAACCACCCAAACCAGGGAAGGGCACGGGCCGGGCTACGAGCCTGCTCCCCCCCCCAAGACCTCTGGGGCAGGGCCAACCCGGGCCACCCAAACCAGGGAAGGGCACGGGCCGGGCTACGCGCCCGCTCGCCCCCTAAGACCTCTAGGGCAGGGCCAACCCTAGCCACCCAAACCAGGGAAGGGCACGGGCCGGGCTACGCGCCCGCTCGCCCCCTCAAGACCTTTGGGGCAGGGCCAACCCTAGCTACCCAAACCAGAGAAGGGCACGGGCCAGGCTACGCGCCCGCTCCCCCCCTCAAGACCTCTGGGGTAGGGCCAACCCTAGCCACCCAAACCAGGGAAGGGCATGGGCCGGGCTACGCGCCTGCACACCCCCTCAAGACCTCTGGGGCAGGGCCAACCCTGGCCACCTAAACCAGAGAGGGGCACGGGCCGGGCTACTCGCCCGCTCCGACCTAAGACCTCTGGGGCAGGGCCAACCCTAGCCACCCAAACCAGAGAAGGGCACGGGCCGGGCTACATGCCCGCTCCCCCCTAAGACCTCTGGGGCAGGGCCAACCCTAGCCACCCAAACCAGGGAAGGGCACGGGCCGGGCTACGTGCCCGCTCCCCCCTCAAGACCTCTCGGGCAGGGCCGACCCTAGCCACCCAAACCAGAGAAGGGAACGGGCCGGGCTACGCGCCCGCTCCCCCCTGAAGACCTCTGGGGCAGGGCCAACCCTAGCCACCCAAACCAGAGAAGGGCACGGGCCGGTCTACACGCCTGCTCACCCCCTCAAGACCTCTGGGGCAGGGCCAACCCTAGCCACCCAAACCAGGGAAGGGCACGGGCCGGGCTACGCGCCCGCTCCCCCCTCAAGACCTCTGGGGCAGGGCCGACCCTAGCCACCCAAACCAGAGAAGGGCACGGGCCGGGCTACGCGCCCGCTCCCCCCCTCAAGACCTCTGGGGCAGGGCCAACCCTAGCCACCCAAACCAGAGAAGGGCACGGGTCGGGCTACGCGCCCGCTGCCCCCCCTCAAGGCCTCTGGGGCAGGGCCGACCCGAGCCACCCAAACCAGAGAAGGGCATGGGCCGGGCTACGCGCCCGCTCCCCCCTTAAGACCTCTGGGGCAGGGCCGACCCTAGCCACCCAAACCAGAGAAGGGCACGGGCCAGGCTACGCGCCCGCTCCCCCCCTCAAGACCTCAGGGGCAGGGCCGACCCTAGCCACCCAAACCAGAGAAGGGCACGGGCCGGGCTACGCGCCCGCTCCCCCCTCAAGATCTCAGGGGCAGGGCCAACCCTAGCCACCCAAACCAGGGAAGGGCACGGGCCGGGCTACGTGCCCGCACCCCCCCTCAAGACCTCTGGGGCAGGGCCAACCCTAACCACCCAAACCAGGGAAGGGCACGGGCCGGGCTACGAGCCTGCTCCCCCCCTAAGACCTCTGGGGCAGGGCCAACCCGGGCCACCCAAACCAGGGAAGTGCACGGGCCGGGCTACGCGCCCGCTCGCCCCCTAAGACCTCTGGGGCAGGGCCAACCCTAGCCACCCAAACCAGGGAAGGGCACGGGCCGGGCTACGTGCCCGCTCGCCCCCTCAAGACCTTTGGGGCAGGGCCAACCCTATCCACCCAAACCAGAGAAGGGCACGGGCCGGGCTACATGCCCGCTCCCCCTCTCAAGACCTCTGGGGTAGGGCCAACCCTAGCCTCCCAAACCAGGGAAGGGCATGGGCCGGGCTACGCGCCTGCACACCCCCTCAAGACCTCTGGGATCAGGGCCAACCCTGGCCACCCAAACCATAGAGGGGCACGGGCCGGGCTACACGCCCGCTCCGACCTAAGACCTGTGGGGCTGGGCCAACCCTAGCCACCCAAACCAGAGAAGCGCACAGGCCGGGCTACATGCCCGCTCCCCCCCTAAGACCTCTGGGGCAGGGCAAACCCTAGCCACCCAAACCAGGGAAGGGCACGGGCCGGGCTACGCGCCCGCTCCCGCCCTCAAGACCTCTGGGGCAGGGCCAACCTTAGCCACCCAAACCAGAGAAGGGCACGGGCCAGGCAACGCGCCCGCTCCCCCCCTCAAGACCTCTGGGGCAGGGCCAACCCTAGCCACCCAAACCAGAGAAGGGCACGGGCCGGGCTACGCGCCCGCTCCCCCCGCCTCAAGACCTCTGGGGCAGGGCCGACCCTAGCCACCCAAACCAGGGAAGGGCACAGGCCGGGCTACGCGCCCGCTCCCCCCCCCTCAACACCTCTGGGGCAGGGCCGACCCTAGCCACCCAAACCAGCGAAGGGAACAGGCCGGGCTACGTGCCCGATCCCCCCCTCAAGACCTATGGGGCATGGCCAACCCTAGCCACCCAAACCAGAGAAGGGCACGGGCCGGGCTACGTGCCCGATCCCCCCCTCAAGACCTCTGGGGCAGGGCCAACCCTAGCCACCCAAACCAGAGAAGGGCACGGGCCGGGCTACGTGCCCGCTCCCCCCCTCAAGACCTCTGGGGCAGGGCCAACCCTAGCCACCCAAACCAGAGAAGGGCACGGGCCGGTCTACGCGCCTTCTCCCCCCGTCAAGACCTCTGGGGAAGGGCCAACCCTAGCCACCCAAACCAGGGAAGGGCACGGGCCGGGCTACGCGCCCGCTCCCCCCTCAAGACCTCTGGGGCAGGGCCGACCCTAGCCACCCAAACCAGAGAAGGGCACGTGCGGGCTACGCTCCCGCTCCCCCCCTCAAGGCCTCTGGGGCAGGGCCAACCCTAACCACCCAAACCAGGGAAGGGCACGGGCCGGGCTACGAGCCTGCTCCCCCCCTAAGACCTCTGGGGCAGGGCCAACCCGGGCCACCCAAACCAGGGAAGGGCACGGGCCGGGCTACGCGCCCGCTCGCCCCCTAAGACCTCTGGGGCAGGGCCAACCCTAGCCACCCAAACCAGGGAAGGGCACGGGTCGGGCTACGCGCCCGCTCGCCCCCTCAAGACCTTTGGGGCAGGGCCAACCCTAGCTACCCAAACCAGAGAAGGGCACGGGCCGGGCTACGCGCCCGCTCCCCCCCTCAAGACCTCTGGGGCAGGGCCAACCCTAGCCACCCATACCAGGGAAGGGCATGGGCCGGGCTACGCGCCTGCACACCCCCTCAAGACCTCTGGGGCAGGGCCAACCCTGGCCACCTAAACCAGAGAGGGGCACGGGCCGGGCTACGCGCCCGCTCCGACCTAAGACCTCTGGGGCAGGGCCAACCCTAGCCACCCAAACCAGAGAAGGGCACGGGCCGGGCTACATGCCCGCTCCCCCCTAAGACCTCTGGGGCAGGGCCAACCCTAGCCACCCAAACCAGGGAAGGGCACGGGC